>CM055750.1:2828327-3425827 GCA_029465975.1 Dallia pectoralis | reverse complement strand
TGAATAGATCCCTGCCAATGTAAAGCTGTCTCAGTTTGACCCTCTCCTCCTCTCCTGCCCTTTCTTCTCCTCCCTCTTTTCCTCTCTCCTCTCTCCTGTCCTTTCTTCTCCTCCCTCTTTTCCTCTCTCCTCTCTCCTGTCGTCTCCCAGGGGGCCGTTCTTACCGCTATGCTGGTTTCAAGGAACTTCTCGGGTAAGCGTTGAGTCTCCAGACACCTCATATCTACTCTGTGTGAGACCTGCAGGGTTTGGTGCTCTGGCAAGAAGTAGATTTAGCTCCAGGAATTGCTAACCCTTCATCAAGTCAAGGAGTTAAATGCTACTGACAACACGCACACAAAGAAAACTGCTACTTGCTTAGTGCTTTGAGTGTTGATTTCAATGACCATTTGAGTCCAGCGGCATATTGGTGCACTTTCTAATGTATATACTCTATGTACATTTTATTATGCTACACAATCTGCAGAAGGTGTGCTTTTCCCCTTAATTTCCATCAAACAGGCTGGGAGACTGTCTGTCATGGAGACTGTCTGTCATGGAGACTGTCTGACTGGAGACTGTCTGTCATGGAGACTGTCTGACTGGAGACTGTCTGTCATGGAGACTGTCTGTCATGGAGACTGTCTGACTGGAGACTGTCTGTCATGGAGACTGTCTGACTGGAGAATGTCTGTCATGGAGACTGTCTGACTGGAGACTGTCTGACTGGAGACTGTCTGTCATGGAGACTGTCTGTCATGGAGACTGTCTGACTGGAGAATGTCTGTCTGGAGACTGTCTGTCTGGAGACTGTCTGTCTGGAGACTGTCTGACTGGAGACTGTCTGTCATGGAGACTGTCTTTCATGGAGACTGTCTGTCATGGAGACTGTCTGTCATGGAGACTGTCTGTCATGGAGACTGTCTGTCATGGAGACTGTCTGTCATGGAGACTGTCTGTCATGGAGACTGTCTGTCATGGAGACTGTCTGTCATGGAGACTGTCTGTCATGGAGACTGTCTGTCATGGAGACTGTCTGTCATGGAGACTGTCTGTCATGGAGACTGTCTGTCATGGAGACTGTCTGTCATGGAGACTGTCTGTCATGGAGACTGTCTGTCATGGAGACTGTCTGTCATGGAGACTGTCTGTCATGGAGACTGTCTGTCATGGAGACTGTCTGTCATGGAGACTGTCTGTCATGGAGACTGTCTGTCATGGAGACTGTCTGTCATGGAGACTGTCTGTCATGGAGACTGTCTGTCATGGAGACTGTCTGTCATGGAGACTGTCTGTCATGGAGACTGTCTGTCATGGAGACTGTCTGTCATGGAGACTGTCTGTCATGGAGACTGTCTGTCATGGAGACTGTCTGTCATGGAGACTGTCTGTCATGGAGACTGTCTGTCATGGAGACTGTCTGTCATGGAGACTGTCTGTCATGGAGACTGTCTGTCATGGAGACTGTCTGTCATGGAGACTGTCTGTCATGGAGACTGTCTGTCATGGAGACTGTCTGTCATGGAGACTGTCTGTCATGGAGACTGTCTGTCATGGAGACTGTCTGTCATGGAGACTGTCTGTCATGGAGACTGTCTGTCATGGAGACTGTCTGTCATGGAGACTGTCTGTCATGGAGACTGTCTGTCTGGAGACTGTCTGTCATGGAGACTGTCTGTCATGGAGACTGTCTGTCATGGAGACTGTCTGTCATGGAGACTGTCTGTCATGGAGACTGTCTGTCATGGAGACTGTCTGACTGGAGACTGTCTGACTGGAGACTGTCTGACTGGAGACTGGTGCTTTAGTGAACATGAGTCACTCTGATGATTGTAGTGGTCCTTTGCATTGTAAGATGATCTGAGGTGAACTTAGCTGTCAGCCGCGTCATTCCGACGCCCTCATCTCCTCAGGACGATTATAAGAGAGGTCGAACTGGGATGAGTCATACACAAGAGGGACGAGATGGATGGGTGCGAAGCTAGGTAGAGACAGAGAAGGATGAGAGAGCGAGGGACACGGTAGAACGTTAAAAGGAGAGATGGCAACAAAGAGAGAGAGAGAGAGCAGAAGGTTTAGAAAAGGAAACAAAAATAATGCAATAAAGAGACCAGAAGCAAACCGGGAGGAGGTGCAGAACGAGAGACGATGAGACAGTAAAGCCCGCTGTCGTCTTGTGTTGGGCTGATGGATGTCAGTTATTTAGCGGTTTGTGTATTGCCAGCTGTGTCTGTGGCTCTATTGGGCCCCCTGCACACTGAACCACACTCACAGCGCTGTGTGTCAGTAGGTCGGTGCCAGTTGTATAGTGAAATAGATAAAGCCCTTTAAGTTGAAGTAGTGAGACACTGAGCCACACTCGCGATAGTTTGTTTCAGTGTTTTCGGGTGAATGAAGTGAAGCTCTATACTGCAATTTCACCGGTGCTTTGTTTCGAAGTGTTGGCACTGGTGCTACGGTACAACACAGCTTCATATGCCTTTGAGGTGTCATGAAGATATTATGTTGGACTTTTTCCTTTGTCCTTTATTTCTTTCTCCTCCCCTGAGGCCTAATGAACCACTTTTCTTTCCTTCTTTTTCCCCATCTCTTTTTTACCCTCCATTCGTCCCTCTTTCTTTTCTCTCAACCGTCTCTTTCTCTCTACCTCCCTCCCTCCCCCCACTCTCTCCCTCTCTCCCCCCCCTCTCCCTCCCCCTCTCTATTGCCCTCACGTGTGGGACACTGACAGTGGGCTGCCGCTCCAGTGCCCCCATGAGCGTCACAGCGGCCGCGGCTGCTGCATCTGCGGCGGCGGCCACCAACACTGGGCTGGTGGAACAAGGTAGCCTAGCTCACCTGAGGGTGCCGCCCCACACGCTCCGCCCCCCCATCTGTCCTGCTCACCTGAGGGTTCCGCCCCACATGCTCCTCCATCCTCCTCCTCCCCCCCTCTATCCTGCTTCCTGAGGGTGCCGCCCCACACGCTCCTCCCCCCCTCTGTCCTGCTCCCTGGCGCCGCTCTCTCTCACCTTATCAGTCTATCATACAGCATGGATCAGAGCCTTCCTCCTCTAACGCCACATGCTCCTCCCTCATGTCCATCTCTCTGTTCCTTAAAAGCACAGTGCTGCGGAGGCTTGTTCTAGCTTAAGACGTCTTCTTCTCTGACCCGGAACCATCTCATTTGCTTCGTCTAACACCTCTGTGTCCGGCCATTGTTATGTTGCTCACGTTTTTCATAACTTTTTCTCTGTCTAAGAACAACAGTTTAACCCCCCCCCCTAGAGTTTGAAGGTTGGACGGTCCGTGCACTGTTGGTGAATGCTGCATGGTCCACTGGACTGGTGCATGTGCACTAACGCGGGGGGACTCTCAGGGGATGGTGCATGATAACACTATGAAAGATGCCTGGTCGGGGCTTCTGAAGGGAAATAATGTACAGTTCGAAGATATGGGATGACGTGCATTAACCCATTCTGTGGATATATACAAACAGACAGACAAAAGGTTTGCTGGAAACTTTGAGCTTGGTGGAGGCTGCATGGAGGCCAATGAGCACAAGTGAGCGTGCAGGTGAATGACTTGCCACTAGGAGTCACTAGGGGACACTGTGCCAATGCTGATATGCTCTCAATACAGTATTCTGTTTCTGTTCATATAAAAGTTCTGGACAGATATACTAAGACTTTTTTTGTTGTTCAGGCATGCATGGGGATTTTAGATATTGCAACACACACACACACACCAACACACACACACACACACCTACACACACACACACACACCTACACACACACACACACACCTACACACACACAAACACTTCACAGAGTAGGCATTTACCGATGTGAAGGTGTGAATACATACTAGAACATACTGATAGGATCTCCAACCTGGATTCCTTGGTTCTGCTCACTCAGCTTCTGCTGTGTACCAAAAGAAATGTCAGTTTGTTGTATCACGGCAACCCTGCCTGACAACCCTGCCTGACAACCCTGCCCTGAATCGATGTGCCGCGGGACGGTTCTGGAACCGCGATCGGGGGTTGTTCTATGGCCGTTTGTTACTGCGCTGCAGAATCGCTAACATTTCTGAGCTTTCGCCGTCCAGGAAATGTGCATGACTGAACGTTCTGAATGGGATCCATACACGACGCAGTCTATTAACGCAATAGATTTGGTTCCATCAGCCGCTTAAGTACATTTCTACTGGATATCAATGGTTTGTATTGTCAGCCGTTAGCTGTGAGCGTTAGCTGTTCTTACTATTAGCAGGATGTTTACTTCGTTCACAGCGAAGAGACACAAAGCTGGTGCTGGACTTCTGTCCTACCCAAATTCCCAAAGACATCAAGAGAATCTGAAAAGAAATTGAAGTATTACTTATAATTATGATTATATTGAAAAACCAAGCAGATTCTGCCCTTATACAGACGGGCAGGCTGACACAAGAAAGACAGAGACGACAGAAGCGTTTAGATATTTGCCTTCCACCTTGCGCCTTCCTCGCGAAGGACTGTTATTTACAAGGATGCTTGTTAGTGATCACCTCTGCCTTTTCTCTCAACCTCTTCCTCCTCTCTTTCCTCCCCCTCTCGCTTCTGACATTTGTGCCAAGGTAAGAAGCCTGTTTGCTTCCATACAGAGGTTTAAGAACATTATGAACCTTTAAGTTTACAGGACGAAGCAAATCGACCTTATGGAATCTACTTTTGGTCCTTTGTCGTGGAACCTTGTTGGACATTTGTTCGTCTTTATGAGCAGTCTGAGAGTTGACTCATCGGCGGACATGTGAGTGAGGTCAATAGAGGCGAAACACAACTGTCTGTCTCTCTAACTGGTTCGTGCTGCGGATTTGCGGCGGCTCAGACAGTTGCCGTTCCGGAACTTTCTGTGAGTGTTCCAGAAACCTCTATCTACTCAGTCTCTATTTTTTCGGATCATAGAAAAAACGGTGTGTTGGTTTATTGGAATAATGTGTAGATATTGCTGAGTGCAGGGAGACCCGCCTTTCTGAGACGTACAACGAGATGGAATAAAACACTTGACAGAACTATGACCCAGATTCTCCCCTTAATTAAGACACGCCGTTACGAGCCAATGGAGTACTTTTCTGCACTTCGTTCTTGACTTTTTGACGGTGGCATTCAAAAGAGTCAGACTTGGGTTCGTCAGTCCATTGCATACCAGCAAAACGCCATGTTTACTCATCGAGTGTCCAGGAAAAACGAACAGCTATATCAGTTTAGTCAAATAGGATTGATTTACTATTTGGTGTTAGGGCAGAAGTGAAATGGTAAACTGCAAGTGGTTTAGTTTATATCACGCTCGTTTGCTGAATGTATATCTTTCTCACCTAGTTTTTCTATTTCTACACACACATACACAAGATCTTGTTTCGTCTTCCGAAGTGTGTTTGGCCTCAAACACACTTTGTACAGGCCTCCCCCGTGGGAGAACGGCTCGCTTCCAGGGCCTCCTGAAATTAGTTTTTAATGGAAATTCTAAATGAAGTCAAGCCCCAATTTAAAACTCACCACAGACATTGTGTTTTTAATGTGTGTAGGAAAAGAGGAATACAGCATTGAGGAAAAAACTAAGACAGAGAGTGATAAATAGTCGAGTAGAGAGAGAGAGAGAGAGAGAGAGACGGGTAAGGTCGAAGGCAACAGAGAGACAATGCTAAGTGGAGAGCAATACAGACAGAAATTAGAAAGTGGACATGTTTTATGTAACTGGTTGACACTAGGACAGGATAAGACATGATTAGATGATGAATGGTTATCTGACCTTTATTTGGAGCAGCGGTGAGAGGCGACTCTGGGCACAGTTGCAGAGAAAAATCCATATCTCAGACTGGCCAAAAAAATGTTTTATTAAGATGAGCAAAGGACACAGACTGGAAAGAGTGTGATTGATGCTGGAGGAGTGAAGGAAAGACACCATCTTTCAAGACTTGTCGAGGCAATGTGATAGTCTAAAAGTGCGTTGGTGTTGGTAAAGGGGGAGTCAGCCGTGGGAGTCAGCCGTGGGAGTCAGCCGTGGGAGTCAGCAGTGGGAGTCGGCCGTGGGAGTCGGCCGTGGGAGTCGGCCGTGGGAGTCGGCCGTGGGAGTCGGCCGTGGGAGTCGGCCGTGGGAGTCGGCCGTGGGGCCGTGGGAGTCGGCCGTGGGAGTCGGCCGTGGGAGTCGGCCGTGGGAGTCGGCCGTGGGAGTCGGCAGTGGGAGTCGGCCGTGGGAGTCGGCCGTGGGAGTCGGCAGTGGGAGTCAGCAGTGGGAGTCGGCTGTGGGAGTCAGCCATGGGAGTCAGCAGTGGGAGTCAGATGTGGGAGTCAGCAGTGGGAGTCAGCAGTGGGAGTCAGCCGTGGGAGTCAGCAGTGGACGCCAATAACTTAGCGACGATGCTTCCGTTTTATTAGATGTGTAAATTGTCCGACCGTAATTCCTTTTTGGATAGCCCAATTAAACATGTAGCGTGTGCGTGTGTGTGCGCCCGACGGAACCATTTTGGGCTCTTGTCCGTCGCGTACTCCTTCGCTATCTTCGCCCGTTAACCAATCAACCGGTTCCTCTTAATGAGGTGCCTTGTCCACGGCGAACCACGCGGACTCTCGCCGGGCCTAACCCGGGAACAACGACGCGCTTGTGCGTCTGGGTCTACTTTCGCTCTCTCAACGTGCACTTCACGCTCATGTCTTCGTGCTATCGTCTCCCGTGCATACAGTATGTATGTACGGGTGTGTATCTGCATGCGCACCTGTCTGTGTCGCTAGTCCCGCGATTGCTCGGCACGTACCGACCGTTGTCTGCCGAACGTTTCCCCTGTTGCTAAGGATTATGGGAATTATGCTAACCAGACGGCTGTCTACAGTATCAACTCGTCCCTCGTCTCTACACTCTAATTCTCCCGAAGCTTTTGGCGCTCATCTTCCTCTAATGTTGTGATAATTAGGCCCAGATGGACGGACCATTTAAAACTAAAGCCCCGACTAAAGTTCTCAAAGTGTTCGGTTGGACTGCAGTCCTGTTGGGTCGGACCAGCGGGCGGAAGTCCAGTATAATTTTATTTCCCAAGCTTGTGCTTTATTGCTCCAATCCAAGAAAACGTATGAAGAAAATCGAGGAACTGTATAATAACCACGTGAATAAAGATTGATTTGATCTGTGACTCCTTCCAGCGGATCACATTAGGTCTTCGATCTCCCTCTCGCCTGATTCGCTGTCTCTCTCCTGTCGTTTCCTATTGCAGCAGCCAAGAGTTTGCTGAACAAGAAGGCCGACGTGAAGGTAAGGCGACGTCCCACGCTCCTCTCTCCCTCCGACACTTACGTCATTTCACCTTCCTCTCACTTTCCTCTCTCACTCCGATCCCCATCTTCCCTTAGTTTATTTGGTTCTCTCTCTCTCCGTCCCTCACTTTCTCCGTCTTTGGCATTTTTCTCTTCCTCTCTCTCGCTCTCCTCTGCTTTTGCTTAGCTTGCGTAATGCGTCTCCCCAGTCGTGTGATTTGTCGACGCTCCGCCTATATGTTCGTGCGAGCTGTGGTGTCGTGATGTGCGGTGGGAAAGTGGCCGACTCAATTTTGCAATTGTCCTCAAATATGCACGTCCTCTTCCTGCTCCACGCTCTGCCGTTGAACGTACGCCATCTGTCACTCCATTAGCTCTCCCTTCAGTTCACTTTTCTATCTCATCCCTCTGTTCTTCTCATCTCTGTTTTCCTGGTTACCCCGTCTGCTCTTTAACCCTTTCACCCCCACTGGCTTGCCGACCGACGAGCGTTAATGATCTCTCTCTCTCTCACCATCCCTGGCCCATCTCACTTAACGCAAAAACACATCCCACGCACAGTGTGTGTGTGTGTCTGTAGTGTGTGTGTGTTTGTGTGTGTAGTGTGTGTTTCTCGGTGGTGCGTGTGTGATAGTGTGTTCATAGGACTACACACTTGTGTGTGTGCCCCCGCGCTTGTGTGTCCGTGCTTGTGTGTCCGTGCTAGTGTGTCCGTGTGTGTGTTCGTGTGTGTGTGTGTGTGAGCCTGGTGCTGGCTGCTCTTCGGCCCAGGCGGTGTGTTCAGTAGGGAATGCGACTTCAGTTCCAGGAATAGACACGTCTGAACCCTAGAAACTCATCGTCCAGAAATAGACACACACACACACACACACACACACATAGACACTTCCCCCTGCTCGTCTCCGCGCTGCTCTCATCATCGCCTAGCAACAGGCTCCCCTCCCTCTATGGAACCGTTTTAAAAAGGATTTCCATTTGTTTTTTCTTCTCCCTCTTCCTTCTCTCTCTCTCTTTGTCTCTCTCTCTGTCTTTCACTCTCTCTCTCTCTCCGTCTCTCTCTCTGTCTGTTCTTCTATCTTGTCCCTCTCGCATCATTATTTTAGCATGTATACAGCATGTCTCGCTTTTCTGACCTCTCTCTCGGTCTCCTGACCACTCGCGTGGTGTCCTTGTGCTCCCTCGTTCATTAATGCAGAACAGAACGGCACCTGACATTTTCCACTCCAGAACATCACCCGCTTCTGTCCTAGTTACAGCTAGCGCTCCTCTGCTTTAGGCCGGCAGACATGTTCACCTCCGGTCCTGGAGGGAGTGAACAGTTCAGCTCTCAGCATCTATCTGCCAGTTAGTGGCACTTTACCTGTGGAGTTGAAAAGAGGACAAAAAGTTGCTTTTGGATGGGAGTCACCATGGGAGATTTGCCACGAATCGACAGACTCTATGAAGTGTCCTCCGATCTACGCCGTGAACACACAAATTCACAGGTTTCGATCTACCCTAAATAAGAAGGACAGTGGAATGGCCAAAATGTATAGTACGCCGGCAGGCTATGTTATAAGCTATGTTATAAGCTATGTTATAAGCTATGTTATAAGCTATGTTATAAGCTGTGTTATAAGCTGTGTTATAAGCTATGTTATAAGCTATGTTATAAGCTGTTATAAGCTGTGTTATAAGCTATGTTATAAGCTATGTTATAAGCTATGTTATAAGCTATGTTATAAGCTATGTTATAAGCTATGTTATAAGCTATGTTATAAGCTATGTTATAAGCTGTGTTATAAGCTATGTTATAAGCTGTGTTATAAGCTATGTTATAAGCTATGTTATAAGCTGTTGTCTCTAAACTGGTATGGCAGACCCTCAGGAGCTTTGACTTCGCTCCGTTCCTCTGTAGCTTTTAGTTCATTGATATGAAACACACACACACACACACACCACTCAGTGCTTCAGAGTGAAGGAGAGTGCAGGCAGGTGGTGTTTGAGGTACTTGTTCAGCTTTAGAAATCCCACCAGATCCCATTTCTCAGCGTGCGTTAATATCCCTGCAGCGGCTTCACAATGCTGCTACCTTGTTCATTCTTCCCTCTGGGCTCTCTTAAAGAAATGATTACTTTCCCCCTCACAACGTAGCGAGTGATGCCTCCGCAATTCCAGATGACGCCCCCACTGGCTTGGCCAATCCTTTCCTTATCTTCCGAATGACGCCATCTCCTCTGTTCTTGTCGTCCTCCAGGGTGGCCCTCCTCTTCTTTCCGTCCCTTTTGAGAATCCATTAAATGACTTTTTCTCTTCAGCATATCCTTTACTCTTCCTGCACTTTCCTTCTCAGTTCTTTCTGCTTATTGTTCAGATAAGTAGGTGGCGGCGTACTGTTTTCACATGCTTATTCTTTAGTACGACTTTTGTTGTCATCCGTTCTTTTCTCTCCCCATCCTCTTTCTCTCTCTCTCTCTTTTCCCTCTCTCTCTCTCCATCCCCTCCCTCTCTCTCTCCCCATCCTCTTTCTCTCTCTCTCTTTTTCCCTCTCTCTCTCTCCATCCCCTCCCTCTCTCTCTCCCCCTCCTCTTTCTCTCTCTCTCACTTTTCCCTCTCTCTCTCTCCATCCCCTCCCTCTCTCTCTCCCCATCCTCTTTCTCTCTCTCTCTCTTTTCCCTCTCTCTCTCTCCATCCCCTCCCTCTCTCTCTCCCCATCCTCTTTCTCTCTCTCTCTCTTTTCCCTCTCTCTCTCTCCATCCCCTCCCTCTCTCTCTCCCCATCCTCTTTCTCTCTCTCTCTCTTTTCCCTCTCTCTCTCTCCATCCCCTCCCTCTCTCACTCACTCTCTCTCTTTCTTCGTCTCCATTATCCTTCCATTGCCGGGGATAGAAACGCAAGTGCAGCTTCTCCGTCCAGTACCTGGTGAGCATTTCATTTTGACATCCCTGGAAGACCTCACCTTTTTATCCTCATTCGACTTCCCTCCTTGAACCAGACGCTCTTTCTGCTTCTCCAATATAAGCTCCGCCCCTATCCCCGCAACCCCTCCCTTGTTTTTGTCCCGCCTCCAGGCTTCTGGAGGCCTTTATTCGGAACGCGCTTTCTTCCTCTTATGGAGTTTGGTACATCTGCTTAACCCGATTCCAGCCATAGACACACGCCGCATTCTCTCGCTTCCGAAGAGAGTGTCGTCTGTATCTCTCGCTTGTATTCCCGATGCGAAAGCGCCAAGCCGGGTTTTACCCACTCGCCCCGGCTTCTAGTTCGCCCGTGTCCGCGGATGATCCAAGCGTCCTCCGGGATGCTTTCATGGAATGCTCATCCCAGAAATGAACACACACGTTCAGGCCCGTCTCAGTCAGTCCAATGTGGCTCAGTTGTTAGAGCGCGGCGCTTGCAAACTCCAGGGGTCAGCGTTTCATTCCCGCTGGCAGTCAGTGTAAAAATCTAAGTTCCTGCTAAATGAGTGCCACATTTTTTTTACTGAAACCAATAAGAATGGCACTGTTTGCCTGTGTTTCTTTGTGGTACGGTTGAATGAAATGCTTTGTCCGAGCTGTGGAACTGCACTTGGGTCGATATTGTCTTTGAGCGTATGCGTGTGCTTAGGTTTGTGTTTATCTGGTGGCAAAGAATCCATGTTTGGTGTCTGTTAATTCTCTGCGGATGTCGATTTGTTATCAGTGTCTGTTTGTCATCGCTGGCGCTATAGCGATCTCTGCTCTTGTAAGACGGCTGTGTGCGTTCTCTTTCTCGACCTCGACCCCGGGGCTCGACTCACACCCCGACCACCATCGCCGTCGCTCTGTTTCCATCGAGCTGCTTGTGATGCTGTGAATGAACCCTCCATCGCTGTGATGAACCTCCCACCCCATCGCCCGCTAAGCCCATCGCAGCTCAGTCCCAGGGCACAAACCCGGACTCCAACCGGCCCGCTTGAACCTTTCCATCGCCGCCGCCGTCATCGCCGACCGTCTCTAACCCCCGCCGGCCGTGGCCGACGTTAACCCGGTGTTGTCTCCCCCCTTTACCTGTACAGCCCCAGACAGCCCAGACAAACAGCAACAAAAACAGCACAGTCACCAGTCCCAAAGGAAACGCCCCACCTCCTGCTCTGGTATTTAACCTTTAACCGTCGCCTCCTCTTTCCCTCCTTCTGTTCGTCAGTTGGTTGCTCAATTCGTTCTTATGGTCCTCTGTTTGTCCGTCCGTCTGTCCCGACGTGTCCTACTTTTCGTCTGTCCGTAGCTTTCCGTAAGTCTGACCGTCCGCTCCCCTCTCAAATTTCTGTACCTGTTCATCCTTTCCGTACCCCTCGCTGTTGTTTGTCCGTCCTTCGCCCTCTGTCCTCCCTTCCTCCGCTCCGTCCCGGTTGTTTGTCGTCACTCTGGAGCGGCTGTGATTGGCTAGAGGGCTCTGACCCGTCGGCCCGTTGAGTGTGTGTCAGGTGCTTTCGGTGGGAACGAAGCCAGACATGCCAGGATGTGTCAGAAATGGCTTCCCTGCTAAAGAGTGCCACGGCGTATCGCCGATATACGCCAGCTGTCGCTTTCACTGTCACCAGCTGTTACTGTCTGGGTTTTGTTTCCATAATGGTGAAGTGTCTGTTTTTGCCAGAAGACGGGATTGGACATCTGAGTACGTGGGTGCCTGTCTGACGCCATCTATCGTTCCTAAAGCAGATAGAGATCTCCTAATCGTTGGCGTGTGCGTCTGATCGCATAGAAATTAAGCTATATTGAGTAACTCAATGTAAAAAAATGTGAAGTTTTCTGTGGGAGTGAATGACGCACGCGAAACAGAACGTGAAAACATATACATATCAGTCAGACCAGAAAGATGCATTATGTAAGGTATGATTCATGGGTGCTAAAGCAGTGACAGAAACAAAATGTGGTCAGACTAGAAGTTTAATATTAGTCCAGTTATCCCCTAAGGCCGTGTTCGGTGAATATATGTTAGCTGCTGAAACCCGCTGTATACAAACCTGTGTAGAAAGACTGTGTTAGTGAAGCACAACTTATCTGCTGGAAGCGGGGGGTCGTCCGGAACATCGTGTTGTTGTTGTTGATGTGGACACCAGACACTAAACCGAGGATGAGGACAGTTAGAGAAAATACGGTGGGGTGACGGCCACTCTGCCATACACAACACCCGTGCACCGCAAGCGTCATATATCGGCTTATTTTTAGGAGCCCTTATAGCTGCCCGTTAATGCCATTTGGATATATGTATTTGTGCATTTATGTACGCGCGTGTACGCGTGTGTTTATGTGTGGGTATGTGTGTAGATGCAGCGTAGAAGATGGAAGATTATTTCCTAAGCCTCGCTCAGAAACATGAGTGGGAGATGGCCAATAGTCTTTATTCGGTTGCTATGACTTCTGCCTCTGTAGCGTTTACTGTGGTGTTCGGCGTCTTAACCTTTTCTATTTTCCTGCATTTCCTGCTGGGTGGCTGAGGAAACGAATGCAGAATATCTCCCTGAAATGTAAAGGCGGCGCTGTAGAAGGCCAAATGTTCGGTTATAGTCGTGGCGGTATTCGAAGTCCTCTAGAATGCACATAGTTTTTTAACACTCAGAATGTACTTAACGGCGTCTTTATGAAGTGTGAAGCGGTGCGGGGCACAGTGGGCTCGGATTATGAAAGTGTGACGGCGATAAAACCAGCTTATAACCCGGGGATGTCAAGCCACTCCGCTTCTGTCAGACTGTCAGTCAGCGAGCTCCTCCCCCTTTCTCCCCCACCCCGTGACCTCAATCTGCAGCTAAACCCCGGGTAGTTTGTTCCAGCTCGCCGTGTTTGTCTCCCAAGCCGTTGCCAGGGGCGACGGTTGTCATGACGCCAGTGTCATCATCAAGCGTGAGACAGCTGGCCAGTGATTGGCCACCGGGAGGTGTTGCTTCCTTGTGGTGGGAGAACTCGGGAACGGTGTGTGATGTGCGTCAGATTATGCTTCTGCTGTATCAGAGCTGGAGATTTTCTGTTGGAGCGACGAAGAGGTTGATCGGACAAACGAGGGAGACATTTGAGAGATTGTCGCAGACGTTATTTACTTATCTACTTAGCGGAGTGTTTTCCAAAGCACCCAAAAGCAGGTTGCCTGATGTGACAGAAGGTGGTATGAGAGTAGGTCTTTACTGCACTGAAACCTTAGAAAATGTTAAAAACTGTGAGAAATGTGCCATTAGCTGCCTAAACCCGATTTAATGGGATCCTTCTGGTTCAAAGCTTTCTGAAAGTTAAAATTGGATGTGGTCAAGTGAAAACAACCTCTGTTTCTGTTAAAAAAGACTGAGAAGAAGTATATAGCTGAATGTTTCAGAGTTATACAACAGATTTTCTTGTAATCTTGGTTTGAGGAATCGGCATTTCCCACTTTTTTGTAATCCCAAATCCATCTTTTGACGGATGATTTGAGAATGTCAGTTCACCTTAAGCAGTCTTCGGTTAGGAACAAAACGGCTGTCTAGTCGAACGTCTAAATGCAGTGGGCGTCCGCAGTGAGGATGTGGTCAGCTGCTGGGTTTTGATGAAAGGTGGCTGTTTGAATATGCATAATCATCAAGTAAAAGAATGACAAATGCCTGGAAGAGATCCGGCTGTGATGGAGAAGTGTGAATTCACTGTGATTCACTGAGTTTGTGCCCCAATCACTTTATGTTATGTCTGTCATATACAGAACATTCAAATATATATATATATATAACTATAGGGGTCTCTTTTCACTGCTGCTTTACTGCTGTTGTGGTAGCATTGGCACTCCTACTGAACATTTCAAGCAGGTGATTAAACTTTATATTTTAACTAACCTACAGTGAGTAGCAGGTGCCCTGCAATTTGAAAATCAACAATTGAACCAGTCTGAATAGAAGAACGTCCTCGGCCTTCTGTTTCGTGTCCCGGTGTATTCCGCAATAAGCACAGAGAAAAGAATTATTGTCATTGAACAGTACAAGGACAGTACAACGAAATGCAGTTTGCATCCAACCAGATGTGCAAAAGAGCAGTGCAAAAATGTCTATGCAGGGCAGTGTGCAATGAAACGCTTGGCTGCGCCACGTGAGTAGATTTAAGAGTAAACAATTAAATTAATATCTAGTTTGGCAAAATCTGGAGTGACGCAGAGCCTCGCGTGTGCACAGGTATTGGATACCAAAAAATTAATGTTTGAGAAAGCACCTCAAACATCTGCCAGACACACAACATCTGCCAGACACACAGTTAAAGAAGGTTGTATTCTGGGAAACAACATTTATATATAAAGCAGAAACAGGACATAGTTTTCTGATGTACCTGACGTCAAACATTTTGCTTTTCTATTGTTCATGAGAGACGCTGCTGTTCATGAGACACTAGAAAGCCGCTCTGGAATTTGCCAAAACACCTGAACATGCCACAATCCTCCAGGGACAACCTCCCGTGGACAGGTTATTCCAAATGATAGCTTTTTAGTGAAGCGCACCATCTACGCCATGTTTGCCAAGAACAATCAGAAGAACGCCTTAAACACAGCAATCCTGAAAGAGATTCGGTGATGTGTGTGGACACCATCAAGATAATACCAAGGACGTGATGTTGAACCCCGCATCAGAAACGTCATGGGTCTTCCAACCGGACTGTGTCCTCGAACACACCTTAAAAAGCATCCAAGAATGGTTCAAGACAAGACATCAGATCTAAATCTTACTTTAAAACACGTATGGGATCTGAAGACAGCATTTAAGAGGCCCCTTCTGTACCAGAGCAGAGGGGTGATTCAGACTGCCAGTTCATAGGAAAGCTGAAAACCAAATATCATTTATTCCAGGATGTCAATTATTGTCTCTCTGCCATTTCTGGACATTCTAGATTATTAATGAAAAAAGACACATTTTCTGTCATATTTACACTGAACTAAATAAATTGTGGAGTTGTGAGTTATTTGAAGAAAGTGCAAAGATGCAAATGCTTTCGGTCATTTGAAGAACGTGTGTGTTTTTTGGTGCTTAATATGCCTGCAGGATTTCTGTGTGTGTGTGTGTGTGTGTGTCGTTGTTGAGGGATGGCGTGTGTCTTTCTACCGCAAACAGTCTTCGTGTTATTTGCGTGAAATATATGTTTTCAGACTGTGATCGTTCTCTTTCTTTATCTGTGTGTCTGTTTGTTCGCGTGACTTAACGACAATTGTTATTACGTGTTTATAGCCCCGACTGGCTATAGACATTTCAGTAGAGTTTCCCAATGCACTGTGAGCGTGTTGGTGTGTTTTCTGAATTGATCGAAAATTACAGTCCTCAGCTCGTCCACCCCCTCAACTCCAGAAGAATCTCCACCCCTCCCCCTCGTCCAGCCTCGACCAGAATTCGTAGTCTCCTCATTCTATCTAGATGCCGTACTCTTTTTTATTTCAATTCTCTTTCTCGATTTGTCTTTCTCCACCCGTCCCCCCCCTCTTTTTCCTACCATATTTCTTTTTCTCCATCCTTTACCCCCGTCTCTCCCTCTCTTTCTCCTCCTCTGTCTCCCTCTTTAGGAACCTCAGACCACTGTCATTCATAACCCAATGGATGGGACTAAGGTATCTCCTCTCCTCCTCTCAGCCTCCTCTGTCCTGTTCTGTCCTCCCTTTCCTCCTCTCTGTAATCTTCTCTCCACCCGTCATGTACCACATGTTTCGCACGCTTGTGTTTGTGCGCGTGGGCGTGTGTAATTATGCGTTGTTATTTATGTTTCATCCAATACCAGGCTGCTAAGCACAGTACACGCATCCTAATTAGTGTGTGGGCATAATATGAACGCAGGTGTGCGGGTTGCGAGTTCGGTGCCGTCGATTTAACACACTAACGACAGTTTGACTTGGTGTTTTGGTATAGTGGGATGTTGACCTTGCAGAAGATCGATACGTACGCAGTCGTGGGATAATGCCGACAGATCGACTGCGAATTTGTTTGGATGTATTGACGTAAAGTCACTAGCCGTTCTTATGAAGTTAATGAACTGCCTCACTACCTATCTGATTTATTCATTGATGTGCCAGGTTTTTTATAACTGTCACTGTATTTCTCCGTTATTTTTTGTCCCTCGGTTTTGAAATTCGATGTAGGTAATGCTATTTTAGATGTCTGCTATTTTAAATAGACCAAACTTGTAAAAAGTTTACTTATCTATGTAACAAATGATAATATTAACAAAATGATTAATGGCTAATTAAGCAATTCAGTTAAGCAATTTTAACACACAACGAAACCAAAAACATTAAAGGAAAAAAGAGCAACAAAAACAGATGTTTGTTGTTTGTCTAGGTCTGTTTAGATCTTAAAGTGTGTAGATCCCTGGTGTAGAACACTGCCCCCATGTGGCCTTGCTTAAAACAACAGAATCATAAAGTAGACAGCCCAGTGTCGATCCTAGCAGATTCTTATGCAGCTCTTTTTCCATCAACTGATGGAACCGAGCTGATCTTTGCATTCTGTTCAGTCCAGTTGAACATAAAAGCAAATCTGTTCATTCGTATGTGTTTGACTAGGCTTGGGTTGGCATTGTAGGCGTCTACATGCCAATGGGTTGGTATTGTGGGCATCTATATGCCATAGGGTTGGTATTGTGGGCATCTATATGCCATAGGGTTGGTATTGTGGGCATCTATATGCCATAGGGTTGGTATTGTGGGCATCTATATGCCATAGGGTTGGTATTGTGGGCATCTATATGCCATAGGGTTGGCATTGTGGTCTTCTATATGCCATAGGGTTGGCATTGTGGGCTTCTATATGCCATAGCGTTGGCATTGTGGGCTTCTACATTATTTGTAGTGTAGCAACATGTGTCAGCTGGTCTCGTATCTGTTTATATATACGAAGTACCTTGCATCATCTATTGTATGTGTCTATCACATATCTGTCCATTCATCATCTATCTATTGTATGTGTCTATCACATATCTGTCCATTCATCATCTATCTATTGTATGTGTCTATCACATATCTGTCCATTCATCATCTATCTATTGTATGTGTCTATCACATATCTGTCCATTCATCATCTATCTATTGTATGTGTCTATCACATATCTGTCCATTCATCATCTATCTATTGTATGTGTCTATCACATATCTGTCCATTCATCATCTATCTATTGTATGTGTCTATCAAATATCTGTCCATTCATCATCTATCTATTGTATGTGTCTATCACATATCTGTCCATTCATCATCTATCTATTGTATGTGTCTATCACATATCTGTCCATTCATCATCTATCTATTGTATGTGTCTATCACATATCTGTCCACCCATCATCTATTGTATGTGTCTATCACATATCTGTCCATTCATCATCTATCTATTGTATGTGTCTATCATATATCTGTCCACCCATCATCTATCTATTGTATGTGTCTATCACATATCTGTCCATTCATCATCTATCTATTGTATGTGTCTATCACATATCTGTCCATTCATCATCTATCTATTGTATGTGTCTATCACATATCTGTCCATTCATCATCTATCTATTGTATGTGTCTATCACATATCTGTCCATTCATCATCTATCTATTGTATGTGTCTATCACATATCTGTCCATTCATCATCTATCTATTGTATGTGTCTATCATATATCTGTCCACCCATCATCTATCTATTGTATGTGTCTATCACATATCTGTCCATTCATCATCTATCTATTGTATGTGTCTATCACATATCTGTCCATTCATCATCTATCCATTGTATGTGTCTATCATATATCTGTCCACCCATCATCTATTAATCTATTGCTGTATTTATCTCTCTGTATGACATGTTTGTCTGGGATCTCTTTGTGTCCTGGCCAGTGTGCGTCTTGTCCCAATTTGCACCTCCACAGGGGATAAAAAAGGCTGCAATCACGAATTGATTCTATATTTTTACAATATAATTGTATTCAAGGCTATTATGTGAATATAATGTCAAGAACAAATAAATAATGTCTCTGAAGGAAGGAGGAATAAAATCACTGCCAATTACTTTGTTTGCGTAAGTTCAGACCTTCTATAGATGAGTGTTCAGATTTAACCACAATCCCAATCATTTAGGTAGGTCATTTGCTGTCACCTGGCAAACACTGAAGTGAAAAAAATATTCAGACTCCTGAAATTTTCTCTGAAATAACTGAATCATTAATTGTACATTGAAATTATACTATTTCTTTTTTTTTTAAACAATGAAATGTGAAATCAGGGTGAAACTGGTTTGGTGTTGGTAAATGGGCCAGCCAGGACACATTGGAGTAATTAACTAAGTACAGGACCCTCTGATCAGGATGAGCTAACTGTTTGTTCTGACTGGACTCAAATTCATTTTTATCTTTACATTTGGGATGACTAGTCTATGGAGACAGATCCACTCTGAAACTCACAGAATTCTTGAATTCTTCCATGAACTAAAACATAGAAATCCCCCGGTAATCCTAAAAATATCCTTCACTGTAACAAGGTGGCTGCAGATTGGCAGGTTTTCATCCATCTCAAGGTTAACAGTAAGAGGTGGATCCTGGAGCGAGGTCCAATAGAACCGGGAGAGATGCGTCTCCAAGCAGCCTGCCTATTGGTTCCCACACATGAACCACGGTCTCAGTTTCAGCTAAATGCTTTGGTCAGATGTAACGGGCTGTAAAGTTGCAACTAAATCTCTAATAAATGACTGCCCCTGCTGAAATGATTACGGCCATTACATGCCAGAGTTACGGCATGTTCTGACGTCTTAATTAGGCCCATGTAGGCGCACATTTGTCCTTTCACCACGGCTTGATGTTTTCATACGGCCAAATTGTGATCTGCTGTTTGGTTTGAAGGTCTGTTTATTGTGTACCTCTGCCTTACCCGTAACAGTTGTCTCTAGGAAACTGGAGCTGTTGTTGGTTCCTCTAAGTCGTATACTGAGACAAGATGTTTCATGTATACCAGAGATTTCACAAAACAGTACTAAAAGGGAAAAGAAATGTTGATTGTTTTTAATAACTGTTGACCAATAGCATGAGTGTGTGCTTTCGTGCATTTATGTGTGTGTGTTTGTCTAAGTTCAGTTTGTTCCTCTGTGATTGGTGCCTTTTTCTCCCCTCTGAAGGAATCTTCTGACAGCAGTATCACAGCGGAGGATGAGGACTTGAAAGGTAAGATGTGAAAACGCGTGTGTGAGTGTGTGTTTGTATGTGTGTGGGTGTGTGTGTGAGGGTGTGTGTGAGTGTGTGTGTGTGTGTGTGTGAGTATGTGTGTGTGTGTGTGTGTGAGTATGTGTGTGTGAGAGTGTGTGTGTGTGGGTGGGTCCTCTATGAATCAGGTCACCATCGCCGTGTTCCCGGGTAGAAGTTTCAGTCTCTACCCCCGTATGCCTCCGACCCCCAGCAGACCCCATATCTAACAGTGAACGCAAACTCAAGGCAGTACTACCCCCCTCCACACCATCAATCCCCACCCAGGTTTCACCCTCTTCTCTATCGTTTCCCTGTTAGAGCTAGCACCCCCCCCCCCCCAGAGCCGTACCAAGGGCACCTTGTGGCTATTTTTAAGCTGTGGCAGGAAACAGAGGAACCAGAGCGGAGGAGTCAGAGCGACACAGCTGCAGTGATGTCACTGTTCTGACTATAGTTACGAATCTGCCGGTTGAGAGACACGACGGCAGGTCACGCCAGTTCAGTTATCTGTTTATATCGTGTAGGGTTGTCGTTGTGTGTGTGTGTGTATTCGCAGAGATCTATAGTGTGCGTATGTACGGGCTCATGAGTACTTGCAAGCGTGAAGTCGACTGGCGCGCGGAGAGAAATATAAGCTTCGGATCGGGTCATGGTTTATTTTGGGTTGCTAGCTTGTAGAACTACTCTGACTTGCTTCTGTTCCAGGACGCTATGAATCACTCTACATTCCGGTTCCCGGTGTGTTTCTGTTTTCTTCGAAACAGTAAAACACTTGATGATCGTGTCCACTTGTCTCAAATAGTCAGACCACACACACACACACACACACACACACACACTCTGTTTCGTTGAAGAGCCTGCGCTGTCGATACATAATGCTAACAAATGCAGCTGCTGATGACTCCTGCTTCACCCAAACATCATTATAGCAGTCTGCGTCCCAAATAGCGCCCTGCACCCTACAGATGCCAGGTCACGCTAGTACAAATCAGACAATAGGGCAATAGACACCAGAAATAGATTCCATTTGGGACACAGTTGTATCACAGTTGTCAGGGTTATTCTGGGTGACAGCCTGGCTCTATCAAGCACCCAGTTAAGCACCTTATTGGCTGTATCACAGTTGTCATGGTTATTCTGATGAGTGACAGCCTGGCCCCTATCAAACACCCAGTTAAGCACCTTATTGACTTCCAACCACAAAACAGACATTAAACGCAGATCATTACGCCGTTCAACGGACAATGATGTGTAATTAAAGAACGTGGAACGTCAACAGCAGCTTCTGTTTGTCAGTGGTTCCCAGGGCCCTCCCCGCTTTCTGTGATGTTTCTTTGTTTTGTTTATTCATTCTTTCATTTGTTCACATTCTCATTCTCTTCCCTCTATCACTTTCCGTTGATCTGTGTGTGTGTGTGCGTGTGTGTGTGTGTGTGTGTGTGTGTGTGTGTGTGTGTGTGTGTGTGTGTGTGTGTGTGTGCGCGCGCGTGTGTGTGCGCGCGTGTGTGTGTCTGTGTGCGTGTGTGTGTTCAGGAAAGTGCATAGACCGTTTAGTTAAGACAGAGACACTGTCTGAGAACCATCCACAAGTCCCCTCGCCTGCGATCTACTGTAAGTTGGCATGCCAGCATTTGTTGGCACACAGACGCACACAAACACTCTTACCCAAACACAAGCCACCAGTTCACACACAAACAAACACACATCTACACGCTTGAATTGTCTTGACTTGCCCTAGGCCTGGCTAACCTAACCTGTATACTCAGAACTTGTACTTACAGCACTGGGATTGTGGCTTGACTAATACCACGATGATTACGTCACCACATCTGTCGTCATTAATAGATAATATTCATGTCAGCTGTTCTGTTTGATGACTTAATCCAGACGTCTAATAAGATGTGCCACCGTCACACATTTCTTGGGTTCTCTGAACTTCAAATAAAAGCAGAACCAGGCCTAGTGTGAAAAAAGTCTGTCTATGTTATTATATAGAGAGACATAGATACACACACACACACACACACACACTCACTAACCCTCCTACGCATGTAGTACCCATTGTCTGCATTTACCCATCTACCTCTCCTGACCTCTCAGCCATCTCTCTTCCGCCCAGTGTGTGTGTGTGTGTGTGTGTGTGTGTGTGTGTGTGTGTGTGTGTGTGTGTGTGTGTGTGTGTGTGTGTGTGTGTGTGTGTGTGTGTGTGTGTGTGTGTGTGTGTGTGTGTGACGGCTCTGTGTTTGTGTATGTGTGTGTGTGTGACGGCTCTGTGTGTGCGATGGCTCACTAGCGCCCTCGTGTGGACGCAAGCAGTATAGGAGCACTGCATTGCTATGTCCGTCTGACGCATGCAGGCACTCCGTTTCCGCTTCCTATCCAACTTTCGGCATCTGATCTCACCTGTGAATATCATCATTTACTTTTTTCCATGAATTTCATTTATCTCTCTCCCTCCCCCACTCTCTCACCCTCCCCCACTCGCTCTCCCTCCCCCACTCTCTCTCCCTCCCCCACTCTCTCTCCCTCCCCCACTCTCTCTCCCTCCCCCACTCTCTCTCCCTCCCCAACTCTCTCTACCTCCCCCACTCTCTCTCCCTCCCCCACTCTCTCTCCCTCCCCCACTCTCTCTCCCCCCACTCTCTCTCCCTCCTCCACTCTCTCTCCCTCCCCCACTCTCTCTCCCTCCCCCACTCTCTCTCCCTCCCCCACTCTCTCACCCTCCCCCCACTCTCTCCCTCCCCCACTCTCTCTCCCTCCTCCACTCTCCCTCCCTCCCCCACTCTCTCTCCTTCCCCCACTCTCTCTCCTTCCCCCACTCTTTCTCCCTCCCCCACTCTCTCTCCCTCCCCCACTCTCTCACCCTCCCCCACTCTCTCACCCTCCCCCACTCTCTCCCTCCCCCACTCTCTCTCCCTCCTCCACTCTCTCTCCCTCCCCCACTCTCTCTCCCTCCCCCACTCTCTCTCCCTCCCCCACTCTCTCACCCTCCCCCACTCTCTCACCCTCCCCACTCTCTCTCCCTCCCCCACTCTCTCTCCCTCCCCCACTCTGTCCATTGGTCCCATGTACCCCCCTCCCCCACCAGCCTCTAAGCTGTCAGACCTGTTTGGGGTCGTACGCAAGGCTTCAGTGCCTATGTCTGACGGAGAGGGCGGAGCCAACACAACTCCACCCCCTCCTGCCGCCCCCTCTCCCCCCTCCGCCGCGACTCCGCCCATGCCTCACACCCCCATGCAGTGTAAGTAAACCACCTAGACTTGGACCAGAAGCGCCCCCCTCACACCCCCAACCCATGGGTCGTCACTCTGGATTGGCCCTGCTAGTGGGTCTCTAACTGGGCATTCTGAATGTGTTCGAGAATGTGACAAAATCCCCGGAAACACTTTAAGCCAACGTCATTTCTTCCTTTCGTGCTAGCATTCGTTTTATAAAGGAGAGCTACAGCAAAACTATGCAAAACTGAGTATTTGTGGAATATTAGAATAAAATGTCTGTGCTTATAAACCAAGTCAGACCAATCAATAGTCTCCTTTCGTAGAACACCTTCATGCTATCGAAGCCAGCGCTTCTCAAACCTGTCCTGGGAGACCGATAACGGTTTTTGGCCCTTGTCATCTCATCCGATTAATCAAATCAAGGACTGATAATTAGTTGACAATCGGCTGTGCCCCGAAGATCTCCCAAACACACGGAACGGCCGCCGGTGCCCAAAGAGAAGCCTCTGAGAACCGGTGCTCTAGAACACGGCTTGATAGTACATCTGACAAGAACGTGCTTACCGGCGTATCTTTATCTTAGGGAGAGTGCCTTAATATGCCAATCTGGTTTAACTGCCTTTGCACAGGGCTGGAACAACCGATCTTTTACACTGCTGGCTCGGGGGTTTAATCAGGCATTCAATCAGAGGCTCTAACCACCTCGTTTAACGAAACAGCCTGGGATTGAGTCACGAACCCATAACCTTCTGGGGAAAAGCCTTTCTCACTGCCGTACGCCTCAGTAATGCACGCTTTATTGGCGGAGCGCTGCTACTAGTTGTTCAGTATTTTACTCTGAATATTTATGCATGCGTGGTTATTCCCAGTTTTGACGGATACACGTTTGATATTTAGATAGAGGAGTCTGATGAGGGGAGATTGAATTGCTGCCTCATTCTGGGTTACGGGCCGGGCCTAAACCACAGGCCAGCTCCCTGCACATATGACTTGGGTCATTTATTGTTTTCACTTGTATTCATTCGTGTTTTTAGCAATTGTACTTTACTTCATTTTTTCACCCTGACGCCTCCGTCAATGTCTTCTTTGTTGCACGCTCTGTCGTTCTCTCACTCCCTTTTCTCCTCTCTCTGTATCCTTCCATCCCTGTCACCAGTGTCCCGGCTGTCAGATCTGGTGGGTAATGTTCGCCGGCCGCCAGTCCCCGCCACAGCCGTGCCCGCCGAGGCCGAGGTGGCACCGGCCTTAGTGCCCGCTGCCACCCCATCCAACCCCGCCTCCCCCCTGCCCCCCATATCCCCCTCCAGCCTCTCACTCACCTCTCAGAGTGAGTCCCGGATGCTGGCATGACGCCCGACGCCCCGTAGTGCCAGCCAGTCCTGAATGCCATGTTTGTGCCCGTACGGTGTACCCTGGGATGCCAGTCACTCAGCGCTGGCACTCGACCCATATGTGATAAGCACTGACAACTTTGAAGTGTTTCAATCAGCTGTCCGTCAAAAGACGGAGGCTATTTGTCTAACTTGGTTAAAATGTTCATCTGGTCTCGTATTTGTAGTTTAGACTTTTTTCTTTAACTTTGTTTTTTACGCCTGACTAGTAAACACCCAGTGAACACATATGTGTGTTTTTTTTTGGCTTGTTGGATTTAATCGTTTGGTATTAGTCGTAGACACTAACGAACAACAGCCGAATGACGTGCAAGATTGAATGAGAGGTTGTGTGTTTGTCCAGTGGAGTTATGTGGCGTTCCGATTTAGCCGGCGGTTATTGCCGGATTTGTGGCTAATTACTAAGTGATCTTGATGACGATCGGTCGTGTGTATCTGACTCTGAATCTGTTTTCTCACAGCACGTAAACAAGAGATAATCAAGATCACCGAACAGCTGATTGAGGCTGTCAACAATGGAGACTTTGAGGCTTACGCGTGAGTCTGTTTGTGTTTGTGAGCGTGGAATAGACTTGGTGTGGTTACCTGCACATAACAAGTAGAGAAAGACACGTGTATGACTCGTAACATTGGACATTTTGGTGTATAAGCATAATTTGTTGCTATGTTCGTGTGAAACAGGAGTTAAAAGCCTAAATGACCAGGTAATAGGAGTTGATTACTAACATTGGTTTGTTCCGAACTCATTTTACGTAATTATCAACACATCTTAACAGCTGTATTAATGTTTTTACTTTTTACTTTGTAGGTTCCCACTTCTGTGTGTGTGTGATATTGAAGTGTGTTTTTCTCTTCCCAGTAAGATCTGTGATCCTGGTCTTACTTCCTTTGAGCCTGAGGCCCTGGGAAACCTGGTGGAAGGAATGGATTTCCACAGATTCTACTTTGAGAACTGTAAGAGCTCTTTAGATGTGCTCAATATTATGTGGGGAGAAACACCTGCACCTATTCCAGTGTGTTGGGGATCACCAAGAAGCAATATATCGAAGAGGGACACAGTCGCAAAGCAATGGCTTATTTAAGTAATGTGTTAAGGATCTATTGAAAGATACAGGATGTATTCCTAAACCATTTTGACCAGTTTTTAATACTTTTCTCTTTCTGTGTCAATTTCCTCTCTCCTCTTCCCCCATTTCCTCTCTCCTCATCCCCTCATTTCCTCTCTCCTCATCCCCTCATTTCCTCTCTCCTCATCCCCCCATTTCCTCTCCCCTCATCCCCTCATTTCCTCTCTCCTCATCCCCTAATTTCCTCTCTCCTCATCCCACTATTTCCTCTCTCCTCATCCCCCCATTTCCTCTCTCCTCATCCCCCCATTTCCTCTCTCCTCATCCCAATATTTCCTCTCTCCTCATTCCACTATTTCCTCTCTCCTCATCCCCCTATTTCCTCTCTCCTCGTCCCCCTATTTCCTCTCTCCTCATCCCCTTACCCTTCCAGTGTTGTCTAAAAACAGTAAACCAATCCACACCACCATCCTCAACCCCCATGTCCACCTGATTGGTGAGGACGCTGCCTGCATAGCCTACATCCGCCTCACCCAGTTCGTCGATGGCCAGGGTCATCCACGCTCTAGCCAATCAGAGGAGACCAGGGTATGGCATCGCCGGGATGCCAAGTGGCAGAACGTCCATTTCCATTGTTCTGGAGCGCCTGCCGCCCCTCTACAGTGAGGTTAGTGGACATATTGTTCTGGAGCACCTGCCGCCCCTTTACAGTGAGGTATGTGGACATAATGTTCTGGAGCGCCTGCCGCCCCTCTACAGTGAGGTTAGTGGACATATTGTTCTGGAGCACCTGCCGCCCCTTTACAGTGAGGTATGTGGACATAATGTTCTGGAGCGCCTGCCGCCCCTCTACAGTGAGGTTAGTGGACATATTGTTCTGGAGCACCTGCCGCCCCTTTACAGTGAGGTATGTGGACATAATGTTCTGGAGCGCCTGCCACCCCTCTACAGTGAGGTTAGTGGACATATTGTTCTGGAGCACCTGCCGCCCCTTTACAGTGAGGTATGTGGACATAATGTTCTGGAGCGCCTGCCACCCCTCTACAGTGAGGTTAGTGGACATATTGTTCTGGAGCACCTGCCGCCCCTCTACAGTGAGGTTAGTGGACATATTGTTCTGGAGCACCTGCCGCCCCTCTACAGTGAGGTTAGTGGACATATTGTTCTGGAGCACCTGCCGCCCCTTTACAGTGAGGTATGTGGACATAATGTTCTGGAGCGCCTGCCACCCCTCTACAGTGAGGTTAGTGGACATATTGTTCTGGAGCGCCTGCCGCCCCCCTACAGTGAGGTTATTGTTCTGGTATTACGTATCAACACAATGCCATCATCTGTCGATGTTCAAACAGCAATTTACTTCGTATTACCTGATGTACTTTCAGATGTAATGTAAGTGTCAGATTGTTTGTCCTTCTGTGTTTCAGGAGGGAAACGTCACGGCAACATCTGACAAGAGTGCTCTGCTGGAGAGAGAAACGGGGAGAGAGTGGGAGAGAGAGGGAGAGAGAGAGAGGCTGAACGAGTCCAGTGTCAGACGGCTCTGAGTCTGCTGCGCCAGAACCCTCCTTCACCGGATACCCAGCATGCACCTCGTCTGTACGACTACCACCCCCTATCTGTCGCCACCCGCCACTGCACCAACTGACATCCACCTCAGCAGCCCGACATCCAACAACAATCTCTAGTCTTGCCAACAACATAAACAACAACCGGAAACAAGCGTCTTCTTTCCTTTTATCAGTCTCGAACCGCGGACAACTCACGCCCCCCTTCCACAAACCCCAACTTCTCCAACCTTATTGTCTCCACAACTATGACTAATATTGGACCATGGTTAGAGAGTGCTTCTAGGGGTGTGTTTGGGACGGGGTGTTGTGGCGTCTTCTTGGCCACAGTCTCATTCTTCCTCTTTTATGTCACATGGAGTCTCCTCTTCTTCCTTTCGTGAAACTCCACTTGTGTTGTGTGACGCTGCACAGAGAATACAGTATGTAAAGTTTTAAGTAAAACCTGTCATTATTAACATTGCTATTATTGCTATTACACATTTTAAATTGTATATGTAATTTGTATAATTCAAATTCTTGACGCCAGTGGTTTCTAGAGTTAAAGGAAATCGTTTTCTCTTTTTTTCTCAATATTTTTAAGGACGCATGTTGTTTTTGAATATTTACAGTGGCAGTTTTTTTATTGTGGCTATTAAGTAACAAAATGGTATTGGCAGTTTTTGTATAAGCTTCTTATATGTCTTCTATTCTACTTTACTAGGCCAAAGCTAAGTTTAGGAAAAAACACTTTTTGGGAGGGGTGTGTTTGATCTGGTGTGAGGGAAGTGTGTTAGAAAGAGTGTATGCTTTTGTACGTGCACGTTTGTGTGTGTGCACGTTTGTGTGTGTGCGCGTATTTGTGTGTAAGCATTCATAAGCGTCTGACTTGATCAACTGAATTGTTTTTTTTAGCATTTCACGATGTATAGCTCGATTTTCTTTTTTTTTTGGCTTGGTTCGGTTCCAACTGTGGCCGATCACAATACTTGTATCTTTGCGAAACAAGGACATTGAACAGTGACAGAGTTTTTTTCAACTTAATTCGCATATATATCATGTTTGCCTTTTTGTGTTCATGTGTATTACTATATCTCAGAGGATGGACCCGCACGTTTCTCTCTGTTGTTGGTGTCAATGACAGTTCTGTGCTCCTAGAGCTCCGTCGGGTTTGAGAAGGTATTGTAAGATCAACACACAAGTTGTCAATGCACTGTACTGCACTGTGCTGCACTGCAAATAAGGCCTCCACTTTCTGCTGTTAAAGAACAAGCAAATAACTGATACCGCCGCAGTATTTTGTGTTAGTGTCCACGCGTATCAGAATCGCTACTTATCTTTTAACAGCTTTAAACCCATTTTACAATCTTAACAACAGGTTCAGATCATTTCACGTCTCGTATTTCCGTGCGATGATGCTTTTTGTAACCTGAACCACATAAAAGCCATAAAGCATTAAAACGTGCTCCTGTCCCGTCTCTGACGCTTCACCTGTGCCAGTTGCACTCTGAACCCTTTGAAAATCTGTAAACTGCAATACTATCGGGGCCCATTCATTGGAGACCTTGTGTATGGCTGTCCTCACTGATGCCTGTTTCATATTTCTACGGGGGCAACGTGTCGTGCTTATAGCCAGGCTGCGTTGTGTCTGCCTGGATAGTTGTGGGTCTCTGTATGTGTTTCAGTATTGAGGTAATGTGTGTATGTATGAATGAGTGTGTTTACTGTCCAGACACTCTGGCTCTCTGTCCTATGGTCACTAGTTGTTGTCGCGACTGAGGTCTGACAGAGAGCTGTGAGTGTGTGGACCCCTGTGTGTATTTCACCTGAGGGAGAGGTGTTGGGAGAGAGAAGTTAGCGGAAGGCTTTTTTCAGAGATCCTTTAAGTCCTCTGCCTTTAGTCCGGGACTTGCTACTCGTATGATTTAATGATCTTTTTATGTATATTCTATTTTCAAAGTTGTAATATCAGTCTAACTCGTGTTACAGTTGAGAGTTATTGACTTGTGCTACTTGTACTACTTGCTGGTTGTGCAAGGGTTAAATGATGGACAGATTAATTAAGTTACTGTAGGAGTAGAAAGCAGTCAGGGTGTGCGGCTCTTTGGAGAAGAATCGGCAGAGGACTGGTTCTCATTAACGATGTGGATTTTTCATGATACGGTCATAGTTGTTATATCTGCCCGTGATTGGCTGCCTTCAGAGGTGTCTCGTTGCTATTGGCCAGATGTTTTTTAGGGACCGCGTCTCATCGGTCAGTCATGCAGTTTTTCCTCAGGTTTACCTTATTCGATTATTTATTTATTTATTTTAATTGACATTTCATTGTTGCTTTTCCTTTCGCGTGTTATATTCAGTTGTCCCTCTGTACAACTCGCGTGCATGTTCAGCTATTTTCTGTTGCATTGCGGGACAAAGGATACTGCTGCAGCTGGAAGTGGGGTTCAACCTTTGACCCAAAACGTGCTCATCACTAAGAGTGGCCCAGCCAAACAAGCCCCTGCACAACCCCCCACCCTCCAAAAAGATGAAAAAGAAACAAAGATGTTGTTCTCATGCAAATCAATATACGAAGGGGGTAGTGTACACTAATTTAGCAGCACTTTTTTAACTGGCATCTTAGCTGGCATTTCTGTGCATGGCAGTCAACAGGACACTTTTTTTATTCTTATTTTAATTTTCCACTGAGTGCCGGTATACTAAACCTGTCTCTATCTATTTTCGGAGCTTTTTAAGTGCGCATACAACTATTTTTGTCTCGAGGTGATTGGTCGGCCTGTATCATGAGGCGGATGCTTACGGCAGGGCTGTCTGTGATATTGATGATTACGATGTGGACGATGGTAAACATGTGACAATGATTCTATAGCATGCGTTTATATTGGGCTCAATGTTGTCAATGGAGAGTGGCTTCATGTAATACATTCATTAGAGTCTGTGGAGTGGAGAACTCTTCTAAAACCGTAGAAACCGCCAGGAACTCCCGCTCTATTTTCCTCTAACCCTGACCTGTGTGTTACGGGGGGAGAACATCCACAATTCCATTTGAGTCAGACGATCTCTCGGTCGTGTTCTTGTTACATGTTATCGTATATATGGGTGACTAAATGAAAATGTGTCTTAAGCACATACACCTAAACGGAGTGTATTGAATACCTGCAGTTTTATCAATATTCCACTAGAGGTCACTCTCACGTGTAATAATGTACTGTCAGATGAAGGATGGGTTGGTCTGAGATTGCAAAGCTCTGTGGATGCTGGAGTTACTCAAATAACCGTTAGTTTATTAGTCATCCGTTAGTCATTGTTCTAATTTATTAGGGAAGAAATAACTGAATATTTGGTTGGTGGGAATAACGTGAATAAAATGTGCATCCATCTTGTGACTGGACCACCTGCACTGACAACACTGAACTAATATCTCTAGTATTTATTTAACTATTTTCCTAGTCTCTCTGTTTAAATCTTATTCTATCGTTTATTTACAGTTGGGTCTTTATATAAGATAATTTTTCTCTTTTTGTCAGTTTGGGTTTAATCTCTAGAATATATTTATCCAATATTTCACTCATTCTTCTGATAATTGCTCTGTTCTCTAATGTGCTTCATGTCTATCTCTAACTTAAAGAAATGTATTAAGATGTTACCAATAAAATTACAGTAATAAAATCAGAATTGTCTAATATTTCCACCTGTCTTTATTTAAAGTCATCTTCTTGGGAGTTATATACATTGATGGACAAATTCCATATTCAGATTCGCACAGTGAATACAACTGAGATTGAGACAAATTATCGTTTGCATAAATAAAGACGCCATGAAAAATGACAAAAGAGATTAGACAATCCAAAACAAATTGAAGGGACAGGGAAAATAATGACACATCAATTCTAGAAAGATCCTAGTTTTCTGACACCCCCCCCCCCGAGCCCAAATGTGTTAAGTTAAGCAAATATGGGTTTTTGAGAGCAGTAATGACAGTGGTTAAAAGCCAAAGTACCTTCAATTGTTTCAAATAAATAAACAAGCCTATAAGTACCCTATTTGTCCATTATTTTCCTCCAAACATTTGTATTGCCTATATTACTATATTTCACTGTCACAAAACTGTATGTAAGTCAGTGTAATATATTGATTTGTGTCCATCCCTGTTTGTTTTTCAATGGCAGGTTGTCGGAGAGAAGAGAGGTGTAGCTTTTAGTTGATCAGCTGAGTATTACCCTGAAAGCAGGAGAGAGAGCCGTAAACACCCAGTACTGGTACCCCAGTCATAGCTGACTAGCTGAATTCAACCAGGACACCAAATGTACTTCTGTAATTAAGAACATTTTTAGAAATCCAATTAAAGAGAGTAAAATCTAAAACATATATCCCCCGAGATCAGATGACTAATTATTAACAATATTTATATATATCTTGTGTGGCTTGGGAAGAAGCCTATCTAAATTAGAATAGAAGCAGGTAGATATGAGGGACGAGACAAACTCTCAGCCTTTGATAAAAGTCCCATTGAATATTTTTTAAATAGGATTTAAATGAAAATCATCATAACCTTAACATTTTAAAGTGACTGTTACGCCTAAATTGGTTGCAGAATATATGTTCAGAAATGTCACTGTATTGATCCATTGTATTACCACCTTCCTTAAGAGAATACGTTTCTCTCTTAGAGCATTCATTTCTCAGATGTGATTGATTGATTGAAAACTTTATTGAACAACAACAATCAACATGTAGCGTTCAAAAGGATAAAAACACAAAAAGCCCAAAGCCTTGTTCCCATTGTGTTCCTTGAGATGGAAGAGGAAAAACAGTACATGGACTAAAAACACAGTATACAAAGACCAAAAAAGGGCTAAAATTCCCACACAGACAAGCAGATACAAAGACATACATTATAATGTTCGTACTACTTCCAAGATTTTTTTTATGGGTTTGACAGCCATTTTTTTACTGCAGATTTAAAATGATAGTAGGAAGATCTCAACTGTTTAAGATTGGAAGGTAAGCCATTCCACAAAACCCCGAGGTCTCCTCCCCTATAGGACGGAGGGCCTGTAATCTGTGGAACTCCCCCTAGTGGAGTAACAGTGCGTATCGCTAATTTTTGAAAAATAATCACTTAAATACTTGGGTACCAGATTATGTCTTATCTTATAAACTAAGCACAGTTTAAGTTGAGAAACCCTCTCCTCCACTCTGAGCCACTTAAGACTGGAGAAATGGTCGGGAAGAAGATGGGTTCTATGGTGTAATTTAAGGATCACTCTGATTAGTTTATTTTGACAGATCTGCAGCTTGTCCTTGAGGCCTTTAGTAATGCCTGTGTACCAAGATGTACAGGCATAGTCAAGATGGCATTGAACAAGCACATCGGCCTGGGTTTTTAAGGTTTTACTATTTAACACGCTGGATATTCTTGCCAGGAACTTAGTCCTTTGTCTTACTTTTGAGATGATTTTTCGGGCCATAGCCTCCCCTGTTAGTTTGTTATCCAGTATACAGCCCAAGTAAGTAACTGCTTCCCTGGCTGTTATTTCAACATCATCTGCAAATACCCTAAACCCCATAGACTGTTTCAGTTTTTGTCTGGACCCAAAAATAATTGACACTGTTTTGCCAAGATGGAGAGTTGTCTGTTAGCCAAGCACTCAGGTTAAGGAGTTCATAGCTAAGCCACCTTTCCACCTCTGATTTGTCTTCATGAGAGACTAGAACAGCGGAATCATCTGCAAATAAGCTGACGACATATCATTGACATATAGTAAAAAAAGAGAGGACCTAACTACTGTGGTGTAAAGAAAAGGGTTATAAAATGGCCTCTACTTGTGTTAATATTAGTAATAGACACCTGATTATTTGTGAACTTTGTGTACAATTTAGAAAATTGTCTTTTCAGTTACTGAACTGTAGTTAGCCCACCTCACCAGTATGTGCTGCTGGAGAGTTGCATTAGGGAAAGCAACGATTCTGAGCAAGTGCAGAAATAATTATGTGCTCAGTCTAATTTCAAGAATTGACACATTCAAAAGACAACTTTGTAGAAATGTTACTGAGGTTAATATATTTATAAACATTATTTCATCTGAATGTAATGAATGTTTTATTCATTCAAAGTTAATAATAAACTGCGTTGTTTAAACTCAGACTCTCTCTTGAAAATATGTGTTGTGGTTTTCTAGAGTGTTATACATAAAACACCCACCACTGCCCCATACGACACCCACCACTGCCCCATACAACACCCACCACTGCCCCATACAACACCCACCACTGCCCCATACAACACCCACCACTGCCCCATACAACACCCATCACTGCCCCATACAACACCCACCACTGCCCCATACGACACCCACCACTGCCCCATACAACATCCCCCCCGGCCACGCCCTTTTTGCACAGTGGCCCTCTCTCACCTGCACTGCTGCCATATCTGTACACATTCTTGAATCACTCTATTTGCTCAGGTATGCTCAATGCTTTTTCTGACCTACCTGCTGGATATACTTCAATAATTTTACCTTTTGTATATAGATACTCCTTGTTCTTTTATATAATTGTTATTGCCTTATAAATGCTGCTCAACTGAACTACATAACTACATATACCTCATCCTGTATTATTTGCGTATTGACTCTCCACTTGATCCTGTATTGCCTTATTGTGTCCCATTGCTATTTGCACTCTTGTGTTCTGTGTATTTATTGTGTAACTGTATGTTGTCCTGCACATGTTTTCGCCTTATCTTGCCCAGGTCACCGTTGCAAATGGGAGACCAAGTGAACACAAGTAGAAGTTTGGATTCTGTCACTCTGGTAATGAACAGTACTTTATACCCCCTCAACATAAAAAGTAACGAAACATACGGTTTCCATGATACTCCCACTAGAAGTCACTGTCACATGTAATAAAGTACTACAAGCTAATAAAATGTACATTCATCCAAGACAGTGACTGTTGGAATAAATCCTCACTACACTATCCCTAAACTATTATCCAATAAAATTTGGAGTAAATAACTCTATTCTTTTGAAATGTATATAACGTGTAACTCACTCACTCATCTCATCACTCATCTTCAACCGTTTATCCGGGTTTGGGTCGCGAGGGTAGCAGCTCTAGCAGGGGACCCAAAACTTACCTTTCCCGGGCAACATTAGCCAGCTCTGACTGGGGAATCCCGAGGCGTGATATAATCTCTCCACCTAGTCCTGGGTCTTCCCCGAGGTCTCCTCCCAGCTGGATGACCATAGGTGAGAGTAGGAACAAAGATTGACCGGTAGATCGAGAGCTTTGCCTTCCAGTTCAGCTCTCTTTTAGTCACAACGATGCGGTAAAGCAAATGCAACACCGCCCCCACTGCTCCGATTCTCCGGCCAATCTCCCGCTCCATTGTTCCCTCACTCGCGAACAAGACCCCGAGGTAATTAAACTCCTTCACTTGGGTTAAGGACTCACTCCCTACCCGTAGTTGGCATTCCACCGGTTTCCTACTGAGAGTCATAACATATAACGTGCACCCAAAAATTGACTGGACAATGCACACTGAGAACTACTAGTTCTAGTACATATTTACCAAATTTCTCTTACTCCGTTCAATAAACAAGCTATTTTTATCATTTATTTACTGTTGAAATATCTTTAAAAGCACAGCGAGGGACCACAGGCAATCTGGATTTCACCAAAAGTTTTTTGAACTGACAAATTGAAGCAACGGTTATATAACGGCATAACGGCTGGAATTACCTTGACCGGCTACTCTTGATTTATCAAGCGACTTGTTCTAACTGGTTGGAGTCCAACTTTTTGGTGTACACGTTTGACATCATTGTTGTGGTAATTGGATTAGTCTTCTTACATTAAACACACAGAGAGCACAGACACTATTGACCATCAAACACACAGACACACCCTATGTGAGGAGTAGACGTTCTGTTGTGTAAGTATATTATCAACCAATTGTCATGGGAATGTAAACAGGTTGTCAAGGAAGGATGGGAACTATATAAACAACGTCCCTTAGCCAGTTTGTACGTGTTCATCCAGGTCCACGTGTTTAGTCATCTGTAGTGACACTTCCTTAAACTCCTAGACTCTATGGAAGCCCATAGGGGACTATATACAAATGATTATGCAATTTCACAAATGGTTTTCAGTACTTCTAGGTGTTCCGTGATGGTTTGTAAGAGGTGTGAACCAGACACAGGATTCTTGGCCTTCGGTTGATCGTTCATTATAGTGAGCGAACAACGAGTTAGCAGTTAGGCAAAAAGTATACACTTAGTCGTTAGATATACAAAATACAACCACCACTCCGACATAGGGGGTGTTGGGAGAAAAACAAAATCAACTTCCAATATGAAGGAATAAAAAAAACACAGACAACAACAAATTTATATACACACATAATGACAGATGGGAACCAGGTGTGAAAACAAAGGAGACAAGACCAGGCAGGCTGGTGACAGGTTTAGGTGAGACAATAGCCAAATGTATCAATACAGATAGCATTGGCACATGTCACAGCCGCGTTCTTTGATCATATGAAAATGGAAAGGATTAACTCATTAGCTTTTCTCTATAGACAACGCCCCAAAGACAAAAGGTTAGGGCAGACCTACAATTACACATTCTCAGCTCCTTTATTTGGAAACCATTAATGAGTCAATAAATTAATTAAGTGGGTGATGGCGCTCCCACACTGCTGTTATTCTGGTAAAACGAACATGGATAATAGTTAGCCATCTATACTTTTGTCTAAGTTTGCTTTTCTCATTGTATTTTCTTGAGCCTTGAGTGTAAAAAAAATGATTTTGACTTTTCTGTTTACGGTTCTGCTGCTAATGTCTTGGTGCCAGATACCACAGGACACCTTCAGGGATCTGCTGCTAATGTCTTGGTGCCAGATACCACAGGACACCTTCAGGGATCTGCTGCTAATGTCTTAGTGCCAGGTACTACAGGACAGCTTCAACGGTCTTGTAGAGCCTCTGAGGGTCATCGCTGTTTTGCGGCATTCAGAGGACCATAAGCACAATAGACTTGTTTTGGCTCAGTGGAGTATGTACAGTTCAGTCCAGTTCCGTCGGGTTCGGGCGGAGATCTCAAGCTCTAATGTACAACACCTTTGTCCAAGTATTCTGCATACTCCTGGCCTGCACGCATTTAATCTAGGGCACCTCGGTTCTGATGGGCAATCATACATACATACTTGTTGCTTGTTCTTTGGAATTTCAGTCTGGGAATTTGGAACATCCCTTTGTGACAACTGCGGATGTAAAAAGGGCATTAAAAATAGATTCGATTGACTAGGAGCTCTGTATTTAGTGGACACCAGCCAGCAGTGGCATTCTTCCAGATCAGCCATTTCAACGGAAATGTCACGACATGCAAGGTGAAACTAAGAAACAAGTCATCTAGAAGCAGTTGCTTATCTGTGTCCCTCCAAGACAAGGAAGTTGCATAGAATAAATAATGTGCATGACTGTGAGGTAGACCCGCCCTACAGAACACACATCTCACCAGTACATTGACAAATAATATGGGAACCATAATGCAGAGCTGCCAACTCTCACGCTTTCGCCGTGTGACACACGGGTTTGCCTGTTTTCACACGCACTCACGCCACACATCCAATTTCTCATGCAAAAACCGAGATTCGTTCGTTCCTTTTCAAACTACCCGACCTTAGATGGCGCTGATGAGCCACCGAACCCTATGAGCTGCACCCATATGCCGAAGGACAGAAGAAGAGATACTGAGAAAGACAACGGGAGAAACTACCTGGATGATTGAATCTGAGCTGAGACTTACAGTAGGTATGTAACAATGAAATGTCGTCCAATTGAGTACTCACTCTCATCATCACACTCATTATTTAAATAAATACATTATTTGTTTGTGTTTATGCGTGTGTCTGTGAACACGAGTGAATATGAACTCAGCTGTCATTACAAGCAGCAGGAGAGCATCTTGTTAACTTCGTGGTAAACTGCAGGCTCAAAACTTCAGCTCATAGCATTGAAAGGACTCACTGTGGGTAAAGACTCTGTAGGACCAAATGGCACTTCGAACCGGTAAGATGTATTCCAAAGAATTAAACCTAAATACAGGGATAGTGCAATAGAAGTAGGCATGTTTTTGTAACTGAGAGTGGAGTTATTAAACCAACATGACCATTAATTATTTTAAGGTTTCAAAGATAAGAGACCGTTGCCAGCCAAGTGAGAGAAGACAGACAAACAAACTGACAGAACATCCAGAACTGCTGATAGGACAGACAAAGGAGCAACAGACAGGACAGACTGACACATATGCAGAGGAGCAACAGACAGGACAGACTGACAAACAGGCAGAAGAGCAACAGACAGGACAGACTGACAAACATGCAGAGGAGCGACAGACAGGACAGATAGAAGCACTTTTTCTGTCTTTCCTTTTGGCAGGTGTGGCTTTGCTACATCTGTTGCTTAAAAAATGTTGCATGCATATATGTGTCATGCATGTTGCAAATTATGCATGTTTTTATCTGAACTTTGTTAATGGATCAACCCACAGTATACTTAAAGTATTAATAAATCACAAATTAAGGCATGCTTTTCTATTGTGTTCTTGCATTTCCGTAGGTGACAGGAGCCAAAGCATTCGAGAGGCTTGCTGCCGTCACCAAGCTGGTCCTGGTGTTACCCCATGCAAACGCAGACGCTGAGAGGGTGCTTTTAGAGTCTGGGACTGAACAAAACCAAGAGATCAAACAGCCTAGCATTGGATGGCACCCTGTCATCAATAATGACCATAAAGATGGCTAATCTGGAGCCCTGCTTCAAATGTGAGCCCCACTCAGATATCATCAAGGCCTCCAAGAAGGTCACAGGCCAGTATAACCACACCCACAGATCATAGACAAGGACTTAATCCAGCTTCTGATCTCCATCTGAAACTGATTAAGACTCATTTTTAGTTATTTTTGTAATGCATTCATCTGCTTAATTGCTTGAAAAAGTTGTACTGTTTAAGCACTTTATTTGTTACACTTTATTTGTTTCTGATGGACCATGTGGTAGGAGGCTTTGAATGAAGAATAATTTCCCTCCCTAACTGATCTTGTGTCGTTTTTGGCTGAACATAATTCATTAAGTGCTCTTAAGAATAGAATTTTTCACAACATAGGCTAGGTTTCAGTTAAGAATTAGTTTAATACTATTCTAATCAAAAAATCAATCAACCTACCTAGGTCAAATCTTAAATACTGGTCTATGAATAATGCTTTATTGTGGTTTGAATGTGCAGCTCAAGTCTAGAAGGCCCTACAAGTCATGATGCTGAACATGAATCAGAATAAGTTCAGGTATTGTAGATCTTTTGCAGAACATCCAAAAATCCACTAGAATGCAGGAAATCACATTTACTTAATCCAACATTTCCTGGGGGTGGACCTTCAGCTATGTCTGTTTCACAGAATGTAACCAATATTGTCCATCTCCAGTAGGCTGCCCCTATCAACGGCTTTGGGCCTTCCCACAAACCAATAGAAGGCAGGGTACAACATCAACTGAATTACAATTCTCTAATATCTGAGCCACCAACTTGTGTGGCTGCGTGTGCGGCATAATTTTGATCACCCCTGACAAAATCTCCCTCCAAGGTTTTTTAAAAAGTTGGCAGGTATGACAATGTTTCAACAGTTCTATAGCAAGAGAACACTATTAGAACCTAACATACCATTTCACCCAACCCTGGATCTTCTTAGAGGGGTTTCCAGTTTAATGAAAATACGAATGTATCACCCCAAATGAGCTTTTAGAACATTAGTTGATGAAAATGCACTCCACTAAACTGTGCGGTTGTTCACATCACTCTTTAGTGGCGGTGGGACAAGACCTCGTGCCTCGAGTGTCACAGTATCTCCCTGGTGATGTGGATGGAAATGAGCTTCGTTTGAGGAGTTTTAATGATTAATAAACCAAACAGACAAGATGAACGAAAACCTATACAACGTTTTGGAAGAGAAAATGCGCATTAACATGCGACTTAGAATTCGGAGAGAGAATCGAACCCTGTGGCACCCCCTTGGAGACAGCCATGGGTCCCGACAGCAGGCCCTCTGATTGGACACGCTGGACCCTGTCGGAGTCGGAGAACCAGCTGAGGCAGTTGCGAGAGAAGCCCAGGCTATTGAGTCGGCTGATAAGAACACGATGGTTAACAGAATCAAATGCCTTGGACATATCGATGTAAATGGGTGCACAGTAATGCTTTATATCAACGACGGCCAAATGGGGTCCAGATTATCCAGCCCAGCTGATTTATACGGGTTCTGCTTTTGCAACTCTCATTACATTTGCAGTGTGGGGAGGGGTGTGGGTACGTGGCTATTGGAGTTATAGAGCAGTTATCTTGGGTGTGAGTATTCAGATGAACGGCATGGCCGGCTTCAGCGTAATTCTTATTCAAGTTCTCTATTACCTTAGTCTTATCAGTAGTGACAGTATTACGTAATTGTACGGCTCTAGGAGCTGGGAGAAAGTGATCTAGTTCTACAAAGGTTGAACAGTGTCCCAGAACTTTTTGGAATTGGTGTGACAGGATGCAAATGTCTGTTTAAAGTAATGGGCTTTTATTTCCCGAACTACGTGAATATACCCATTTCTGGCTTCTTTAAAAAGTTGCATATGACGGGGCTTGTTTGTGGCTAGTGCGGTACGCCACAGAGTGTTTTCGTGTTGGTTAAGGGAGGTCAAGGACTGTATCTGTCCTTTGTTCTGAACATTTTAACAGTGGCATGCTTATTTAGGACAGAGAGAAACTCAATTTTGAGGAACAGCCAAGTGTCCTCTACTGACGGGTTGAGAGTAATGTAAGCTCAAGCTATAAAGTCCAGGAAATCTCTAGAGCCATCCTGAGCCCCAGGCGATCTCTTTCACTGACTTCTGCGATCGTAAAAGTCTTGGGTTTATGCACATTAACGTTAGAAGTCTACTCCCTAAACTCGACTTACTAAAGATAAGCATTTTCTGCGCGGCCTAAAACTAATATTAACATGTGCATGGTTGTGGGCTGTGGTTCTGTGGGCACACCCTGACAAACACACACCTTATCAGTATGGTCAAAGGTCAAAGTATTCAATTGTCATGTGTACAGAATGACTTGAATCAAACTGCACAAAGAAATTCTTGTGACATGGCAAGCAACATCTACGTAGTCAGAAGAACAAAAATAAAAACAGAATTACAACAATATACAGAATATACATAGCTACAAACATTGGTAGGCATTTAAGCCACAAACCAAATATATATTGTCCGGAGCATGCAACGGTACATACTAGAGACGCGGAAACCATACCATAAAACTGCTGTGTACTTTGCTACGGTCTGTGTGCTTTGCTATGTCTCACAGTACGCAGAAAGCCGGGAGTACAGGGAGAATGTGGAGAAGAGGACACGAGGGAAGAAGGAACTTAAGCAGGCATAGTGACTAGGGCCATATCTGTCCCCGACCATACCAAACAGGTCTGCATGCTCCATTAGATGGAGACAGGGTAAGGTCCTCACGGGACATGGCAGGTAAAGTAGGAGGTACCCAGCATGTTCCCTTGCTAATAAAACTCATGTGTATTTAGAGTTAATATTGCCTCATACATCAACGCTGTGGCATCATTCTGAATCAAACAACAAGAGGGAAATAACCTTTCTACACAGGCAAGTACATTTTCTTCAGTATAACCGACCAATTATATTATGTTGGCTGGGTGGGAAAAGATGTGTCGACTGTTGTTTTCTGCGATCTGAAGCAGTAAATAGTAGCAAATACTAAACAGTGACTTTGTGTAAAGAAATACATTACCACTTTTTAAAATGACAGTTCATTTTAAGTACACAAACTGTTTGAGTCGGTTAGTTTCAACTGTTTGGATTTTTGAGTAGGTTACACTTTATTTTTTGATATGATGAAAGACTCTGAATGTAATGACTCTCCTCACATGTACTCCCAGTCAGTTACCGTCACTATAATGACAGACTCTCTGTAATGACTCTCCACATATGTACTCCCAGTCAGTTATCGTCACTATAATGACAGACTCTCTGTAATGACTCTCCGCATATGTACTCCCAGTCAGTTACCGTCACTATAATGACAGACTCTCTGTAATGACTCTCCTCATATGTACTCCCAGTCAGTTACCGTCACTATAATGACAGACTCTGTAATGACTCTCCACATATGTACTCCCAGTCAGTTACCGTCACTATAATGACAGACTCTCTGTAATGACTCTCCTCACATGTACTCCCAGTCAGTTATCTTCACTATAATGACAGACTCTCTGTAATGACTCTCCTCATATGTACTCCCAGTCAGTTACCGTCACTATAATGACAGACTCTCTGTAATGACTCTCCTCACATGTACTCCCAGTCAGTTACCGTCACTATAATGACAGACTCTCTGTAATGACTCTCCTCATATGTACTCCCAGTCAGTTACCGTCACTATAATGACAGACTCTGTAATGACTCTCCACATATGTACTCCCAGTCAGTTACCGTCACTATAATGACAGACTCTCTGTAATGACTCTCCTCACATGTACTCCCAGTCAGTTATCTTCACTATAATGACAGACTCTCTGTAATGACTCTCCTCATATGTACTCCCAGTCAGTTACCGTCACTATAATGACAGACTCTCTGTAATGACTCTCCTCACATGTACTCCCAGTCAGTTATCTTCACTATAATGACAGACTCTCTGTAATGACTCTCCTCATATGTACTCCCAGTCAGTTACCGTCACTATAATGACAGACTCTGTAATGACTCTCCTCATATGTACTCCCAGTCAGTTATCTTCACTATAATGACAGACTCTCTGTAATGACATTGTCATTGTTCTATTTTCAATGTGTTTCATTATTCTCTGATATTTTCCCATCTTGCGGCATAATATGCACATCCTAGTCATTTCTTAGTCACAGGTATGTTTTTGTGTTAACTAACTATTTAATTCAATCCATCAGACCAACACATTACTTTTCTGAGGGCTGTAAAGCACCCAGGGTCACTAGAGACCAATGTGCCATATTGATGAGAATCAGATATTATTCTCCCTAATTTTGACTGCTTTCATGTTGTTGACAAGGAAAAGCATTGACATCTTCCAGAACCTGTATGCAGGTGGGGTTTCCCCTAGTTTTCTCAATCTGAACTCCAAATACTCTGCTTCCTCACTTCTTCAGTTTCCTATATATGAGGCGTTCCGTTTGGTACCAGTCGTCAGTCTTTCCTGCTCCACCCCCTTGCCAACCTCCCCTGCTCCACCCCCTTGCCAACCTTCTGGCACCTCATAGAGTTTGTTTCTTCTACAGAGATCACATATTTTCCAGATCTATTTGTTTATTCAACATTGAACAAACACTGCAAAATGAAGTCAGCTTTAAAACAGGAAATACTGAAGTAGTAGGACGATGCAATTGCTTAATTGACTTATCTTTATCGTTATATACTGTATAGCTCTAATGTTGACATACTGAATCAATCAGTATATCTGGTGTCACTCCTCTTTTAGGCTATATACTGTATAGCTATAATGTCTACATACTGAATCAATCAGTCTATATGTTGTCACTACTCTTTTAGGCTATATACTGTATGGACTATAGGTTTCTTTGCATCTTCACCTGCTGGGCCTAAAATGTGTTCATTTTTCTTCCCATCTCACTCCAGGGTTTGGACTGAGAGATAAGGAATGAGAGTAAAGGTTCCTGGTGTGTTTTTTGTGACCGGTTTGTGTACAGGATTTCTGTCCATTCATTATATTGTGTACTCCAGCATCGCAGAACCTCCTTCGTCCTCGCTGCGTCAGAACAGTGAAATGTATTACGACAGAAGGGTTGTAAAGAACACACAGTCAGGTAGGTAATTATCTGTTGTTTAAATCCAAAAGCTACAAAGCCTCTCAAAAGCATTCAACGCCCTGACTTTAAAAACATGAGGCTTCCTGAACCACTGAGACTAGGGATGGGAATTGATAAGAATTTAACGATTCCGATTCCATTATCGATATTGCTTATCGATCCGATTCCTTATCGATTCTCTTATCGATTCTCATTGGGTGAGGAAATAATTACAAATTCGTTTGTTTGTATTAACACGCTTTAATATCTGATAAGAACACCGCACATACTCAGAGTATACACAAATTATGTGTAGCAACCTCAGAACAAACCTAAAAGTAGGTGAGCTACAAAGTAAAGTCCAGGGACCTATAGATTTTTTCCCATTCATTGGTCCAGCAAAAAAATAAATAAAACTGCCATTTAAGTGCCATAAAAACAAAAACACAGACGGTAAACAGTCAAGGAAGAGCTTGTTCCTTTGGGAATATTCAACCTGAAACTAAATTCAACTCAACTGACATACAAAATAGAAAGAAGTCTTCTGTAAAGACCACAACTATCAACTTGGGCAAATGATTGACAATGGAGATTATTATCCGTATAGTAAAAGTTTACACAATGAAATGGCGCTCACATTAACTAAATAGACAAGTTACCTTTGGCATTTATAGCAGATGCCGTCTCATTAGCTCCGCTGCTGCTTGACTCACTTGTTGTTGTAGTAGAGAATCAAACACGCGACAGTCCTGCAAACGGATTGCGTGCTGTGTGGCCAAATGCTTCTGCATATTGGAGGTAGTTCCCCCCATTGCCGAAATTAAACTTTTACAACTGTTGCAAATGACTGCATTGGCGTCTTTTCGAGTGAAATATAACCACACTTTAGATCGCTTCTGCGTAACCAAAATGCGCAGCGCGTGTGTGACGGTCATGATGACACATTTGCAACGAGCCGAACCGTTAAGCGGAATCGTTAAGCAGGTACACTAACGGTTCCAAGGAATCGATTCACTGGGACCGGTTCTAAAGAAGAACCGGTTCTCGATTCCCATCCCTAACTGAGACCTTGCAGCCCATTGCTTCACTAAAAGGTTCATTACTCGAAGCTTCATTCATTATTGCTCACTAGTGACACCTAGCTACCGTGCAAAGAAATAGCAGACCAATAAATTAATACGGAATCAATGACCTGAGGAGACATTTGTCCATTGCCTTGGTATCAAATAAAATATGTTTCTTTCTGTCTGAATGTACTTATGCAGAGACAACTGTCACATACAGTTAATTAATTATTCATAAATTGTTTGGATAGTGACAGTAGGAACAACAAAAGGTAGACTGTTTAGTGCAGTGCTTATGGTGGAGGGAGTGTAATAACACAAATTGCAACAGGAACGTTTGGGGTGGGAAAGGTTAAGGATTGTTTCTGGTGTGTTTTCTGCATTGAACTGTTACTAGTTTTAGTGCACTGTTGTGCTTATGGGACTGTGGATTTAGAGGAACAAACTGCAACACTGCAGTTTGGGGTGGGTAAAGGAAGGATCACACATTTTTATTGAGGAACATAATTTTTTCAAGTGTGTTGGGGCTTAGACGATTCCTCTTCTTGGACATAACCTCTCCAGCCTTGGAAAAGATCCTTTCGCATGGAACAGAGGATGCGGGGAACATAAAAATGTCAGTGCCAGCTTGTATAAATTAGGATACAGATGTTTGTGTTGAGCCCAATATACTAGTGGATCCTCAGATCTTGTGAGATTCACTTCCGATAAATATCGGTCCACTTCTACAGTAGCATCTGCTGTTGCACTTGAGCTTATTCTACTGTGGTCCACCGTGCTATCCACCAGATGCCAAAGGTCACCTAATAACAGAGATACAAAGTAAAAAACTCAATTAACAATGGTTCACAGTAATAATCACTAATGTGAACATTCACACAACAAACACAAATACTACTTACTGTTTGAAGATTGACCTGCTTCTGAAGAGGCTGCCAGCTGAGCTTGGGGTGTGTTGGTGGAAGCAGAATGGGCCTCATTTACCATTTTTTGTTTTGAATCTATAATAAAATAAAATGCAGGTGTATTGTAGGGGCCTAACATATTATTTAGATAATGTTTGTTTTTACTCTTATTAATAATAATTACTTTGACTACAGTGTGGATTGATAGTAGTCTGTGCATGCTCGTGCAGTGCGTGATAATGCCTGAGCATGGAGGAGGTGTTACTGCTGTGTGTCAGCTCCTTTAGGCACAGCAAGCATTTCACCTAGAAACATAAATGAATAGACATGAAATATAATACAGCCTTATAGTGAGTATTATTATTATATCAAGACAGTAAAACAATAATAATACACATAATAATACACAAAAAGCGAAAACAAAAAAACAATCCTAAAGGGCAATCCAAATCAAAAAGCAGTCCAGTCCAAATCCAAAAAACCAAACCATTCCAAATAATCCTATCTAATTAATTTAACAACACTATAATATAACTACTGTAACTACTGTAATTAATAATAATATACTATAACTAATCTAACCTGATATTATCTAATAATATACAACCCTAACACATATATGACACTATAATGACGACGACACAACTATCTAACTCTAACACTCTCTCACACTCTGACTCTCTGACTGTACTACAACTAATTCAACTGATTCAATTACTCCTAACAACACCCACGAGGTGGCGCCAGTTTCGAACCCACTTTATCCGGAAACGACACTCAGACCGAACCAATGACGTGTTCACACAAACCGAGGCCTCGTTTGTCATCAGTCACGTGATTTTCACGGTAACAACACAAGCCTCGAATCACGGTTTCATCTGGCACGCCCCTTTTTTCTCAACACAAGATCCGATGCCTCGGTTCAAATGTCACATCACTATCAAAGGTACGGTGATCTGAAATAAAACCATTATTTTGGAGAACTCTGCGCCCGTGTCCTACCTGCTACCTGTTTCCTGCCTGAAGCCAAACGTGACAGATTTTTATTCTCCAGGGGTAGGACCTGGTTAAATAAACTCTAATGAAATACAGTCTTGGGCATTTGGCCATAGATTCTCATCCACATCACAATCAATGTCCTCGTAGTTTTGGGAAAATAATACTATAAATAGTCGTGGCGAATCCATGACGTTACAGAAACACAAGAAGGTTTATATACATATGTCAGAAGATAAAGTCCATCTAGCCAGGTTGATCGTTTAGTGTACGCAACTGACCGTGATGGTGGGAGGAAATACATTTGAGCAAGACTGAGCCTGAGCAAATAGAATAATGCAAACGAGTATAAACAGGTATGACAGCAGTACAGGTGTGAAAATGTTTACCTGTACAAAAGGGGCATGGCAAACACAATGAAAAAGGGGTGTGCACAAAAAGGCATGAATACCAGACGACAGAACTAGTTTAAAGGCAAAGGGTGCGGTAAGGGTTTTGAGTTGTAGAGTTCTTTGTAATTTGTTTCAATCATTGGCCGTTGCTGGATCCAGTGGGTTTTGGGGGTAACACTGTGATAAACCACATTTAATTTTTTTGTCAGGAGAGAGATTGAGGCAGTTCTATAGATGACATCATCAAAATCAAGAATTGGTATAATATTCATCTTCACCGAGACACGTTTGGAAGCACGAGTCAAGGAAGCCCTGTTGCAGATAAGGAAACCAGATCTAGGAGAGAGAGAGCTGTCTAACCAGATACCTTGGTATTTGTATAAAACCACCATTCTAATTCAGAACCATCTACCGCGACGATACTTGTCAGACGGGCAGCTAGCAATTAATAAGCATGCACTAAGAAGGAATGCTTAATGGCATTAAAGCTCTCCTGGAGGTTTGATAGCACAGTATCCAACAGAGGGCCGGATGTACACAGAATGGTATCATCTACATTGGGATGGATCTGAGAATCCCCAACAATAAATCCAGTTTAGGAAGCAGACTTCTAATGTTACCGTTTTTTTTCGCCGTCGAGTGTCTGTGATCGTCTCATTTGCTGGGCCCACGCAAGCCCCTCCACACGCAAGCCCCTCCCCACACAAGCCCCTCCTCTGGTCATCCCATTATAGGATCCCAGTATATATACATTAAAATATTAATTATGGAGGTTTCCTCTTCCTGGTATATTGATTTAGTGCCTAGGTCTAAGACAAAACATGTCCCTGTAGATATATTGGATGTGTTTTAGAGAGCAAAGTGGTGGAAAACAAAACTTAGTCACTTGAGTCACCTTCAAAGGTCTTTTAAAAGAGCATCTGCAGAATCAGCACGTAATTTATTAGTTACTGTAAATTTAAATATTCTCTTCCAGGTGAGGATGGGAGTGTTCTGTCCCAGAAGGTTCGACTACTCTGCTGGATCATGACTGGACCCAAAAATCTGGAGTCCAGAGTTAAACACATCAAGGCAACTTGGGCCAAACGTTGTAGCAAGATCTTCTACATGAGCTCAGTGGAGACAGATTTTCCCACAGTGGGACTCAATGTATCTGAAGGACGAGACCAGCTTTACTGGAAGACAATCAGGGCGTTCCAGTACATCTACCAGCATCACCTAAATGACTACGACTGGTTTCTTAAAGCCGACGATGACACGTTTGTGGTCATCGAAAACCTCCAACACCTCTTGTCCAAACAAGACCCAAACAAGCCTGTGTATTTCGGGCGAAGATTCGCCCCATTTGTACAGCAGGGTTACATGAGTGGTGGAGCTGGCTATGTCCTGAGTAAAGAAGCCCTCAAGAGATTCATTAAGGGATTTGACACAGGAGAATGCACCCATTTCTCCATCTTAGAAGACATGGCTCTGGGGAAGTGTATGGAGACCATGAAGGTAGAGCCAGGGGACTCCAGAGATGTGAACGGGAGACAGATGTTCCATCCCTACCCTCCAGACAAGTACCTGATCAAAAAGCCACCTAGAAGACGGCCCTGGTATCTTTTATATGACCACTACAAACCCAGAGAAGTATGAATAACCTAACCTGTACTATTACGTCAAGTATACTCAATATACATTACAGCTTTCTGTGTATTGCTTGTCCAATCATGTGCAATTGAGAAAGTTGTCATTAGTGTTTAGTTATTTTCTTTCACGTTTCCTTTTGCATACTAACTAAATGGTAAATAATATACTAATTCCCCAGGGCCCAGACTGTTGTTCAGATCATGCTGTGTCATTCCACTACATCTACCCTGTACAGATGTACATGCTGGAATACTTCACATACCATCTACGAGCCTACGGATACAAGTACAGATACAACCCTGATGTTCTAGAGGAGAGTAACAACACCACAGCTGTCTATGATCCAAATTGAGACAGCTACAGACTGCTGCACTTGGCTGTGGACTAAGACTTAAAGTACAACAAACACAGGAAAACAAGTAGCAGAAATTGTCAAGGACCAATGGATTAATTTATTAATTTATTTTGTACCTTGGTTGTAGTTGTTAAGATGATGAAGAATGCAATGTCATTAACACATTGTCTTGCAAATGTATTCGACCCCCTTTTAAGCGTCTCTCAAACAAATGTCTCTTTTGCCCTTTCTACAATTTAATGTATCTTTGGCCATGATTTTCTGTCTAACTCTCAATTTTTACACAAATTAAAGCGAGTTCTCTTTGTTAATTTTTCTCCATCTATTCTGTCAATTGTAAGTTACCCAGTCCGTGCTGAGTGGCATTTACAGTGTCAGTGCCACGCTTAGCGTAGAGGTATTATTTCTGAATGTACCATACATATGTTTTTAAATACATGTTTTTTTAATATTTCTCAACATTCGCAACATGAATATAATGAAATTGTTGTTAAGTAATGTATCAAACACAACTGTATGTCAATGTCCAATAATTGTTCAGGAGAGCGAGTATTTAACTAACCAAACACAATTATCCCTATTATCAATTGAAACTTTCTTCTGAAACTCGACAGTCATTTTTTCCCCGCTGAAATTAAGGCAATTATCACAGGTTCAGATCCTGGTTTTCCCAGCAGAATAACTATATTTTCCATTGATTGACCAAGCTTTTTCAAATCACCAATCACCAGCGTCTGCATGTTTCATTATGACCCGACAACCAATTCTCAACCTGATTCTAGAAGTCTGCCCCCACTGGACAGAACCAGAACAGACGGTCCACTCACTCTTTTCATCCAGGTAACCTGAATTCCCAAGCATCGTGGTATACAGATAAACGTGGTGTATCTGTCAAACCTTTAGCTCTCTATGGAAAGGATAAGCATTTCAATTTCAACTGGTGATTTTTAGCCATGCAATGTTTTAATCGATGTCAGACTGGCTAATTCAATCCTGTTTATTCCTTCATTCTTGTAGCAAGGGTGCAATGATGTGAATATTGATATATGATTCTCCACCTACCTCAATAAGTTGCTTTTAGGACAGCGTTGTATTGTCTGTACTAGTTATGTCTTTAATAACTGTTACCTGTGTTTTACATTTTCTATGGTAATTGCTGCATCGACTCCCTCTGAAGCTGCCTCCCTTCGGTTGTCGGGCAGACTTCGGCGTTCATCGTCATCTGCCTTCTAGCCACGCGCTGCTCCTGTCATTAGATTCAATTAGATTTGATTCATCATTACTATCATTGAACATTACACGTACAGTACAACTCAATGCTGTTTGCCTCCAACCAGAAGTGCAAAAGAGCAGTGAAAAATAATATGGAGTACTGTGAGGATGTGCAATTGACATGGGTAAGTTAAGTAAATGTGCAGGTATTCAGGTTTTACTGGCCCTGGCTGCAGCCCTGGAGCAGTAGGCGGGTTTTGTTGCGTTACCACAGGGCCGTTGGTGTTCTCCCTGCGGTCCTCCTAGAACACCCCGTTAATTACAGCATTGTCACGATAGCAGAACCCGGTGAACATATGAGCCATTTTATTGTATGCACGTGAAGTAAGATAAATGCGTGTCAACATGTTTGTCTGGTCTGGTGTTTTGTGAGCATCTGAAACCTGGCCAACCGGTTTACCAAAGATTTGGCAGCAATTTACACAATAATAGCCAGTTCATTTACTGCATCGCCTGAGTGTCACGATTGGTGTGGTGGCGTTGCTACACTTCCATTTCGGTGATCCACTTCCGTGTTTTTGTGTTCACTAGCTGTGATTACTTCCTCTTTCACGTGGTCACAGCTGTTAGTAATCTGTCACTTTATGTGGGGATAAAAGGGGTCGCTAGCAAGTCACTCCTTGCTTAGCATTGTTTGTTGTTAGATGTCACGAGCTATATGTGGTGAGTGTTTTGCGCTACTGGAGGTATTGGAGTATGTTTGTTTAAGTCGCTTTATGCGCATTTTCATTTCAGTCCTACAGTTTAGTGTTTTCCGCCGTTCTCGGTTTGTTTTGTGTTCTTTATAATAAACCCTTATATTGAACTGGATTCTACGACTCTGCTCATGGCTTATTCCACACTACGCCGATCAGTGCGTGACAGAATGCTAAGCCACCCAAAAAGCCCGCAGAGCCGGACGGTGAGTGGATTCCTCGGAGGGGCAAGCTATAGCGCTCCGAGGTATGAAGCTCACCGTCAACCCACGGAGCAGCAGGAGCGGCGCTACACCTGGCAGGGTGATTGGGGGTCCGACTCCCTCTCCTCGGATGATGAGGAGGCGGTCTGGCGAGTGGAGGAGGACTCCTGGAAGACGCCCTGCTATGGGATCCCGTCCTCAGTCGACTAGTCCCCGCAACATCGGACGTCGGCTGGGGCGGGCAGAAGACACCGCCCACTGTTCCGGGGCTGCAGACAGGAGGAGGAAAACCCCTGGAGCTACAGCCACTACCCCCGCCGTGGGAAGACCCTTTTCTGCCGCCGACGTCAGGGACAGAAAAACCCCCGGAGGGGTTGGATGAACAGCCCTCAGCTGTTATTAGGACGTGGTGGAGGACATGGCTGGAGCTACAGCCACAAACCCCGCAGTGGGAAGACCCTTTTCGGCCACCGACGTCAGGGACAGAAAAACCCCCGGAGGGGTTGGATGATCAGCCCTCGGCTGTTATTAGGACGTGGTGGAGGACATGGCTGGATTTACAGGAGCCAGCGCCTGAGATGGTCGCCACCACGCTTGCGCCTGAGATGGTCGCCGTCACGCCAGCGTTCACGATGGTTCCTGCCGTCCCGCCAGCGCCCAAGATGGCTACCGTCGTCCCGCCAGCGCTCAAGATGGCTGTTGCCGTCCCGCCAGCGCCCAAGATGGCTGCTGCCGTCACGCCAGCGCTCAAGATGGCTGCCGTCGTCCCGCCAGCGCTCAAGATGGCTGTTGCCGTCCCGCCAGCGCCCAAGATGGCTGCTGCCGTCACGCCAGCGCTCAAGATGGCTGCCGTCGTCCCGCCGGCGCTCAAGATGGCTGTTGCCGTCACGCCAGCGCTCAAGATGGCTGCCGTCGTCCCGCCAGCGCTCAAGATGGCTGTTGCCGTCCCGCCAGCGCCCAAGATGGCTGCTGCCGCCACGCCAGCGCTCAAGATGGCTGCCGTCGTCCCGCCGGCGCTCAAGATGGCTGTTGCCGTCACGCCAGCGCCCACGATGGCTCCCGCCGTCACGCCAGCGTCCACGATGGCTCCCGCCGTCCCGCCAGCGCCCAAGATGGCTACCGTCGTCCCGCCAGCGCCCAAGATGGCTGCCGCCGTCACGCCAGCGTCCACGATGGCTCCCGCCGTCCCGCCAGCGCTCAAGATGGCTGTTGCCGGCACGCCAGCGCTCAAGATGGCTGCCGTCGTCCCGCCGGCGCTCAAGATGGCTGTTGCCGTCACGCCAGCGCCCACGATGGCTCCCGCCGTCACGCCAGCGTCCAAGATGGCTACCGTCGTCCCGCCAGCGCCCAAGATGGCTGCCGCCGTCACGCCAGCGTCCACGATGGCTCCCGCCGTCACGCCAGCGCTCAAGATGGCTGTTGCTGTCACGCCAGCGCTCAAGATGGCTGCCGTCGTCCCGCCGGCGCTCAAGATGGCTGCCGTCGTCCCGCCGGCGCTCAAGATGGCTGTTGCCGTCACGCCAGCGCCCACGATGGCTCCCGCCGTCACGCCAGCGTCCAAGATGGTTACCGTCGTTCCGCCAGCGCCCAAGATGGCTGTTGCCGTCACGCCAGCGCCCACGATGGCTCCCGCCGTCACGCCAGCGCTCAAGATGGCTGTGGCTGTCACGCCAGCGCCCAAGATGGCTGCCACCGTCACGCCAGTGCCCACAATGGCTGCCGCATCGCCGCCCACAATGGCTGCCGCATCGCCGCCCACAATGGCTGCCGCATCGCCGCCCACAATGGCTGCCGCATCGCCGCCCAAGATGGCTGCCGCATCGCCGCCCACAATGGCTGCCGCATCGCCGCCCACAATGGCTGCCGCATCGCCGCCCACAATGGCTGCCGCATCGCCGCCCACAATGGCTGCCGCATCGCCGCCCAAGATGGCTGCCGCATCGCCGCCCACAATGGCTGCCGCATCGCCGCCCACGAAGGCCGCGCCACGACGCGCCCACGATGGCCGCCGCCACGACGACGCTCACGATGGCCGCCGCCACGACGCTCACGATGGCCGCCGCCACGACGCGCTCACGATGGCCGCCGCCACGACTCGTTCACGATGGCCGCCGCCACGACTACGCTCACGATGGCCGCCGCCACGACTACGCTCACGATGGCCGCCGCCACGACTACGCTCACGATGGCCGCCGCCACGCTCGCTCACGATGGCCGCCGCCACGACTACGCTCACGATGGCCGCCGCCACGACTACGCTCACGATGGCCGCCGCCACGACTACGCTCACGATGGCCGCCGCCACGACTACGCTCACGATGGCCGCCGCCACGACACCGCCCACGATGGCCGCCGCCACGACTGCCCCGATGGCCGCCGCCACGACGGCGCCCACGATGGCCTCCGCCACCACGTCGCCCACGACGGCGGACTCTGAGCCGCACAAGATGGCGGACTCTGGGCCGCACAAGATGGCGGACTCTGAGCCGCACAAGATGGCGGTCTCTCTGCCGCACTAGATGGCGGCCTCTCAGCCGCACTAGATGGCGGCCTCTCAGCCACCGAGGCCTATTCAGGACTGGACCCGTCCTGATGGACTAACCCATTGGGTTTAACTGTGGGTCCTGTCTTGTTGCTCCCTTCTGGTTTTTGTTGGTTCGTTCGGCTATCTGGGGAGCTAGCCTTTTAGTGGGGGATACTGTCACGATTGGTGTGGTGGCGTTGCTACACTTCCATTTCGGTGATCCACTTCCGTGTTTTTGTGTTCACTAGCTGTGATTACTTCCTCTTTCACGTGGTCACAGCTGTTAGTAATCTGTCACTTTATGTGGGGATAAAAGGGTCGCTAGCAAGTCACTCCTTGCTTAGCATTGTTTGTTGTTAGATGTCACGAGCTATATGTGGTGAGTGTTTTGCGCTACTGGAGGTATTGGAGTATGTTTGTTTAAGTCGCTTTATGCGCATTTTCATTTCAGTCCTACAGTTTAGTGTTTTCCGCCGTTCTCGGTTTGTTTTGTGTTCTTTATAATAAACCCTTATATTGAACTGGATTCTACGACTCTGCTCATGGCTTATTCCACACTACGCCGATCAGTGCGTGACACTGAGAGGTTATTTTAGATTCACAATATAAATTATATCTGTATGAAAATTAAAATGTGTTTATTTTTTGTCAACATTAAACAAACGCCAATTATTTAAAGGATGACACACAGCTAGCTATCATTCATGGTTAAATGCTAATGGAATCATAACAAAGTAACCACAAGACTAACACTTCCGAGGACCTATTACATTTTAAAGAGAAGTGAAATTATTTGGCATATCTTTTGGGTGGCAGGTGAAAGCAACGGTCAGCTGACAAATATGCGATGTCAAACAGCTGGGGCAGTTTTCCCTATATGAGTCATATCAAAAATAGTAGAAGAACACATAAAACGTGTGTAACCGACTGCACACAGGAACTCTTTCCATTACGAGACAAGTTAGCAATCTTTCAAGCCTGACAACTGATGTGCTCCACTTTCATGTAATCCAGACAAAGTTTTTGCTGCCTCAAACATGGAACATGAACTCATTGCAAAAAAGTGTCCAAGCGTCACGGTGCAAAAAACCTTGGTTGTGTGATGCTAAAAAGAAAATACAAAATGGAGGTCAGATACGCTCTCTGCACTGTTTGTTCATCCCACCAGGACTGTAGACTCTCACCAAACAACATTGAAAGAGGATCTTCGGACAAAAAGCGTGGACGCTCCGTCGCTTTCATTTTCACAAATATAATTAATGACAATGTAATTAAGTCAAATGACAGCATATGACAGCACAGAGTTCATAACCACAGTCTAGACATGTTAAGATGACTTTATGTGAATAAAGTAACAGAGTCTTAACAAGTTGTTTTTATTAAATATTTATATTCAAATATTGCTAAAGCAGTAACTCTGTTTATAGTAATTTTAAGGAGGGCTGTTTACGGCCACTATGCGCTTTTAAGCGTTACTAATAAAGAAGTCACATTTTATCACATTATATCACAGTTTTTCAGACTTTAGACCTGGAAAATATCCTAATGGTAAACCTAGTCATTTGTTAAAGGTTTTGTTCCTACGGATGAGTTCCTGGATTAGAGAATGTCAAGAATGCGTGACTTCAGAACTTGATACCGGTTGCCATTTTCTAAGAGAAAACATTGAGGACATTTGATCGTATCACAACTGCTCTGAGCTCTGCAAAATATGCACACTTATCTACCAGTCAGTGGATCAAACATTGATAAATGTCTTTGAGTCAATGAGTAAAACCTTATTTTATGGTCTGATTTGATTTCATAGCAATCAAGTTCATTTTATGAAGCCCTTTATACATCAGCAGTTCTCACAAAGTGCATTTGCAAACACCCAGCCTGTAAGGATTTAGAGCAGGCATTACTCCCTTATGCCAGGCCCTTTCTTTGCACAGTGGATCTCTCCTACCTGCACTGCTGTCATACCTGTTTACATTACATTATTCTATTTGCTCAGATATATTTGCTCAAATGCTCTTTCCCCCAAAACCTCGGTCATTGTGAATGTCTTTTGTTTCACCAAAATATACAACTGTGTGTCATCAGCATAATATTGAAAATTGACATTGACATTTTTTTTCGACGTACCTTTGATTTGTCAGACCATCCGCACAAATGAACAGAAATCTTCTTGATAACTACAGAGCCAACATGTCTGTGGACGACGTGGTCAACATGGCACGCCACTTTATCCTTCAGCATCTAGGCGGCCCCAAAAATCAAGCCAGAATCTTGCTTCTGGAATTCAGTTCTGCATTCAACACCGTCCTTTCTGCTTTGCTCCAGAACAAGTTCTCCCAACCAGGAGTGCCCGAGTTCACGTGCAGCTGGATCACACCTTCTTGTCCATGAGGTTGCCCATTAGGCTGGAGATGCACTTGTTTAACCCAGTTACCATCAGCACCGGCTCTCCTCAAGGATGTGTCCTGTGCCCCTTACTCTTCTCCCTGAACAGGGAGTTTTTCCTAGCCGCCGTGTATCAACTTGTTCAACTTGTTTTCTTGTTCAACTTGTTGATGTGTGCTCTGTCGGATTCACGCTGGGTGATTGTAAAAGCACTTTGTGACAACTTTGTTGTAAAAAGGGCTGTATAAATAAATGTGATTGATTGATTGAACACCAACATCTGCACCTCCAATCACCACTTTATCAACCTACTAAACTATAGTTTGTGGATGACACCACCCTCATGAAACTTATTTCTGATGGAGACAAGTTCACCTTACATATTTTTTGTAATTTCTTGTCTATTTATAATCTATTGTTGGTATTTTTTTATTATTTGTGTATAAATTATTGCAATAACGGGCCAGAACAAAATCCTTAATCGTTGTAAACTTTGGTGAACAATGATCACAAAGAACTACTAGGATAAAGAACCATTACATATTCTGTAGATTCCATTTAGAACACGCTTCAAATCTAATATGTACATATCTGACACACAATGTCTACGCCCTAATTACTTTTTGGTGAAAGTGAAAATGTTAGCTTTGTACTGGTTGAAAACCTACTCAATCATTTTATAACAGTTATTTACATTTTACTTTAAAAAATGTAATATAAACATCGAACCAATTTAATTGTAAGAGATTCCTTTAACAATGTCAGTGTCTTTTAATTATACATTTCCATAAGTGAGATCCCACATCCATTAGTTCTAGACAAAATATACTATATATTTGTGTTCTTTAAGTCTTAGTCCACAGCCGAGTGCCGCAGTCTGTAGCTGTCTCAATTTGGATCATAGACAGCTGTGGTGTTGTTACTCTCCTCTAGAACATCAGGGTTGTATCTGTACTTGTATCCGTAGGCTCGTAGATGGTATGTGAAGTATTCCAGCATGTACATCTGTACTGGGTAGATGTAGTGGAATGACACAGCATGATCTGAACAACAGTCTGGGCCCTGGGGAATTAGTATATTATTTACCATTTAGTTAGTATGGAAAAGGAAACGTGAAAGAAAAAAACTAAACACTAATGACAACTTTCTCAATTGCACATGATTAGACGAGCATTACACAGAAAGCTGTAATGTATATTGAGTATACTTGAATTAATAGTATAGGTTAGGTTATTCTTACTTCTCTGGGTTTGTAGTGGTCATACCAGAGATACCAGGGCCGTTTTCTAGGTAGCTTTTTGATCAGGTACTTGTCTGGAGGGTAGGGATGAAACGTCTGTCTCCCGTTCACATCTCTGGAGTCCCCTGGCTCTACCTTCATGGTCTCCATACACTTCCCCAGAGCCATGTCTTCTAAGATGGAGAAATGGGTGCATTCCCCTGTGTCAAATCCCTTAATGAATCTCTTGAGGGCTTCTTTGCTCAGGACATAGCCTGCTCCACCACTCATGTAACCCTGTTGTACAAATGGGGCGAATCTTCGCCCGAAATACACAGGCTTGTTTGGGTCTTGTTTGGACAAGAGGTGTTGGAGGTTTTCGATGACCACAAACGTGTCATCGTCGGCTTTAAGAAACCAGTCGTAGTCATTTAGGTGATGCTGGTAGATGTACTGGAAGGCCCTGATTGTCTTCCAGTAAAGCTGGTCTCGTCCCTCAGATACATTGAGCCCTACTGTGGGAAAATCTGTCTCCACTGAGCTCATGTAGAAGATCTTGCTACAACGTTTGGCCCAAGTTGCCTTGATGTGTTTAACTCTGGACTCCAGATTTTTGGGTCCAGTCATGATCCAACAGAGTAGTCGAACACTTCCATCTTCACCTGCAGCAGAATATTTGAATATATGTGCTAATACAATTTTCCAAAATGTTTGATAACTCCATCATAGCAAGATGATAAAGTCTTACAGTTAACGTGTGGTTAAAATAATGAAAACATTATTTAATCATTTTATGCGGGATTCAAAATAATACAGAAATAAAATGCTAGTTACCTATTTGACCAAACATTTTTTTGGAAGAATTTCTCCCGTTGTGAACTCTTCTGTCGTTATCCAGTGAGAAAGAACTTAGTTGTGCAGTTCTGAGATTTGAGTTAACGATGTTATGAATGATCAGATATCCAGTACACAACCCAATCACAAAACATTTAAGAGAATTTGTGATCTCCATCTTTCAGAACATCCCTGTGAGAAAAATAAGATGGAAAAGATTAAGTACGTTTTATGTCCAGGTATTCAGGATGAAAATCAGCATCAGAAAGTGTTTTATTCGGCAAGACTATCAACAGGGACAAGGACTTTGTTTTTTGGACCCGAACAATAGAAACTATACGTACAATAAGTACAATACGAACAAAACAAACGATATGTACAATATCAACAATACATACAATACGAGCAAGAAAGACTGTGTGTTGCATGGATATGCAATATTTAAATATGTATTTTATGCATATGCAATTGTGCAAAGATACAATGTCAAATCAAAGTTGTATTTTAGAGATTGTAAGTGTCCCGATAGTGTACAGGATGGCTAATCAATGACAAAGTTGGGGGACAGGCTATGAACAGTTTAGTGCTGAGGGGTATTTCTTAGGCTTACTGCTGTGGGGAAGAAACTGTTCTTGTGGTCAGAGGTTTTGGTCTTAATCGACCTCAGCCTTCTACGAGAGATGAGATTCGGAGTAATTTGTTGCCTGGATGGGAGGGGTCTTTCGCGATCTTTGCTGCCCTCCTCAGTGACCTGGCGATATGCAGCTCTTTCAAAGATGGGAGATTACATCCAATTATTCGCTCTGCAGTGAGGATGATGCACTGCAGTCTGCACTTGTCCTTGACAGTGGCGTACTAGACGGTGATGGAGGAGGTCAGGATGGACTTAATGATGGCTGTGTAAGTGTTGATCATCCATTTTAATTATGATGGTTTCTTTTCATTTGGTTGTTGTTCACAGAACAAATCAACAACCTTGGATTCTATGAGTTTCACCTGAGACATTCATGAGATCATCATGAATGTGTGTTCTTTCGCACAACACAAGAGGGAGTGGCTGGACAACAGTAGTCATATACCACAAGCACTTTTTAACAATTTCAAACTAGTTACTCAGTAAATCAGTAAATCTGCACTCAGTTTATTATAATAATAATATTCTATAATACTAATCAGTCATTTTCTGGACAAAAAAAACTGTTTGAAAAAGGAACCATTAGGAAACATTATCGAAAATGTAAATATTTAATCACATTTTTATTTTTTTTATTTTGAAGAAATACAATGATCTTTAAACTGATACGAGTCATAGATTGATACGCTTTACACAAAATGAACACAGTTCAACATAAATATGTGGACCGCCAATGTCCCAGGGTGTGGGAGTTTGAACCTCTCTGGCGCCAATCCAGTGTATTAACTATAATTATAAACACGGAAGAAAATGTTATAACAAAAAAAGATATTTGAAGTATTTGTGAATACTTGGGTGGAACTGGAAAAGTTATGTACAAAACCAACTACAATACAAAACCATTGTGAATATTTTTTTGTTGTTTAACAGATTGGACATCAACATTACAGGGCAGATATATTGTAGAATAAAATTACATTTAATAATGATTAAATAGGGAACTGGGTCGTTAGAACAGAGTTGGTTATGGTTACCATGCCAACAGGACAGGTCAGGGCATGTAAAACTCCAGTATTGTGACTTTTATTCCTCGGTTGGTAATTGATCAAACCACACATATACAGTTTGTCTGTAAATAATGCGGCGTGTTTTTACCCTCGTATATATCTCAGATCAGATAAAGGCGCTTGCATCAAGAACATTTGTAAAATAATTTATGTAGTTGAATTAAATCGACATTAAGTATGGGTTTTATCTCACAGAAAAATATGTTGGTATGTTCCCAAACAGGTTGTTCTACAGTATGCAAATACATTGTTGCTTTCAATTAGTTATCTATACATAGAAAAGGAAATTATTTTATATAATAATAGAATATATACATATATAGAATATAATAATAGAATAATAATAATAATAGAATATATATATATATATGAGAAATACAAATTAACATAAATTAGTTTGCAAACAGAAATGCTTTAAAGAAAATGTAATTCAAACTTAACCACTATTGGTTTATTAGTTCTAATTTCATGCTCTTGATAGAATGACATGACAGTCAGCAAATTATCTCCAACCAAATAATGTCTAAGTTAATAATTAATAAATAATAAAAAGTCATCCTATATTTAAATTAGTCAGTTATAATGAAAAAATTGTCTTGCCTGTTAAGAAAAAAATTGTCCTGTTTTTCTTTATTTTGGATACTCCTTATCGTTGAAGCATGTGTAGCGACATCGAAATAAAACGAAAGACACCTCGATGAGCGAGGTTACATAAAAGGAACAACCCACAGTGCAGATGCACATGGTTGGTTACCATTCAGGTTTACCTGGTTTGAAAAGATAATGTAATGAGACAATACACATAGTACGATAATTAGAAAAGATAAAGTACAATAAAGTTAATAAAGTACCCCATTCACTTCTGCCACTAATTTACCTTACAGTATGATTCTATAATAAATTAAATATATTTTTTCCCCCATCAATCTACAAACAATATCTCATAATGACCATTTAAAAAAACAGTCGTAGTCATTTAGGTGAGGCTGGTAGATGTACTGGAACGCCCTGATTGTCTTCCAGTAAAGCTGGTCTCGTCCGTCATGTAGAAGATGAGCTGTAGAAGATGGCTAAATTAGAGGTTCTGAGATAATGGTCAAAGGGATTGCTAAAAACTGTATTGTAACATCACTGTCACTTAAAGGCTGTGTTTGTCACGGTTCCTAGTCCACTTAGGACATCTAGTGGGCTGGGAGGGGTATTGCAGAGTGCACATATGTAAACTTTGCACCTGTTTATTGATTTGGCTAAATTAGAGTGTCACAGTGGAATGGGGTATGGTGATTATGTTTGTTATATAAATCACTTGGTCTTGGGGCACGGAGTTGAATATTTCCAAGTCAGATAGAAGTGAGTGTTTGTATTTAATGTATTTTTGTTTTATAAGTCGCTATGTATGGGCAATATTATTTTAGACATGTTAGTGTTTTGCCACCGTTCACGGTTTTGTTTTGTCTTGAATGATTTAACTTGGCTCTGCATATGGCTTCCTGCACTACACCTACCAAAGACCTGTGACTGTTGGAGCCAATTTCTGTTTATATTACTGTAAGAGAAACAGTAGTCAACATCCATGTGATGAATGCCTGCAGTTCCATTATATTTCCACTAGAGGTCAGCAGTCAACTGCTGATGTAACTCCGTAATGAGTTAACTGAATCAGAGAAGTGTTTAATCGCATGAATGTGTGAACAGACAAGCAATTTACTTTGGCAGGAGCATGCTTACATAAAAAATATGAAGAACAATATAAATTATACCAAGGGGGTGAGAGGGTATAGGGATAGTAATATACAATATACTATACAAATATGGAAATGGAAGTCTGGGACAGTGCCAGAGGAGTGGCAGACCGGGGTGGTGGTTCCCCTCTTCAAAAAGGGGGACTAGAGAGTGTGTGCCAATTACAGAGGTATCACACTCCTCAGCCTACCTGGTAAAGTGTACTCCAAAGTGCTGGAAAGGAGGGTTCGGCCAATAGTCGAACCTCAGATTGAAGAGGAACAATGCGGTTTTCGTCCTGGCCGGGGAACCACGGACCAGCTCTTTACTCTCGCAAGGATCCTGGAGGGAGCCTGGGAGTATGCCCATCCAGTCTACATGTGTTTTGTGGATCTGGAGAAGGCGTATGACCGGGTACCCCGGGATCTTTTGTGGGAGGTGCTGCGGGAGTATGGGGTGAGGGGGTCTCTTCTCAGGGCCATCCAATCTCTGTATGCTCAAAGCATGAGCTGTGTCCGTGTTCTCGGCAGTAAGTCGGATTCGTTCCGAGTGGGGGTTGGCCTCCGCCAGGGCTGCGCTTTGTCACCAATCCTGTTTGTAATATTCATGGACAGGATATCAAGGCGTAGTCATGGGGGGGAGGGGTTTCCGTTCGGTGGGCTGATGGTTACATCACTGCTTTTTGCAGATGATGTGGTCCTGATGGCCTCATCGGTCGGTGACTTCAGCACTCACTGGATCAGTTCGCAGCCGAGTGTGAAGCGGCTGGGATGAGGGTTAGCACCTCTAAATCTGAGGCCATGACTCTCAGCAGGAAACCGGTGGAGTGCCTACTCCGGGTAGGGAATGAGTCCTTACTCCAAGTAAAGGAGTTCAAGTACCTCGGGGTCTTGTTCGCGAGTGAGGGAACAATGGAGCGGGAGATTTGTCGGAGGATCGGAGCAGCGAGGGCGGTGTTGCATTCGCTTCACCACACCGTTGTGACGAAAAGAGAGCTGAGCCGGAAGGCAAAGCTCTTGATCTACCGGTCAATCTTTGTTCCTACCTTCACCTATGGTCATGAAAGCTGGGTCATGACCGAAAGAACGAGATTGCGGGTACAAGCGGCCGAAATGGGTTTTCTCAGAAAGGTGGCTGGCCTCTCCCTTAGGGATAGGGTGAGAAGCTCAGTCATCCGAGAGGAACTCGGAGTAGAGCCGCTGCGAAAGGAGCCAGTTGAGGTGGTTCGGGCATCTTGTACGAATGCCACCTGGGCGCCTCCCTAGAGAGGTGTTCCAGGCACGTCCAGCTGGGAGGAGACCTCGGGGAAGACCCAGGACTAGGTGGAGAGATTATATCTCCACACTGGCCTGGGAACGCCTCGGGATTCCCCAGTCAGAGCTGGCTCATGTTGCCCGGGAAAGGGAAGTTTGGGGTCCCCTGCTAGAGCTGCTACCCCCGCGACCCGCCCCCGGATAAGCGGTTGAAGATGAGATGAGAGATGAGATGAGAGATGAGAGATGAGACTATACAAATACAATACAGATAAGTAACGTAGTACAAATATAATTTGGAGGAAATAACTCTGATCATTCTTTTTGTGGGAAACTTAAAATAACATGAATGCAAAGTGCATCTATCTTGAGACTCGACCATCTGCACTGAACTAGTATTCATATTTATACATTTAATTTGAGGGGCATCTTTGTAAACACTCAACATACATAAACATAAAAATGTGCCTATATAAGTGAGCTAACCAACAAGGTAAAAAAAAGTCTAAAAGAAACAGATGTAACAAATACTCAGGATAAAGATACGAAAGTCTAAAGGTTGTAGGTGTTTTGAGGAGTGCTGTGATGAGGTTACTGAGTCGGCCTGTCATATGTGAGGGAGGGGGGAGACATTCCAGAGTCTGGGTACAGGGAAGATAAAAGCACGGCCTCCCATGTTGCAAAGGTGAAATGAGGAGGTGACAAGGAGATAATATTGGAGAGACAGACAAAAAACTAAACATAATGTGTGACCTTTATTATAATTGAAAAGTAACATCCTGTCTGATATTGAGTAAATTGAGAAATGTTGTTTGTAGGGCACAGTGTGGGCATCACTAATGCCAACAGGAGAGGAGAACATGTTGTTTGTAGGGCACAGTGTGGGCATCACTAATGCCAACAGGAGAGGAGAACATGTTGTTTGCAGGGCACAGTGTGGGCATCACTAATGCCAACAGGAGAGGAGAACATGTTGTTTGTAGGGCACAGTGTGGGCATCACTAATGCCAACAGGAGAGGAGAACATGTTGTTTGTAGGGCACAGTGTGGGCATCACTAATGCCAACAGGAGAGGAGAACATGTTGTTTGTAGGGCACAGTGTGGGCATCACTAATGCCAACAGGAGAGGAGAACATGTTGTTTGCAGGGCACAGTGTGGGCATCACTAATGCCAACAGGAGAGGAGAACATGTTGTTTGCAGGGCACAGTGTGGGCATCACTAATGCCAACAGGAGAGGAGAACATGTTGTTTGCAGGGCACAGTGTGGGCATCACTAATGCCAACAGGAGAGGAGAACATGTTGTTTGCAGGGCACAGTGTGGGCATCACTAATGCCAACAGGAGAGGAGAACATGTTGTTTGCAGGGCACAGTGTGGGCATCACTAATGCCAACAGGAGAGGAGAACATGTTGTTTGTAGGGCACAGTGTGGGCATCACTAATGCCAACAGGAGAGGAGAACATGTTGTTTGTAGGGCACAGTGTGGGCATCACTAATGCCAACAGGAGAGGAGAACATGTTGTTTGCAGGGCACAGTGTGGGCATCACTAATGCCAACAGGAGAGGAGAACATGTTGTTTGTAGGGCACAGTGTGGGCATCACTAATGCCAACAGGAGAGGAGAACATGTTGTTTGCAGGGCACAGTGTGGGCATCACTAATGCCAACAGGAGAGGAGAACATGTTGTTTGCAGGGCACAGTGTGGGCATCACTAATGCCAACAGGAGAGGAGAACATGTTGTTTGCAGGGCACAGTGTGGGCATCACTAATGCCAACAGGAGAGGAGAACATGTTGTTTGCAGGGCACAGTGTGGGCATCACTAATGCCAAAAAGGCATTAGGTTGCAGATGCTGTGAATGCCGCAGCGTCAGGCAGTCGGACCGAAATAAAAAAAGTGGTCAGATATCAATGTCAATGCCAAAAAGCGCCTAGCGCTGCCACAGGTTGAGGAAAGCCGTAAGCAGACTCTGCTTGAGGGGATATCCACTGTCCCATGCAAGGATAATGAAGGAGTCAGACACTGAAGTACAATAAAAATGTGAAATATGTATATTAATCAAACGTACCTAGAAGCCAACCATTATGCACAACAGCACCAGCCTTAAGTCTGCGCCCAACACTGTTGTGTCTTAAAATGAATGAGTCATGGGTTGACCCAGTCCACCGAGCCACTACATTAGTGAGCAACATGTCTGCATCACTAATTATTTGGACATTGATCGAATGGTAACATTTTCAATCTCACTCGTTGCCTTTATGGCAACACGAGTGCCGTCAATGAATCTGAAACATTTCCAATGTACAACTGACTGTGCTAACCCAGAAATGTAAATACACACAAATATTTTATAGCAGACTCTGATTTATTTCTGAATATTAAACAAATCAAAATAGATCATATTTGATACAGCGTGATTAGCAATGAATATACAGAAAATAGACAGTAAATATACAGAATATCTGTTTTGTCATTTTCTCTCAGCTCAGATTCTGCCAATATCGCTCTGATATGGAATGTACTAAAAACTAAAATAACAGAAATATGAATGGAATAAAAGAAATCCAGGAAACCTGAAAACAACTATTGTGCACTGAAAAACCAGTAGTCCATATCTCCTAAATAATAAGTCCTCCCAGATTATTTGACTAATACATATTAAGTGGTTCCTCATCTCTCATCCCAGTTTCTCATTATAAACAATTCAATTATAAAACAGCCTAATATGGCCATTGTGGACCTATTGGAAATGACTGAATTAGACCATTCTAACCTGGTTATAGTGGATAAACAGGCCAATTCAGTTACTGTATTTAATATGTAAAACCACACATTTATGTCAAGTATACATATCTTGGAATACCTAACCATAATCAATAGATAATCAATACATATCAATCGGTTCCTTATCTCTCATCTCTTATCAAACACACACCTCAATCAAATGTCTTCACTGATACAGACACCTCTGAATGACAACACAGTATATCAGGGTGGAGGGCAGCAGCAGGTTCTCCAAGACCAAAGAATGGGAACAGTTTCTCTTTAAATGAATCCGTATGAGTGTAGATGTGTGTCCTGTCTTCAGGGTCGTAGAAGGACACCTCCCCTCTGTTATAATCCAGATGAACTCTGATCCTCTGAGGTCTCTTCATTAGAGTGATAGTTTGACCCAATACATTAATAAACGTACCAGTGTTATGCACTAAGGCCCAGATTCCATTCTCTGGAGTTAATAACACCTCATCTTTCCTGTTAACTGACTCATTGGCAACACCAATACGCCACACAGGATGGTCCCCCACCTCCACCTCCCAGCTGTGTCTCCCTGAACTGAACCCCTCAGAGCCCAGTACCCATGAATGCTTTGTGTTCCTCTCTGGGTTGTCAGGGAGCTGCTGGTATTTGTCTGAAAGTTTCACACTGGTCAGATCATCAGAGAGAGAGAGACAGCAGGAGGCAGTGTTGGGGTCCAGAATCACAGGAGTATATTTGACGACCTCCTGCATCTTCTCCCAGACTCTGAACTGCAGGTTGCCCAGGTGTTTGGCCTCATCTATCAGTGCTCCTGAGATCAGCTGTGGTTCTGGTAGTTTGTATTGGGCTTTAAGTCTTGTCTGGGTGTCTTTGTAGCTCTGGAGAAATGACACCTCCTGTTTCTGGAGTTCCTGTTCTACAGCTGTGATGCTTTCTGTGAGAGAGTTCATCTGGTCCTGGATGTTCTTCATCTCTATGGTGATCGTCTTTCCCTTCTCTTCCTCCTCCTTCCTCAGTGCAGCCAGTCTGGCCTCCTCTTCATCTTTCAGGAACTGATGAAGCTTCTCAAACTGTCCCCTGATCTTTTCCTCAGTGAATACCAGCTGTTTCTTGGAGTATTGTACTATTTCACTGTACTTCTTTTGAATGTCTTTACATGTTTCCTCCTTTTTGTTTAGTGACAGTAAATCTGATGCTAGTTTTTCCTTCAGGTCTTTTACTGCCTGCTGTATGGGAATCACTGTGTGTCCGTGATGTGCAGGAAACTCACAGACATGACATACAGCTCTCTGCTCCACCTCACAGAACCATATGGGTTCCACTCTATGTTTAGTACATACCAGCTTTAGGTTGACCTTTTTACTTTCTCCAGACTTCTTCACGGGCGCCTCTTCTTTATTTTTGCCTGCAAATGAGTCAGCTAGAGTCTTTAAAGAAAAGCTAATTATTGTGTTATCCTTAGAAGATCTCCTCTTACAGATCGGACAGTTCTTGTTTTCAGCCTGACTCCAGAAATCGTCCAGACATCTGGAACAGAAGCTGTGGTGACATCCCAGAGAAACAGGCTCTCTAAAAGTCTCTGAACAAATATAACAGGAGAGGAAATTCTCAAGAAGAGCTTTTTCTGCCATTTCATATAACACAGCTGGTGTCCTTGGTTCTTTGATAAAATTGTCTCAATGCAACTCAAATGTCTCAATACAAATGTCACTTTCCCTTTCCTTTTCAATGACTCTTTAGCCACACCTATATCCCAGTCAGGATCAACCTTATGATGGACATTTATTGAACTACTGTTTCAACCATGTTCACATTTGCTGACAAGGTGGAGAATTACAAGGTGCCATAACAGTTAAATTTATGCACAAGAGCAGAGAACCATCTAGTACAAGACCATAAATGATTCTGAGGACAATAAAGAAGCTGTAGGTTGTTCTGTGAGACTTGAGAAAACAGATGCTGTCCTGCAGTCTTTTCTCAATTACACATCAAAGCTTCTCTATTTGCCACTAGATCAGACCATCTTGGTTTTCCCAACTCAGTCTGTCCTCTCAAAAAGAGTATCATGAACATTTTGAACCCCTCTTGCAATCAGCACAATAAAGACCTGCTTCTTAGGTCCTGTCTTGTCTTGTCTTGTCCCAACCCCCAGAGACATGTCACATGGCCTTTCTCAGAGAGATAAGACGTACAGAGCAATCTGAACTATAAACACTTATAAATCTCTACCAGAGCGTATATATATTCTAACGACACTCTTGTGACTGAAATTGTCCTGACAACTTGATATCTCTTTGAGTTTGTCCCAGTGAACCTTCTTCATTTCCACCAGAGGTTCCACCTCCATGTCCTTGCTGTGTTTTACTGCACAGAACGAGTGAGAACCTAGAACAGTGGCATACTCTGTGTTCCTCTCTGAGCTGTCAGGGATCCACTGAGAATGTCTCCGGCTATTGGTGATTTACTAAACAACTAATTTTACCTATAGAAGAAGACTGATACTAGACTTTGTTGACCGAGACCAACAAGTGTGTCTAAAACAACTGTTTAAGAGTAATAAGAAACAAAATGTTCAATCTATAAATCCTCAAAACTGATAGGCTCCTTTTCTTTCTTCAGATTTTCCTGTGCCCATATGGAGGAGGTGGTGTTGCTATACTGTTCTGTGAGAAGCACATACTTGCCAGTTTACCTTAACAGACATAATTTGAATATCCAGCAGCAAAACTCAGTGGCTCTCAACCTCTGACTGTTTAATCCATTTATAGCCTCCCAAACCATTTTTCTTCAATGTTGTCCTCTGTTTGTGCTATATTTCCCAGCAGGTGCTGGTCATATAATTAGAATATCATCAAAAAGTTGATTTATTTCAGTAATTCCATTCAAAAAGTGAAACTTGTATAACGTACATTCATTCCACACGAACGTATATATATTTCACGTGTTCATTCCTTTTAATTTTGATAATTATAACTGACAACTAATGAAAACCCCAAAATCAGTATCTCTGAAAATTTTAGACTTCTGTCTAACTTGTTTTGTTGGTTAACTCACCTTTATTGGCCCATTTTTATGTAAGATGCCCTTGAGTGTTTTTTTATAATTACTAGTTCTGTGTTGTCAGAGCAGAAGGTCCAGTCACAAGATAAGTGCACTTTGTATTCAAGTTATTTAAAATGTTTTCCACAAAAGGAATACTATAATGTATTGCCTTCAACTTATATTTGAATTCATGATTTACAGATGACATATTGGGCAGGTAGTTCAGTAGCCACAGAGCTCAATATTCAAATCGAACCATAATGAACTGAAATGTGACCTCTAGTGGAAATATAATGGAACTGCAGGCATTAATCACATGCAGCTCTAGAAGTTGACTACTGTTTCCTGTTAAACGGTGAAGACTGCATTCCACCTATGATTGTTAAGGAAAAGTGACATTTTGTCGATATTGAGATCGCCAAGTACGCACATTAAATCTACTGGATTTTATATCTGGATGTTAAAATCGCCTACAGACACATATATTGGGAAACATAGCAAAGGCAGAGGTCAACAAAATAGGTTCAATTAAAAAAAAAGTGTATATAGTTTTGGAAGGCTATAAATGGAGTAAACAGACGTTGAGAGCCACTGAGGTTTGCTGCTGGATATTCTGATGAAGTCTGTTGAGGTAAACTGGCAAGTTTAAGTGTGCTCCTCACAAAACAGTATAGCAACACCACCTCCATTCTGGAGGTGTGATGATGAGTATTAACTGCTGGGGATTGGCTGTTCACAACACATATTGGAACACAATATCACACACAGACAACAAACACAAGCAGGCTAGGACACGTAACAAGGTTCAACAATAACACTGTATGTCAGAGCAAAAATACAAGTCATTATGTCAAAGGATTGTCGAAAGATATTATTTTGACTCCAATCTGGGGAACATACCAAGTAACACAGAGGCCTCCATCATTCTTAAATGTTAGAAGTATAAATCCACTAACACCCATTCTCCATCTGGACACCCGGACAAACTGAGATATTTGGGAGAATATCACAGGAAACAAGATTCTCTGGTCTGCTGAAATGCCAAGTGTCTTGTCTGGTGGAAACCAGAAACTGCTAAATACCTGTGAAGCAATGTTCCCCACCCAACCTAACAGTGCTTGAGAAGATCTGCAGAGAGAAATGAGAGCAACTCCCAAAATGCAGGTGTGCCTGGCTTGTAGTTTCATACCCAAGTAGAGAAAGGCTGAATGACTAGAAAGATAATTTAACACAGTAGCCTACTGTGTGAAGGGATCTGAGATTTGATATAAATGTGGTATTTTTTCTTTCAGAAATTTGCAATATTTTCTAAAAAACTGATTGTGCTTTGTCATTCTGGGGGCATTTTCTGTTGGTTGGTGTAACACCATAAAGCTGTAAGAAAATGTGTAAAGAGTGAATGGATCTGAACAGGCCCAGTGCCAGGACAAAGTGACTGAAGAGGCACTTAACACTAGAAGCCCAGAGGCATTGATACCAAGCTCCTAGCAGTGATTGGTCAGACTGACTTAACCCATACATGTTTTGAATGGGAGAGTGTTGCTGACACACAATGACCAGTAGATGGCGCATCTTGTTTGTCTTCGTGTCAGAAGGGCCTGGCTGTTGTAAAATGACAACGGCATAAGAAGTGAAACGTCTCCGGTTACGTATGTAACCTTAGTTCCCTGAGGGGAACGAGACGCTGCGTGAAAACGCTATGGGAACGCTCTGCGTGAGTGCGTCATGAAGCACATGTGTAATCAGTCCAATGGCGTGACGGAACGTCACAGACGGGTGACGTCGCGACCAGGAAGTCATAAAAGCACCCCTAATTACCGGCACCTTCAGTTTCTGATGGGCTGAAGCAAGTGCCAAGGGCATGCTGGGAGTATGGCACAGACACGCAGCGTCTCGTTCCCCTCAGGGAACTAAGGTTACATACGTAACCGGAGACGTTCCCTATCAGGGAACTTCGAGCTGCGTGAAAACGCTATGGGACTACCCACTTCGCCATACGAGCAAGTGTCCGCCATGTGAAGTCAGAGCGCACACTCGGACGAAAGCACCTGCGCCCCTGGCGTGGAGCTAAAGTCAAGCTGGTAAAATCTCACGAACGTGTGCGGTAAGGAACAGCCTGCCGCAACACAGACGTCATGTAGAGACACTTTACCTGACAAAAGGGCTTTTGAAGCCGCCATACTCCTGGTCGAGTGGGCTCGAACAGCCAAGGGTGAAGGCTGACCAGCCGACTCGTAAGCAAGTGAGATGGCCTCAACCACCCACTTGCTCATCCTCTGCTTAGACACAGGACCCCCTCTCTTGGGTGGTCCAAAGCACACGAACAGCTGTTCAGACAGCCTCCACAGGGCAGTTCTGTGGACGTAGGCGTCTAAGGCCCTCACCGGGCAGAGGAGGTTATGCTTCTTCTGGTCCGACGTCAAAAAAGGAGGAGGGCAGAAGGCTTGCAGCACAATAGGCCCAACGATATTAGTTGGGACCTTGGGGACATACCCGGGTGAAGGTAGTAGAAACGCCTTGACCATACCGGGTGAGAAGTCCAAGCAAGAGGGCGCCACCGACAGCGCTTGCATATCACCAATCCTCTTCAGAGAAGAGATGGCAAGTAAGAAGACCGTCTTGAGGGTCACGAACTTGTCAGGGACCTCCTCAATGGGCTCAAACGGAGCACGGGAGAGGCCTTCTAGTACAATAGCCAGGTCCCAGGATGGCACCCTCATGCCGGCTGCCGGCCAGTACGGTGCTACGAGCAGTAGACTGACCCGCTCCTGACGGATCCTCTCCAGAACTCCTGGGAGCAGAGCAACCGGGGGGAAAGCGTACAGGCGTGACCTCGGCCATGCCTGCACCATGGCATCCAGTGGGGCTGGATGAGTCAGCGAAAACCACAGAGGACAGTGTGACGTCTCTCTGGACGCAAACAGGTCCACTTCGGCTGACCGAAGTGCGACCAAAGGAGCTCCACCACCTCGGGATGGAGTCTCCACTCCCCGGGCCTCGGCCCCTGTCTCCCCGGGCCTCGGCCCTTAAAGAAAGGAGCTTCCCGTGGGACCACAGAAGGACCTGGCGGGCCAGATTGTAAAGTGGGCGTGAGCGCAGACCCCCCTGGTGGTTGATGTAAAAAAACACCGATGTGTTGTCCGACCGGACAAGGACATGATGACCCCTTAGGTCTGGGAGGAAGTGCTTCAGAGCCTGGTAAACTGCCAGCATCTCTAGCCAATTTATGTGCCATGATAGCTGATGGCCCCGCCAGAGCCCTTGAGCTGGGCGACCACTCATGATCGCCCCCCAGCCGGTGAGGGAGGCATCCGTCGTTAGTGTAACACGACGACACGGAGCTCCCAACACGGGACCCTGGGTTAGGAACCAAGGCTTCCTCCACATGACCAGCGTGCGGAGACAACGCCGCGTAACAGTGATCATGCGGAACTGGTTTCCCCTCGGGGAGAACCCCTTGGTTCTGAGCACCCACTGTAACGGTCTCATGAACAGCAGGCCGCAAGGAATAACGTTGGACGCTGCTGCCAGCAGACCCGACAGTCTCTGAAACTTTTTCACAGTGAGTGACTGGCCTATCCTCACCTGCTCGACGGCAGCAAGAATTGACGCCACACGTGCAGGAGACAGATGTGCCCGCATCGTGGTCGAATCCCAGACTACGCCCAGGAAAGTGGTCACCTGTACCGGCGACAGCACACTCTTCCCAGCATTGAGCCTCAACCCCAGTTTGTTGATGTGAGCCAGAACGACATCTCGATGCCGAACCGCTAGATGCTCCGACGGAGCCAGAATCAACCAATCGTCGATGTAATTGAGGATGCGTATGCCCTGGAGGCGCAACGGCGCGAGGGCAGCGTCTATACATCTCGTGAACGTACGGGGAGAGAGTGCTAGGCCAAACGGAAGAACCCGATACTGGTACGCTTCGCCCCCAAAAGCGAACCTCAGGAACTTCCTGTGTTGTGGAAGGATGGAGATGTGGAAATAGGCGTCCTTCAGATCTATCGTGACAAACCAGTCCTCGGACCTGATCTGTGATACGATCTGTTTGAGAGTGAGCATTTTGAAGCTGAGTCTCCCGACCGTCTGATTCAACAGACGTAGGTCTAAAATAGGACGCAACCCCCCATCCTTCTTGGGAACAACAAAGTACCGGCTGTACCAGCCCGACTCCCTGCTGAGAGGAAGAACTCGTTCTATAGCCCCTTTTAGCAGGAGAGTCTGTACCTCCTGCTCCAGTACCAGAGCCTGCTCTGGGCCCACCACTGTGGGCAGGACCCCATTGAAACGAGGCGGATGCGTCCTGAATTGGATGGCATACCCGCTCTCGATTATCCGCAGGACCCACTGAGATATATTCGGCAGGGTCTTCCACTCTGCCAGAAAATCCACTAGGGGTACCAGCCTCTCGAGGCTGGCCTCTGGAGTAACAGGTACTGCAGACACAGTGCCCTGTAACAGCGCACTGGCAGGGAACAACTGGTCCGACAGTTCTGGGCCCCTCCTCGGAGGAGGCGAGCGCCCCTCGGGAAAACGCTCGCCCAGGCCACCCCGCTGAGGGCACCAGGAGGAGCTCACTGCTCCCCTGGTGGGGACCACCCCCAGCGGTTTGACCCCCCTGTCAGGGTCTCTTAGACAAAGCCTTCTTGGGTGTAGCGACAGGCCTCGGAACTGTCCTACCCCTCGAAGGCCCCGCCTGTGAGCGCCGCCCCCCGGCCCACTCATCGTGTGGGGGCGCCCGAGTAGCGACACTCACTCTCTGCTGCGCCCGGTGTGCCGTGCTCGGTGCCGGGCGGGGCTGCCCCGTCCGACAGCCCCCGCGACGCGGCTACGTCGGGGGAGAAATTTCTGGAAGGCAGCCGCCTGCAAACTCTCCTCCTGAAACCTCTCGACGACCGAGCCAATAGCAGGGCCAAAGAGGCCGTCGGGGGAAAGAGGCGTGTCCAGAAGGAAGGCTTTCTCCCTATCTCTCATATCAGAGAGGCTTAGCCAGAGATGCCTCTCCGTAGCCACCAAGGCTGCCATAGCACGGCCCACTGATTTGGCCGTCTCCTTAGTGGCACGAAGAGACAAATCCGCCGCCTGACGAAGTTCTCGAACCTCATCAGGACTTACAGTCTCCCCCTGAGCCCCGTCGCTAAGCAGCTCTGCCTGATATGCCTGTAGAATAGACATAGTATGCAGGCAGGAAGCTGCCTGACCCGCCGCCGAATAAGCTTTGCCCACCAGCGCCGAAGTAGTCTTCAACGCCTTGGAGGGCAATGCCGGTGTCCTCAGAGACGATGCCGCGGGAGATAAATGGCTAGCCAGTATCTCCTCCGCGACCGGCATCGGTCCGTACCCATGAACATTAGCCTCGGCAACATTAGAGTATATATGAGTCCGCGGATTAAACACCCGGGACGACACCGGCTTCTTCCAGGACCTCGACACCTCAGCGTGGAGGTCCGGGAAGAAAGGCAAACACCGGCGAGGAGGTAAAGCACGGGAGGGCAAGAATCACTCATTCAACTTACTGGTTGAAGCAGACTCCTGCCTGTCAGCCGGCCACTCGATGTTGAGCTTTCCCACAGCTCGGGTGAGTACCTCCAGCAGCTCCTCGTTCGCGGGTGACTGAACCAACAATTCAGCCTCCGCCTCGAGGTTTTCAACCTCCATTTCCTCAGAACTGGACGGCTGAGAAAAAGGTGCCTCACCCAGGGCAGAAGAAACCCGCGTGGGTGCTTCCGAACCCCGAGCTGAGGCACTGGCTCTAGCAGACGAGGACCGAGAAAATGCAGAAGCCGTCTCGGAACCGCATGCTAGATCCGCTTGCGAACCCCACGACGTCAGTCGGCGCCGTGCCTCGGCAGCGGCGGGACCTGAACCGCGGGGAACGCGAACCGAGCCGCTTTCCTGAAAAAGCGCCAGGCGAGAGCGCAGTGTACGAATGGCGAGACGGTCGCAATGCTTACAGCTAGCCTCCTCCAAGGCTAGCCGAGCATGCTCCTCTCCCAAACAAACTACGCACAGAACATGTGTGTCCCGGCCCGTGAGAAAGCGGTTGCAGGGAGAAGCACACTGTCTGAAACGCCGCTCGGTTGCCATAATCGCGGTGAGCTCTTGTACATAAATGCAAAGAAAATTGCTGAATTAACAACGTAATAGCAGAAACCCGCGAGGACTGTCACAACATGCACTTGCTGAAGCAACAAAAAAACGAAGGTGCCGGTAATTAGGGGTGCTTTTATGACTTCCTGGTCGCGACGTCACCCGTCTGTGACGTTCCGTCACGCCATTGGACTGATTACACATGTGCTTCATGACGCACTCACGCAGAGCGTTCCCATAGCGTTTTCACGCAGCTCGAAGTTCCCTGATAGGGAACCAAAATGTTAAAGCCTCCTTGCAAATTAATCTAGATGGCCTAAATATGCACACTGTATATTAATAAGTTCCTTTATATTCAAGACTTTATGGTAGCATTTACTACATTTTTATTTTAAATTCATCTCAAATTATTTTAGAAAATATTGACAGGAAAGACTATTGTCCCTTATAAAACAGTAAAAGTATGTTTGTACTTTAGACTATTGATTGATATTTGATACATAAACTTATCTCGGTAAATTATTGGGTCAAGATAATGCATTTTTTGCGTAAGGACAGATCATGGGACAGAACCTGCTGTCAACATAAAGAACTCAACATAAAGGACTCAGACAACGATATCCACAAACCAATAGAAAGTCCCCCCAGCCCATCAAACGTGCGGTCAAACGGCGCCGAATGAACGAGTGGTTCTGCACCCCTTCTGCCCCCCCCGCATCGATCCAATGATTGCTGTCTCCTTTCTTTTACCAACACCGATTCTGTGCGGCCTCTCTGTAGTGCAGGGAGACTCCAGGTCCAAGTGGACATGAACTGTGCATTAATCACGCAGGTTTCTAGGGTTGCCAACTGTCCCGAATTATTAAGCCCTCATTATGCTTCTGCGCCAACTCCACGGCGTAGCTACGCCGTCACTCCTACGGCGTCGTGACCGTTTTATGGTTCTGCGTCGGGTTGCGTTGCATTTCACCGCCAGATGTATAATCTGACCATTCACAGCCCTTGTGGTCTGCGTCGCCTCGACGTGTAGTTACAATTTTTTGGAGGTGAACGTCGAGCTACGGCGTAGGGGTCGGAGAGGGGTTCACGTCGACGCAGAGGGGTCTGCGAGGGTACGCCGTCGATTCGACGCAGAAGCATAAAACAGGCTTTAGGCGGGACGTCCCGAATTTTGAGCCTAATTAATGTGTCCCGCACGGGACCTCACTTGTCCCGTTTTTTGACTACTACGCTGATCTAACCACTGATTCAACATCAGCAGTGCTGAATCTGATCACGACGACACTTGAGATTGAGAATGATCACTGACAGGGCGACACCTCACACCTGACCTATCATCATCATCCAATCACATATCACACAGCCAGCCCCCCTCTCACGCGCATCAGTATACGTTAAGTAAATGCGCCCTTCGCTAAGCCACGCCCGAAAACCGCCACAGGCCAATCGTGGTTTAGCAACCGTAACTAGGCGCAGGAGGTCTGTCAAGCTTTCGAGCAAGGGAAACATGCCAACGCGTTGTGCTTATGGATTATGTAAATCTGATACTCGATATCCTAAAAGTTTGGACGGGGAGGTGGAATTTTTTATATTCCCAAAACCTAAAACCCAAGGGGAGAAATGCCGGGCGTGGACGGAGGCTCACTGACATACTTTAAAATACTCGTGAGTACCCCAATCCGATCGCGGCTCTCCTGGTATTAGGTCTAAGGACGGAACATCAGGGGGCTTGCCGGAGATCTCCAAGGAAAAGGTTGGTATGCGAACTTAATCAGTTCATTAACAGTACAGTAGTCATGTGCTCACTATAGGTACACTTTATTTGGGCAGCGAGATGTATTAAAGAACACACATGCTCTCATACTTTATACTTTATATTGGTCTCCGCATACGGTTTTTATTTGCTTTTTTAGGGACAACTACCGATGATATGTAAGCAGTAGCCTGGCACGCTAAAATAAGCGGTAGAATGTTAGCATTGTAAAGTGGTCAAGCAAATGGCTTATTCCACAAGATTTGTGGATAACGGTGCTTGATTTACAATTATTAGATTAAATTCACTTACCCTGTTGTGCATGAACATTGCTGTTCCTCAATTTGTGTGTTTCCCACTTGAATGGTTAGCGTATGAGGCAGCTGCTGCTTGCGCTGGGACCTAGGCTTTAGCTTCAGTTTTAAAGACGTTATTCTCTAATTGGTTGCATATTATGTCGTGGATATATCCCTAGAATGCATACTGCAGCCCCTTTTGTCTTGCCCTTTCAGATATTTCACCTGTTCGCCAAAAAGGACTAAATATCTAATTGGGAATGTCTGACACCGGTGCATACACACTGCAATAGACGTGCCAGGATTGAAAGCTTGACAGGCGTAGCAACAGTAACTAAGGAAAATCATACACTGTAGACTCATTTCGCACAAAACCAGCCCACCTTTTGTCCTTCATTTCATAGTGACAAAGTTGGCAACCCTACAGGTTTCCATTGTGTGTTTAGTGAAGTCCAGCAGGTTTGTCTAGTGTCTCTGTCTTTGATTCATTTCATGTTCTACGTTACAGGTTTACCGGTCAGGCACGTCTAACCTGGTTTCCCACCTGTAGAGTCGGGTAATGTAAGGACTTTTTATCTTATATCTAGTGGAGTGTGTCGGGTTGGCTACAGGCACTTTTTCTATGTGTAAGTATCATTACAACTGACTGTGTTAACCCAGAAATGTAAAGCCACATAAATATTTTACAACAGTTTCTTATTTGTTTAGCATTGTCATGCAAATACAAATAGATTCATATTTGATACAGTGGGGTTAGCAATGCATATACAGTAAATATTTAGACATGTCTTTCTTATCAATCTTTTATCAACACAAATCACATATGACATCCTCCCACCAAAAGCAGATTTACTACTCTGTTATAATATTATACTTCAATTCCTAACTCTCTCTACAATGCAACATTCTTCTGGTCTTACTTCCCAATCTCACAACAATACAGAATATCTGTGCTACTGAACAGAGAGAGAAATTAGGAGAAGAAGGTGTATATCTCTTACATTCTCACAAATATATTGTACATTTGTAAAAACGTTTCAATTATATCTCAAGTGCAACCCTGCTCAAAACCCACTTATTTACCGTATATGTTATTTGTAAATTTGTACCGCCTGTTATTGTGCTTCTGTGTACTCTTGGTGGTAATGTTTGCTATTACTGCTTATTGTTGTCTGTGCTAAATTGTAAAGTGTCCTTGAGCCCAGGGAAAGCGCTACATACATAAAACATATTATTATTATGTGACAGTTCTGAAGTAGGGCGGGGCCTGTGATCCATTATTCGCCCCACCCAGTGTGTGAGTGACAGGTATCCCGGCATATCAACACGAACCTGTGGCCGATCTGTAGCCCCACAATAGTTGGATTTTCCACAATAGTTAAAAAATAATCATTTTTCTCAGCTCAGATTCTGATGATGGAATAAATGAAATTCAAGAAACCTGCAAATAACTATTATAATCTTACAAAACAAATCTCACTGCAAATCTCTCATCTACCCAAAACCCTCCAATCAGAGCATATATCCTAAATAATAAGTCCTCCCAGATTGTTTGATTAATACATATTTAGTGGTTCCTCATCTCTCATCCCAGTTTCTCATTATAAACACTAACTTACAGAACCAGTCCGGATCAATTACATTAATTATAAAACAGCCTGAACATGGCCATTGTGGACCTATTGGGAATGACTGAATTAGACCATTCTAACCTGGTTATACTGGATACACAGGCCAATTCAGTTACTGTATTTAATATGTAAAACCACACATTTATGTCAAGTATAAGTATATTGTAATAACCGACCATGATCAGTTGTCTCCACTGATACAGACACCTCTGAATGACAACACAGTATATCAGGGTGGAGGGCAGCACCAGGTTCTCCAATACTAAAGTATGGGAACAGTTTCTCTGTAAATGAATCCTTATAAGTGTAGATGTGTGTCCTGTCTTCAGGGTCGTAGAAGGACACCTCCCCTCTGTTATAATCCAGCTGAACTCTGATCCTCTGAGGTTTCTTCATTAGAGTGATTCTTTGATCCATTCCATTAGTAAACTTACCATGGTCATGCTTTAAGGCCCAGATTCCATACCGTGGACTTAAATATATATAATCTTTCCTGTTAACTGACTCATCGGCAACACCAATACGCCACACTGGATGGTCCCCCACCTCCACATCCCAGCTGTGTCTCCCTGAACTGAACCCCTTAGAGCCCAATACTGTTACATAGTTTGTGTTCCTCTCTGGGTTGTCAGGGAGCTGCTGCCTTTTGTCTGAATATTTCACCCTGGTCAGATCATCAGAGAGAGAGAGACAGTAGGAGGCAGTGTTGGGGTCCAGAATCACAGGAGTATATTTGACGACCTCCTGCATCTTCTCCCAGACTCTGAACTGCAGGTTGCCCAGGTGTTTGGCCTCATCTATCAGTGCTCCTGAGATCAGCTGTGGTTCTGGTAGTTTGTATTGGGCTTTAAGTCTTGTCTGGGTGTCTTTGTAGCTCTGGAGAAATGACACCTCCTGTTTCTGGAGTTCCTGTTCTACAGCTGTGATGCTTTCTGTGAGAGAGTTCATCTGGTCCTGGATGTTCTTCATCTCTATGGTGATCGTCTTTCCCTTCTCTTCCTCCTCCTTCCTCAGTGCAGCCAGTCTGGCCTCCTCTTCATCTTTCAGGAACTGATGAAGCTTCTCAAACTGTCCCCTGATCTTTTCCTCAGTGAATACCAGCTGTTTCTTGGAGTATTGTACTATTTCACTGTACTTCTTTTGAATGTCTTTACATGTTTCCTCCTTTTTGTTTAGTGACAGTAAATCTGATGCTAGTTTTTCCTTCAGGTCTTTTACTGCCTGCTGTATGGGAATCACTGTGTGTCCGTGATGTGCAGGAAACTCACAGACATGACATACAGCTCTCTGCTCCACCTCACAGAACCATTTGGGTTCCTCTTTATGTTTAGTACATACCAGCTCCATGTTGTCGTTTTGATTTTCTTCAATCTTCTCCACAGTCGCCTCTTCTTTATTTCTGCCTGCAAATGAGTCAGCTAGAGTCTTTAAAGAAAAGTTCATACCTGGACGATCCTTAGAAGATTTCCTCTTGCAGATCGGACAGTTCCTGTTTTCAGCCTGACTCCAGAAATCGTCCAGACATTTGAAACAGAAGCTGTGGTGACATCCCAGAAAAACAGGCTCTCTAAAAGTCTCTGAACAAATATAACAGGAGAGGTAATTCTGAAAAAGAGCTTTCTCTGCCATTTCCTATATCAACACAGCTGGTGCCCTTGATCCTTCGGTAAAATCGTCTCAATGCAATTCAAATGTCTCAATACAAATGTCACTGAAAATGATAAAAAGGGAAAAAATAAATATAAAAATAAGTATGCTAATATATACTATTCTTCCCGTTGATTTTGTAGTAGCTGTATGTTCACACCCTGAATGGTGACTGAGAACTGTTCAGCAGTTTGAAACATGTACTTTGAACTTCACCTCCCAGCAGTATTTTCTCAGTGTGAGGAATTGTTTAAGATTGATGAATAAAGTATCTATTACTTTTTTTAGAAAGCATGTAATATAATAGTTTGGAAATAGTGATTGAAACCTAATATTTTCTGAATGCAATGTATCAGGTCTATAAACGTTAGCTAGTTAATGCATTAGATTAGAAATGCTTAATGCTGTATATGTTTAACTGTTTCTTTTTGATCCGCTGATCCATCGTCAGTGCTTAACCTAATAGGGGCTGGTGGACAGTACCAGTGTTTATTGTGTTCTGGTAACAGCACTGTTAAGTCGGGACTAGTTTATTAATTATGTCCATCAACATGACAGGCTAAACACCTGTACAAAAGATTTGCTGTCTTCCAAGTTGTCAGGATTTATATTTCTCCCTTAGAACCACACCTACTGTTGCAAAAATATGCATTTTTACTCAAAATTCTGCTATTAAAAAGTGTACAGAGTACCTTAATTGATGGCTGATATACATACATTACGTTTGAATGTCGTATTATTGAACCATGGTGTGCATATTTGAACGTATAATGTCTCTATAACCTTAAAGCAGATGTGACATAAGGGGTCTTACCCTATGGTAGCTCTTCCAACTCTAAGCTTGTATTACTTATAACGCCAGCGGGAGCATTACTCTTAAAATGCACTGTGACCTTTATGCTATATACATTAGCAGTGCATGTGTCTTGCTCTTTGAAGAATTAGTACAGGACACTTTATACTGAAAGGTCAATGTCACATAATAAATGACTACAAGCTGATAAGGTGTTGTTTTATCTGAGATAACCCCCCCCCCATCTGTAAAGAGCACCCAGCCAATGACTCAACTTAACTTCCAACAAGCTATCTGTTAATAAGCAACTGCTAGCTAAGATTAGGGTGAGGTGATAAATTCATTTACATTGAATCTCTGTCAAAGACACTTCAGATTAACAGATTTATATACCAGGCGATTGAATGCTAAAAATGTAATGTCTTTGGTATTCCTCGCTCCTGGTTACGTCAATGTTCTCTACTTCAAAGTGATGGTTTCATTCCCTGACAAATATTGATCATTACTCTTTAGAAAAGACAAGACTAGACCAGTTACTTTCCCTTTCCTTTTTGATGACTCTTTAGCCACACCCATATCAACCTTGTTATGGACATTTATTGATTTACTGTTTTGACCAGAGCTGTGCTCGAGACCACCTAAAGCGAGACCGAGACGAGACCGAGACCGAAGGGGGCCGAGACCGAGACGAGACCAAGACCGAAGGGGGCCGAGACCGAGACCAGTCATATCAACACTAAATAATATTACATGTTTTTGGTCCAGTGACCAATGTAAAAAAACACTTGACCAACAGCATCAGATCATCTACTCTGTTGTCATCCTGAATGAAATGAATTACATTATATTAAAAGAGTATGTAGGCCTATTTATTGTCTTATGTAAACATAAAATACGAAAATAAAACCATGATTTTAAAATGCACAGGCTATGATATTAAAATTTCTAAAAATCGAATAAATGAAAATCCATCAAACTGTATGTCCTATGTTGATGTAGTAAATGCTAACACATTTTAGATCACAAGCGACTTGCAATCAAATGATGTGCGCATGATTGGCCGATAAACAAATCTATTTATAATTATTTGTCGGTCCACAGTCGGCACGCAGCTTCAGTTGTTTGTCTGCTTGAGCAGGACACGCAAACGAACCGGTTGCACTGCGCACAGTGTTCATTAGTCTTGTTACGAGTGCACATGAGACAGCAGCAAACTAACCCGGTTGAACTGCGCACAGTGTTCATATAGATCAGACCAAAACCCGTCCAGTTTAATAAAGATCGGACCAAAACGGGTCCAGTTTCATATAGATCGGACCATAACCGTTCCAGTTTTATGCTCTTTCTGCCGTATCCCCCCCTGGACTTATGTATGTCCCACGTCCTTCTGTTTGCATGAGTAATTTCATTTATCGCCCATTTGTAGTAAGCCTATTAATAATTATTGTTTATATTCGTTTAATTTCGATACAAAACAATATTTTGTTGAAGTCTCTTGTAGGCTATATGAATACACTGTGGTTCATTCGTTATTATTGAGTGCAATAGGCGCATGACACATGAATGGGGCTGTATGTATTTGGCGGAATTTGTTCTGTTTATTTAGTGAAACATATTTCTTTATAAACTTACCTCTTTTTTCTAGTTCAACCAAGCCAATCAGACTATTGTCTATATGTGTTTTCGTAGTATTTGTCTGTGTATCGCCCATTCAACCATTGCCATCATAGGCTCAGTGAAGTGTGATCGGTGTCTGGGTACCGCAATTAGGGTACCAACGCCCAGCGGCGTGGGATTTTGGCGACAGGAAGGCAGTTTAGGTATCAAAAAACATGTAAATAGTAGTTTTATATATTGTTCGGTTTGTGATTTTGCAATTCTGAAAACGGGACAAGGTAAAATGCACGTATTTAGAAAAAGTCATGGAAGGACGTCGGCTGTAGATTTTCAACATTATATATGTATTTTAATTACTAACCGCTGTGTGTTTTCGGACAAATTATTTATTTGTGCTCACTGTGCTGAATATAGGCAAAACGAATATAATGGCAGATTGTGCAGACATGATCGAGCATATGTTTAAGATTGAAGTATTTACGTGAATGGGTGCACGCTCTAGCGACGCTGGGGGTGGGCTTTTCTTCAAAAGTAGATAGCCATTGGCGGGATAAGCCACATCAGAAAAAAACAGTCTGACTCTGGACGAAATACAGCCAATGGAAATACAGCCTCTACATGTCATACTTAAATATTTTGCTAGAAAAAATTGTGGGCGATAATTTCTACGCTGGTCTCGGCTGGTCTCGGAAGAATTTACGAGTCCTTACTGTCCGAGACCGAGTCGAGACCGAGTCCAAATGTAACCGAGACCGAGACGAGACCGAGACCTTAAAAAAGTGGTCTCGAGACCGGTCTCGAGTACTACAGCTCTGGTTTTGACTATGTTCCCATTTGCCGAAAAGGTGCGGAATTACAAGGTGCCATAACAGTTTTATTTATGCATAAGAGCAGAGAACCATGAAATGATTGTGAGGACGAAAAATAAACTGTAGGTATTTGTGAGACTTGAGAATACAGATCTTGTCCTGCAGTCTTTTCTCAATTACACATCAAAGCTTCTCTATTTGCCACTAGATCAGACCATCTCTGTTTTCCCCAATCAGTCTGTCCTCACAAAAAGGGTATCAGAAACATTTCTCCCCCCTCTTGCAATCTGCACAAGCAAAGCAAAGACCTGCTTCTTAGGTCCTGTCTTGTCCCAACCCTCAGAGACATGTCACCTGGCCTTTCTCAGAGAGATAAGACATACAGAGCAATCTTTGAATTAACGATTTACAGATGACATATTGGGCAGGTAGTTCAGTAGCCACAGAGCTTAAAAATATTCACATCGAACCATTATGAACTAAAATGTGACCTCTAGTGGAAATATAATGGAACTGCAGGCATTCATCACATGCAACTCTACAAGTTGACAACTGTTTCCTGTTTCTCTTTAAGTGGTGAAGACTGACTTCCACCTAATGAAAAGTCACATTCTGTCTAATATTGAGACCACCAAGTATGGACATAAATCTACTGGATTTTATGACTGGACGTTAAAATCGCCGACAGACAAATAATGCTAAATCAGGCTGGGACAGAGGATAATAATGCTAAATCAGGCTGGTACAGAGGATAATAATGCTAAATCAGGCTGGGACAGAGGATAATAATGCTAAATCAGGCTGGGACAGAGGATAATAATGCTAAATCAGGCTGGGACAGAGGATAATAATGCTAAATCAGGCTGGGACAGAGGATAATAATGCTAAATCAGGCTGGGACAGAGGATAATAATGCTAAATCAGGCTGGTACAGAGGATAATAATGCTAAATCAGGCTGGGACAGAGGATAATAATGCTAAATCAGGCTGGGACAGAGGATAATAATGCTAAATCAGGCTGGGACAGAGGCTAATAATGCTAAATCAGGCTGGGACAGAGGCTAATAATGCTAAATCAGGCTGGGACAGAGGATAATAATGCTAAATCAGGCTGGGACAGAGGATAATAATGCTAAATCAGGCTGGGACAGAGGAAAATAATGCTAAATCAGGCTGGGACAGAGGATAATAATGCTAAATCAGGCTGGGACAGAGGATAATAATGCTAAATCAGGCTGGGACAGAGGATAGTAATGCTAATTTGGACTGAGACAGTGGATAACAATACTTATTCAAGCTGGTAAAGAGGATACAATTCAGGCTAATTAAATACAGAGGCAAATAATGAGTTGTGAAATACTTCTTCAAGACCAACTCAGGTTAAGTGGATTTTCACCCAAATATGAATCTAGATCAAACTATCCATGCAACTGTGGATGTGCTGGTCAAGCAGTTAAAGACACATTTAAATGTTTTGTATTATTTCAGTCAATAAATGTGACTGTGGTGAATATACTACAAATGAAAATCCAACATTGCAATGTGCCTACAGTGCATAAAGTACAGAGACCAACAGACGTGTAGAATTACATTTATTATACTGTAATTCATGACAATAATGGAGGAGTAATGGAGAAGAGTATGGCGATGATAATGTATAGAAGTTAGAGACAGATTCATGGGACTGTGGGAAAAAACACAGGACTTCATCTAGTTAACAAAAAAGTGAAATTCTGATAAAATACTGATGAACATACAGCAGACAAATTGTCTTTTATGATTTACAATTGTTTTCTTTCCTCAACATTCAACATATGATTTTGAACCATGCATTAGTATTAAATATTAAACAATAATACAACTAAACTGTTTAAATGATATACAAAGTATAAAACATCTATGGTGTAACATAACAACCGTTAATAATTAAAATACTGACTGGAATAAAAAACAAAATACATGCAAGGATGAAACCATGTCCATTTCCTGAGATTTAAGTGTGCTGCACTGATAGATGCAACGCTGAAGAAAAACAAGTCTAAAATCGTTCTATTTTGCCAAAGAAATATTGCTCGAATAGCATTTACCACTCGATTATGCCACAGAATACATCTGTATTAAATCAAATAATGTATACACGGAAAAAACAACAAAAAAATTAATTGCTTCGACAAAATAGGTTTAGTACATTAAGAAAAGAAAATCACCTTGTTTTAGGTAACGATCTTGTGTTTCCAGATTTCTATGAAATACGATCTGTAATTACCAACAAGATGACGGATAAAGCTTTTATTCCCAAACAACTAATTAAATTAGGTGTCTTTAAGGGAATTTGCAATAATTATTAAAGGGTCTCTTTGATTTACAAGTTAGTTATTTATAGGCCACAAATACTATTTAAATATGAGTAAACAGAATATTTACTGGACAGTTTAAATAATGCAGGAAATATAAGGAGACACACCTTGAAAACAAACTCCCACGTGATTATGAACCAGACTCATTTAAGGCCAGTACATTAGATAGACATTCAGCCTAATCCAACAACGAAAACCTCTTCAGAAAAAAATTATATATGGCAATTGAGGAAATGCTTTCTAGCTGTGGACCAAGTATAAATTGGCCCCTACTGTTAGTACGGTCTCACCTTCTGTGATTTCTACAAGAAAATGTACATCATTCCATGAATACAGATCAAAATAAAATTAGAGTAGATTGTCAATGTTAGCATTGCATTGCTGAGGACATGAGCCTGCACAATGACAGAACTATGCCGCTCACTGTAATATCTGTGCATTTGTGTGATATTAGGCGGTCCTCTTAATGTGGACAAGGTGACCGCGTCCATCTCGCGCAGTATACATATTTTGTTGTTCTCACCCCCCCCTCCCACAACACTGAATGTGACAATGCCCATGCATAGGAGACTTAAATGATCCTGTTTAGAGGGTGATAATACATTAGCTGTGACCAGAAAACAAAAATATCACACTAGCATATGGCAAAGCACACGCAATGCCAAGTTCTGCTGTCCTTACAATGAATACATGGCCTTTCAGTCAGAAGACCACGGTGCATATTTGGTTCATCTTGTCGCTCATCCAGTGTTCGTTGTAGCTGTGATATAACTGCAATAGAACTGTGATATTGTGATAAATAGCAGACTTCTTTTACGCACGTGTTAACCAGGCATACTGCACCCCCTCAATACTGGCATCATGCTCACATAGGCAAACTCGGAAAAGCCAGTCAGATATTTTTTCTTCTACAGGGGAACATTACTATTTATTTAACTCCAGAATAACAGAAGACATGGTGGTCAAATTCATACAAGCAGAATTTGCTAATTCGAAACAAACGGTTCCCCTACAGAGCACGATATTTTCTCCTCAGAGTCTTGAAAGAGACTTTATTCAAACACCTGCAACCGAGGGCAACTAGTAGAATATGGCACCAAGACATCACAGATCGAACCGTAACCAACTGAGATTAGTCCTCCATTCCAAAGAAATGACCAAGAATGTAGTTAACAAGATCCCAGATCTGTTTTGTTGAAATACTGGCATACCTAATTATTGAGTGAAATACTAAATCCCCTCTGAACCTCACAGTGAGATGCGATAGTAGGTCTTTTGCATTTCACCATTCAGTTTGATTAAATTCAAATAAGGTGTGTGATTGGTCCAGGCTTACACCGGCAGAGTGCCTTTTCAGGACATGGGGACATTTGTTAACATCTATGAATGGTTTCACTCCACAAAACCATTGTATATATTTAAAGGTAAAGGAGAATTTAGTGTCACCTTGTCTATTACATATTCCGAGTTATCAAAGTGCAGAGTCAAACTCCATAACACAGGCCTCATTTGAACTGCTTTAAAAAAAATCCCAATGAAAGAAATTATGGTGAAATGAAGTTATTGTGGGAATCGTGACTCATCCCATTTCAGTCAATAATGGAGTATTGTTGCACACAAACGAACATTATCCCTGACGACATAACATTATTTTAAAGGCGTAATATCTGAAGTTCTTTACAGTGACTCAACCAATAGGGAGGACTGTATTGATTGGACTCTATAAAATCTCAGTAACGTTTATTTCTTCCACCAAACATTAGCAGCGTATTTCATTTTGAATGCGAACTGGTGATCATTTTACTGTTCAAATATACCTGTCTTTCCTATAGATCAATGCAGAGAGCACTAGTTTATTCTTCAGATGCCAGTTGAGATAAGCAACAGTGTTATGGTTTTGTTTGTACCTATATAAAGCATGCTAAATATGTGTTAGTCAATGAGCAAAGACGTTACACGGGTAACAAGATTTCAACTCTACAAATTCTTCACGGTGGGGAATTGTCTCTGACATTTTCCCCCATCTTTTCTTCTCTGAACAAGTTAAAAGCACAGGACTGAAATAGAGGCCACAGAGAAATGTCTTTACCAGTGAACCTCTCGCTGTCCTCGCTACATGTACACAAACTGAGAGAACGTTATTTATAGTAAAGGGTGCGTGAAGGAACATTGACCCCCCCGAAATAGGTTTGACCCTGCCTGAACACTAAAACTGTTTACCAATACCGTATCGGAGACAGGCATGCCGTTTGGTACAACCGTTTCTGGAACGTTGTGACAGTTTAGGGATATCGAACCAACCCAAGGCCAACAGACTGGATACTTATTGTTTTAGACAGCACTAAATAACCCATGGGTGCTTTAGATATTTCATGCTCCGAGAAAAGCAGATGAGGGGTGCAAATACGTAAATATATTATGAACCACTTAGAATAAAGAAAATAAAAGATTAACGTGAAATAACTGAAATGAAAAACAAGCATCCCACGCTTACGCTCATCCATGTTCCCGTTCTGTGACCACGGAAACCGTTTAGCACCCGAGAAAATCCATATATTACGGATGGAACACTGTCTACGAACATTTAAGTAGATTACGAAGGGATAAAACAGGATAATATACCCTGTGTAAATGACAAGAACCCTGGGCGTCTGCCGACTGATTATTCAAGTCTTTACTCTTCCAGGCACGTAACGTTTGCATTTATTTGCAACGTCACATGCGAACAGTCAAGCTGACATCTCAAATCCTCTTATTAAAGCACATTATGCATCTGGTAAAATCAACAGCTTCTCTTAATAATGCCCCTGCTAAAACATTGTTTAAAACTATACCAAAGTAGGCTTTAAAAATCAACGAACAATCTGGATAAAATAAGTATCATGGCAACTGGAAGTTGGAGTTGACTCCAGCCGCCCTGCAGAAGGGCACACTCCGTTAGGAAGCCGCCCTGCAGAAGGGCACACTCCGTTAGGAAGCCGCCCTGCAGTAAGGCACACTCTGTTAGGAAGCCATCTGGATCAGCATCGTCCTCCCCCGTCGTCGTCCGTGCAGCCCGCGCCCGCTATGAAGGAGTTCGCTCTCAACTCCTCCGACCGCTCTAGGCCACCTCCTTGTCCATCTTCCACAGCTGCTCCTTCACTTCAGTGGGCAGGGTGTTGAACAGGTCCTCCTCCACCACCAGGCCTGTCCTCTTCAGCTGTCTACAATCCCCCAGCTCTACGGGCAGACACTCCAGCCTGTTCCCCCTCAGCTCCAGCTGGGTGAGCCCCGTCAGCTCCCCGAACCGCGACGGCAGTGACGTCAGGCAGTTGTTCCCCAGGTTCAGCGTGCGGAGCTTCTTACACTGGAACAGCTCGTTGGGCAGGGTCTCGATCTGCACCAGGGGACAGGCCAGTTAGTCAGGAGGATGTCAGACAAACACGGCGGTGACATTTGAGACAAAATAAAGCCTAGGGTGTTTAAGCCACCTAGTCAGACCGCTCATGTGGACCAGATCAAGTTAACTAAATGCAAACCAGTGTTCTCAGAACAAAAACTAAACACAGTTACGGATGATCTCGATAATAATTCCAAAACAAATCCATTTCCTATTTTAGTTTAGCAGACAGTTCAGAGCAAGAGCCCCCCTGCCCCATGGGAATCAAACCCACAACACACAGCGGTGAAAGGAGCACACTTCCCTTTCAACGCGTAGGGTTTTTTAACACCGTTAAGTGTTTAAGGAGAGCATACAGACGCTGCGATTTGAAAGCACTCACTCGGTTAGCCGTGACGGCCAGGTACTGGAGGTTCTGAAGGTACCCCACGTCCGCCGGGATGCAAGTGAGGTTGTTGTGGCTCAGATCCAAGAAGCGCAGCTTGCGACAGTAGAACAGCTGACCGGGGATCTTATCGATCTTGTTGCGGTTCAGATAGAGCCTCTCCAGATTATTTAGGGTGCCGATCTGGATGGGTATGTAGGCGATCTGGTTATACCAGAGTTTAAGGCACACCAGTCGGTGCAGGTGCTGGAAACTGATGATCTCCTCAATAGTCTTCAGGTTGTTGTCCTGAAACAAACACGAGTAGATTTTAGGTGACGACTAAACCTAACACGTGGAAACAGCATCGCGTTGGGCGATTTAACGAACGTAAGGACCGACAAACTGACCTTGAGGTCGATCTCCTGCAGGTTGTGCAGGCTGAAGATGGAGTGAGGGATGCGCTCCAGGTCACAGCGGATCAGCTCCAGCTCCGTCAGGTTCATCATCTTCTTCAGGCTGTTGAGCACCATCAACTTGGTGCCCTCGTTGTTGACCGACAGCTTCTGGAGGTGCACCCCGACGTCTGTCACCACCTGAGGCAGCTTGGTCAGGTTGCTCTTCAGCCGGAGAACCTTGACGATGACGACACGTGAGCATGGGTTTGATTGATATGGTGTTTGTGTGAACTCTGAAGTCTATAAAAGGCCTGATGTATAAGGACTATTTCTGAGTGGGCTGTACTGTTAACATGGATTTTACCTTTAGCCTTTTCAGTTCCCGCAGTCCGTCAATAACAATATAACGGTTGTTCTCGGCGCTCAGGTTTCCAGTCAGGTGCAGCTCACTCAAGTTCTTTAAACTGTAGATCCACAGAGGGATCTCCTTGATATCTGTGAACTTAATGTGGAGGGACTTGAGGTTCTCCCGGAGGAAAGCCAAAGCTGGAGCCTCGATCTTAGCCGGAGTGTGATACAGCCACATCTCCTTCAGGTTGACCAGCTGGGCAATGATGGGAGGGATGGTGATGTCTGGAATGAGCTCCAGCTTCAGGACCTAGAGTTATAACAACAGTAAGACCTAGAGTTATAACAACAGTAATACCTACAGTTATAACAGCAGTAATACCTAGAGTTATAACAACAGTAATACCTAGAGTTATAACAGCAGTAATACCTAGAGTTATAACAACAGTAATACCTAGAGTTATAACAGCAGTAATACCTAGAGTTATAACAGCAGTAATACCTACAGTTATAACAACAGTAATACCTAGAGTTATAACAGCAGTAATACCTAGAGTTATAACAACAGTAATACCTAGAGTTATAACAGCAGTAATACCTAGAGTTATAACAGCAGTAATACCTAGAGTTATAACAGCAGTAATACCTAGAGTTATAACAACAGTAATACCTAGAGTTATAACAGCAGTAATACCTAGAGTTATAACAGCAGTAATACCTAGAGTTATAACAACAGTAATACCTACAGTTATAACAGCAGTAATACCTAGAGTTATAACAACAGTAATACCTAGAGTATAACAGCAGTAATACCTAGTAATACCTACAGTTATAACAGCAGTAATACAGTAATACCTAGAGTTATAACAACAGTAATACCTAGAGTTATAACAACAGTAATACCTAGAGTTATAACAGCAGTAATACCTAGAGTTATAACAACAGTAATACCTAGTTATAACAGTTATAACAACAGTAATACCTAGAGTTATAACAGCAGTAATACCTAGAGTTATAACAGCAGTAATACCTACAGCAGTAATACCTACAGTTATAACAGCAGTAATACCTAGAGTTATAACAGCAGTAATACCTAGAGTTATAACAGCAGTAATACCTAGAGTTATAACAGCAGTAATACCTAGAGTTATAACAGCAGTAATACCTAGAGTTATAACAGCAGTAATACCTAGAGTTATAACAGCAGTAATACCTAGAGTTATAACAGCAGTAATACCTAGAGTTATAACAGCCTAGTAATACCTAGAGTTATAACAGCAGTAATACCTAGAGTTATAACAGCAGTAATACCTAATACCTAGAGTTATAACAGCAGTAATACCTAGAGTTATAACAGCAGTAATACCTAGAGTTATAACAGCAGTAATACCTAGAGTTATAACAGCAGTAATACCTAGAGTTATAACAGCAGTAATACCTAGAGTTATAACAGCAGTAATACCTAGAGTTATAACAGCAGTAATACCTAGAGTTATAACAGCAGTAATACCTAGAGTTATAACAGCAGTAATACCTAGAGTTATAACAGCAGTAATACCTAGAGTTATAACAGCAGTAATACCTAGCAGTTATAACAGCAGTAATACCTAGAGTTATAACAGCAGTAATACCTAGAGTTATAACAGCAGTAATACCTAGAGTTATAACAGCAGTAATACCTAGAGTTATAACAGCAGTAATACCTAGAGTTATAACAGCAGTAATACCTAGAGTTATAACAGCAGTAATACCTAGAGTTATAACAGCAGTAATACCTAGAGTTATAACAGCAGTAATACCTAGAGTTATAACAGCAGTAATACCTAGAGTTATAACAGCAGTAATACCTAGAGTTATAACAGCAGTAATACCTAGAGTTATAACAGCAGTAATACCTAGAGTTATAACAGCAGTAATACCTAGAGTTATAACAGCAGTAATACCTAGAGTTATAACAGCAGTAATACCTAGAGTTATAACAGCAGTAATACCTAGAGTTATAACAGCAGTAATACCTAGAGTTATAACAGCAGTAATACCTAGAGTTATAACAGCAGTAATACCTAGAGTTATAACAGCAGTAATACCTAGAGTTATAACAGCAGTAATACCTAGAGTTATAACAGCAGTAATACCTAGAGTTATAACAGCAGTAATACCTAGAGTTATAATACAGCAGTAATACCTAGAGTTATAACAGCAGTAATACCTAGAGTTATAACAGCAGTAATACCTAGAGTTATAACAGCAGTAATACCTAGAGTTATAACAGCAGTAATACCTAGAGTTATAACAGCAGTAATACCTAGAGTTATAACAGCAGTAATACCTAGAGTTATAACAACAGTAATACCTAGAGTTATAACAGCAGTAATACCTACAGTTATAACAGCAGTAATACCTACAGTTATAACAACAGTAATACCTACAGTTATAACAACAGTAATACCTACAGTTATAACAACAGTAATACCTACAGTTATAACAACAGTAATACCTACAGTTATAACAACAGTAATACCTACAGTTATAACAACAGTAATACCTACAGTTATAACAACAGTAATACCTACAGTTATAACAACAGTAATACCTACAGTTATAACAACAGTAATACCTAATAACAACAGTAATACCTACAGTTATAACAACAGTAATACCTACAGTTATAACAACAGTAATACCTACAGTTATAACAACAGTAATACCTACAGTTATAACAACAGTAATACCTACAGTTATAACAACAGTAATACCTACAGTTATAACAACAGTAATACCTACAGTTATAACAACAGTAATACCTACAGTTATAACAACAGTAATACCTACAGTTATAACAACAGTAATACCTACAGTTATAACAACAGTAATACCTACAGTTATAACAACAGTAATACCTACAGTTATAACAACAGTAATACCTACAGTTATAACAACAGTAATACCTACAGTTATAACAACAGTAATACCTACAGTTATAACAACAGTAATACCTACAGTTATAACAACAGTAATACCTACAGTTATAACAACAGTAATACCTACAGTTATAACAACAGTAATACCTACAGTTATAACAACAGTAATACCTACAGTTATAACAACAGTAATACCTAGAGTTATAACAACAGTAATACCTACAGTTATAACAACAGTAATACCTAGTTATAACAACAGTAATACCTAGAGTTATAACAACAGTAATACCTAGAGTTATAACAACAGTAATACCTAGAGTTATAACAACCTAGAGTTATAACAGCAGTAATACCTACAGTTATAACAACAGTAATACCTAGAGTTATAACAACAGTAATACCTACAGTTATAACAACAGTAATACCTACAGTTATAACAACAGTAATACCTACAGTTATAACAACAGTAATACCTACAGTTATAACAACAGTAATACCTAGAGTTATAACAACAGTAATACCTACAGTTATAACAACAGAAGTAACCAAAGCGACTAACAGTAGAGGGCACATATATATTCATTCTGACCCCCCATGAGAACCAAACCGATAAACCCAGTACAAGGTGCCGTGCGCTACTGACCGAACTACACGGGACTAAACCAAATTCGCCTGTTAACATGAGGGCACAGGCGACAGTGTACTGCCACATCTTCTCCAAATAAGCGTACCTCCAGCTCCATCAGGTCAAACACGGTGTCTGGGATGCCACTGAGCATAAACAGATGCAGCTCCAGCTTCTCCTGGGAGTTCTTGGTGATCCTCTGCCTCAGCTTGTCCAGGGTCCACTCGTTGTTCAGGTTGAGCTGGCGCAGCTTGTTCTCGCTCACCTCGGACAGGAAGACGGCGAACCTCTTGGAGTACAGCGGGTCGTACTGGTCGATCATGTGCAGCATGAAGGCGAAGTCGTTCTTCACGTCCGGAATGTCACTGTAGCTGCTCTCCTCGCGTATGGACTCGAACGAGTACTTCTTCAGCGAGCGCCGCAGCATCCAGGAGAGGGTGTAGACGCATATGAAGCCGTACACGGCCACCAGGCTGATGTAGCACGAGGCTAGGATCCTAAAAAACGTGGCCAAGGGGTGGGCGCAGCGGTAAGTCCTGTAGCCCGTGAGGCTCTCGATGTCCGCGGTGCAGTCCACGTTGAAGCTGATGTAGCGCACGTAATAGCCCGTGTAGCAGATGATCAGGACGAACTTCACGACTTTGATCATGGTCTGTCGGATGTAGAGCCTGTACACGATGTCCCCCTCTTCCACGTGTATCCGGAACTTCTTGACCTTCTCGAACAGGGCCTTGGCCTGTTCGCCCTCTTTCTTGTCCAGGACGCCGGTCTCTGAGCGGTCCACGATGCCCTGCTCCAGGCGCGACTTGGTCCTCTGGAGCATGGGGATGCTGGCCTCCACGTCCTCACTGACGCTCGACGCCTTCTTGTCCATGGAGCCGTTCATCTTCATGGGCTTGGGGTCGCTCTCCTCCACCACCGTCTCAGACAGGGCCCGCGTGGTCCAGGGCGAGTCGAAACACTTTAGCAGAATCGACACAAAGTGCTCCAGTTTGGAGCTGGTCCGGGGAAACTTGAACCAGAAGTTGCTGCACGCCAGGAATATGAGCGTGTGCAGTAGAACCAGGTAGGGGAAGTACTTGGCGAACCAATGCAGGCTGTACTCGTAGCAAAAGGCGTCTACGTAGTTGTACTGATGGCGGTCCAGGTTGTATTGGATCCCTTTGGGCTCCAGCGGCAGCGAGGTTGGCAGAGACGTGTTGAAAGAACTCCCACATTTCTGCCCGACCACCCACTTGCAGGGCAGGCAGATCATCTTGTCCTGGGTGACCTGCGTTGAAGAGAGGAGCATTTTCATCAGCGACGGTACGGTAACATTACATTAGCGACCGACGCGTTAACGAGAACCCCATGCAAGGTCCCGGGAGCGTGAAAACGTGGCGTCCGCTCGCTGACCTGCAGCGTGCCGCCAAACACGGCGATCATGAGCATGACGATGGAGATGTAGTCGGTGAAGACGTCCCACCAGGGCTTCAGGATGCGGTAGGCAGGCTGGCAGTCCACAAAGTAACGCAGCTCAGTGATGGGGATCATGGTGGAGCTGAGAGGACGACAGAAGGAAAACAGTCAACGTTTCACCTGTCCAAGCCCTACGTTCTGAAACACGACAACATTAAAGAAATAGAACAGCTGTATATCACAATTTGAAGGACACACATCAGGGAAAATGCCACTGTTTATTTGAACGGCATATAGCGCAGTACACATGAATCTCTGATGCGTGGCACTAGGGTTCGCTTTGCCAATTCATATCACCATTTCAAAATAGGTCAATTTAATCTACACTCATAGGCAGGTATTAAACAGCACCTGGCATTGCCCAGGCCAACACAAAAACTATGTCTCCAAAGATTAAAGACAGGTTGGCAGTAATCAAATTCATCTGCAAGTAGATTAAGTATTCAAGTGCATAGTCCACCTTGTAAGTTAAATTAAATATGAAGAGAAAAACACTCAGCTGGCGATGACCCAAGTTAGCTAATAAAAGTAAAAATTCTTCAATTAAATGCAGCTACAACAGAATAGTGTAACAAAAGCTGTAACAACATTTGTAATAAAAGCTTCAGGGAAGGTATTTTTGCTGAGCGTAGTGAATCAGATATGAGAACATTCCAGAATACATAAAGACCTGACAAAAGCATGTGTGGTATCGTCTAAGGCCACTCTTAAATATTTTTTAGCCAACACTACTTACCAAATCTGGAATTACATAAAGTGAATCCTTACGTATCCATTGCTGAACAGATTAAATAAATACATGTTCTTTATTTAGGTGTTAGGCAAAAAAAACACACGTCCATAACATAGACTGGTAAAGCTCAGACATTTTAAAACGCAGCCCCCGCCCACCACTGTCAGTCGCGTGTCACTCCTTTCCAGAACATTACAGTCCTAACGCTTCTATGAGGGGAGTATACAGCCACCTTGCTCTCTTGTTGTCTATTCTTAGACGTTTCCGATCATAACACACAGGGCATTGTCTACTGAGGCCTTGAGCAGCGCCCCCAGCGACCTTCAGGAGGAGATCCTGTTTACCTTATGAGGAGGTGGTGATGGCTGTCTCCAACCCCAGTCTGCCAATAGGCCTCTTGCGTCTACTGCCTTTGACTGTCTCCTAGCTGAAGGGAACGTTGGCTGGCTCCCGACTTAATGCTCCTTCCCTCCGGTTGGTCATTAGACTAATCTATATATTCAGGGAAATGCTATTTAGATTATGTTCCAAAAAAACGCAGCTAAGTGGCCAGTAAAGAATAAAGCAATGCTTTGAGGGTGAAGAATAACACGTGCATTCTTTACAGCTGACTTTATTTGGAATAGTTTTACACCACATACTAAAGAACCTAGTCCTCAGAATGTAGAATTAAAGTCCTCAGTAAAGCCACGCATTAAACAAAGGTACAATTAGAATCCATACGTGCCTACCTCACCCACACAACTGAAATTGGCACAGGAATCTGTCTCTGATCAGTAAGGAGGACAGACAGAGCAGACTTCCTGTGGAGATGAAATGTCTGACGCTAGCCTGGCCCCACCACAGCCTAACGCAGTCAGACCTCCCATATAGGACTTATCCCACACACAATGTCAATGTCATTGGGAAAGTATGTTTGACACGGCCAAGTGCCCCCGGGGGTATAGAGGGCAAGCAACTTAGACCAGTATACTGTTCTGTTAAATAGCTGACAACCTTGGGTTTCAGGCAAGAGCATCGCACTTGAACCACAATTTACACAATCACCCTCAAGAGACCAGACGAGTATTAAAGTGCTAATAAAATTAAAGTGCAGTGCGGCAAAATACCTCTAATGTCATAAGAAACACTTAGTGTAGAGTTTCTATCAGTACATCCAAGACTCAAATTTGGATCATAGTATGATATCAAGTACATACAAAGCATGTTATAAGTAATGAACGGGAATGAAAAAAACAGTAATGAACATGCCTGGACAACATCTCCAAGAGCATCGCCCATTTTTTCAGTAGCCTACATTTAGTAGATAAACATAGAAGGATCTTACTATGGTGACGGCAGCAGTAGCGTTATCTGTATTCCAGTGCCTGGTGCTGGCGTTGGTGGATGTCGCACTTAGTGTGCGCCCAACAATCATCCACATGAGCCCAGTTCTCTTTTCTCTCCATAGGAATGTGTGGCTGATCAGAAAACGACAAAACAGAAGACGCTAGGACTGGCAAGACACTGAACAATGAACCACTAGGTTTAACTAAGCACAGGTTTTCTAAAGGCAGACAATTTAATAGGTGCCTATAATAATATATAGATTTAATTATGTTGGACAGAAAATCAATTACTAAGAGGGAAATCTATTTACCAGATGAACTGGGTGGCCCGTCTAAATCCAGCATGACTGGTCCAGTCAGCAGTCTGATGCAGTTTGTAAAGTCATATAATATACTAGTTAGCTAACTTTAATGACGTCGAAGCTGCCATTCGACTCGAACACAAAAACAAGGTCTACCATTTTAATAGCAAAAAAAGAATCACACCAAGAGGCAAATCTTTTTGGAACTAAAAACTAACGGATATAGAATGGAAAAAGGCTTGGCTCTGCCCCTTTAAATGTTGTATCTCTAACAAAGTAAGAGATGCGCAATTAAAAATGTTGCACAATATGTACCCGTCCAACATGGTGTCAAGACTTTACTGACCTTAACGACAAATGCTCTTTCTGTAATATTGAAAAATCTCATGTATTTTATAACTGTCAATATACCGAAAGTTAAGGTCAGTAAAATATCAAATGCAAAGATGTTATAACATATTTTGAGTTTAGCCAAAGTTCTTTAGAATGGATAATCAATGTCATGATCTTGACTGGTAAGTTTCATATCCACAAGTCCAGGTTTGCTAAGTCGACCCCGAATGTTTTTTTGATTGACTTTAATTCTTTAATTGAGTCTTAAATTGTTAGAGAATAAGAAAAGCTTATCTACTGTTCAGTATTATATGTTGAATTATTTTCAAAATGCTAATAATCCTAGTGCTAGGATGTATTACTTTGTCACCACAATTTGTGTAGGTGCCTTATCTTTATGGTTTGATGTATATTGTATGTGTACATTTTGACTATGTTCTTGAATAAATAAATTAAATAAACAATGTCTACCGACTGAGTACGGTAAAACATGGGTGTTAGTTAGCCTCCATCTTGTCATTACGTTGTGGCTTGTGTGACCACTAAATACAGTAGTGCTTAATTTTAACTAGTGAAGCAGGACCGGGGGTTACTCTTACTTTAGTTAGCCCAGTCACCATCCAGTACAGCCCCGGTCTGACTGTCTATCGCCTGTATGGTAATAATAATATTATTAATATGCAGAGGACTGCAGCCATACAGCGAGTTGCACTAACTACATTTAAGTTACCCGGTATTTTATTAATGTATTAATGTTTCTAAGTTTGACTAGTATTAAAAACAAGATACACATTCGTCCGTTACTCTCACTGAGACACCATGCTAACTAGCCTTTTCCTCCGATATGTTGTGTTAACTTACACCGCTAGCTAGCTAGCATGCTATCGACCGGCATACACACTCACTAGCTACCAATACTCACATCTCGAGATGATACAGACTATAGTTTTAGCTACCTATAGTGCAGAATAGTTAGTAAACAACTTACTCAGTTGGGCTCCACTGCAGTGAGGTTGACACGAAACAGAGAGGATAACATGTATACGTTTTGAGGTAGTTAGCCAGCTGGCTGGTGTTCTCCTTTGTCCATCTGTGGTCGTTGCCGGAGTCCTCCAGAGTCGTGTTGTATTACCGATAGGTGGCAGTTGTGCTGTTGATCCACCATTAACACAGTAGAAGAAGAGGACACAGCTGATTCCAGTCGTGCTGCATTACCACCCTCCGATAGGTGGCGGTAGTGCTGTTGTTTTACCATTAACACATTAGAAGAAGAAGCCCCAGCTGATTCTACCGGAAGTGCTCTGTATTTACACTTTTTCATAAACGAACCGGTGTTTTATCTGTTAATAATGGGCTCACTTACCAATTTACGGATTATTTGCACACCTCAGGCTCTTAATAAATTACCCACAGTATTTGCAAACAGACGATGCATATCAAATACTTCAAAGTATGCGACGCTGTCCAACAACTTCAACTTGAGCAGCAGTAAAGACACACAGAATAACAGCTGCTTTAAACCAACACCACCGGGATGCACACTGGGACATGTCTGGTCACTGTTAAGGACGTTCAGCACAGCCACAGTGAAGCTAAACTGCTGGAACTGTGGACATGCTGTCGAACAAACTCCGGTATTTTTTTGTTTATCCTGTAAATTTGTCCAGCCACCAGATGAGGGAGCGTCTTACTTCCAGATTATGGATTGGTGAGTGATCTTATTCTGTAGTGCGTGTGGCTTTTTTTTAAAGAAATGCACAAACGTTATTCATTCAATCACACCAGAAACACAATGCGTCTGGAAGTGGGTTTTAAGGTCGAGGAAGGCCGTTAGATTGTGACATTTCCAAGTTTTTGGGACGTTAAAAGGCCTTCCATGGGGTATCATACATACCAGAAGTGGTGTTAACCCAGGTAGGTGTCTTGGCTAAAAGAAGAGGATCTAAGTGTGTGTGTTTCACTGGTCCTGGTGAACAGGAGGTAAGTGGACTGTCAGAAGGAAGGAAGAGGAAAAACACAAAACATATTACTGAAATTTATAATGTATTCTGCTGACCAACAGGTGTAAACACGGCTTCCGTGTCGACCCTGTTCTGGTACCAAACTCCGGTCAACCAGTTCAGTCTGGCTGACATGAATATACCTAATCAATTAAAATGGATGCCTAATGTGTTCTGCCTCTGATTCTTTACAGTGACCAAACCTTTGCACTGGATACCCAGAGGCTACAGAAAAGATACCTGGAGCTACAACGCACTCTACACCCTGACAACTACAGCCAGAAAACTGTGGTATGGATTGAAAGCCATCTGCTGGTCACTTGCCGGCGATAGAGCTGGGAGCACTTAGATAGGGTTTGAGTCTTCGGCTTAAGTTGCAATTATTGTTCACACTCTCTTTGGAGTGGTGGATAGTTCTTTATATTTAACTAAAATGTTTTAATATTCAATGCGTGGTGACGACATCATCTGCATTTAATGGAGATTGAAGTGCTATGTTACTTGAGATTGAAGTGCTAAGTTGCTGGGATATCACTTGCGTCACACACAATCCACTTGTAAAAATCGAACCTTTTCAAAATTGACCAATTAGGTTGAAGTAGCATTAGGTTGTTTTCAGAAGTAATTGTAACATGACAACCATCTCAGAGTTCTCAGTTGTCTGGAATGGACTGGAGTCAAAGAGTGGAGTTTTATAAATTGACACAGCTTGCAGTTCTTCCGTTCACAATAATAAGAGTTATATAGAACATTCTTGAACGTTGTGGCTTCAATAAGAGTGATTGTTTTTCCTCCTAGTAAATCCTTTGAGGAAGAGGATGTCACAAATTAAAAATATTTTATCTCCCTAAAATCAGTCCAGGTTATGCAGATCATCAGATTATATGCAAGTGAGGAGTTGTGGAATGAAGGCTCATCAGAATCAGAATCGGGTTTATTTCTTTACACACACAGGGAATTTGTTCTGATCCCTGGCTGCAAGATTTAATAGACACATTTAGGAATGTACACAAACAGTGCAAACAGGGCCAAAACACACAACACAAACCGTCAAGAGTCATGCATAGTTGGCATTTGTAATGGGGAAATATAAAATGTATTATATGTATCTGAGTAGTGCAAATGAGCAATGTCTAGTTCTGTGTACAATTTTGCCAGGCAATATCCCATTTTAGCAATCAATCTTCTTAAATTCACCTACACTCAACAAAATGAATGTAGACATTAAGACTAAGGGAGACGTTTCATTGGCTGACTCTAGGATGACATGTCATACATATCTTGAAAAACAGAAACATGAAGTGTAATTTTCAGTGGGCAGCCTGTACTACTGCAAATTCAAACATTATATGGTGTGGTCTGTGGTAAAAGAGGGATGGGCATCTGCTATGTAAATGTGGCGTAATAAAAAAAATCATTATATTTCATGACGAGATCCAGCGGTGGCTGGCTGCTCTGGTGCCCAAATCCATACTCTCTAATCATCTGCAGTCTGTCTGCATTTGCAAATTATACTAACAAATAACTGTGTGTCTACTTTAGGAAACTGGTCTAAATCGCCTGTTCCTCAGGAGTGTGCGTTTAATGCTTTCTGCCTTTAAAATTCAATGATTTGTAAGGATTTGGCCTCATTCAGTTGTGTGGTTTTTGTTCGTGAGGAAAACATTAACAGGAGGCCTTTCGTGAAATAAGTTTGACAACAAAGTAGGCGGATAAAGATTAATTTAGCTACGATGTTATTGTTCCAGCTTGAGCCACAATGTCTTCATATTAGGGTGTCTGGTCGCCATGGTTACTCAAGCTTATACATTTAAATGCTTTGTTAGTTTCTTAAAGTTGCCTTGCTGCTTAAAGGGTACATTAAATTAGTAATAGAGACCGGTAGAAAGTCTGTAAAATCATTAGGGAACATTTCCAGTGCTTTATACTGTAAATCTGTTTTTATTGAAGCACCTATATCGATATTCTGAAGTTGACAACATAATGCCTCGTACGCTCAGTGGATCCAGTCTGAACCACAAAGTTCACACAAGGTTCCTGTCAAATCGGACTCGCAAAAGGCGAAACCGCGTACAGACGGCGCAAGCTGCTGCTAACATGACAGGTTAGTGGCAACGTCAGACGGCTTTTCAGGTGCCCATTGATCCTCTCTGGCTTTGACAGGCCTGACGGCTGCAAATACTCTCCCACCTGCTGGCCACCGGCAGAGCTTCACACCGAGCCGTATTCCTAGTCATTTGGGACACACGCTGAACTTATTTCTCCACGGTTCTTTCTTACAGCGCACCTCGCTTTACACCTGGGTTCCATTATGGACCCTGGCGCTTCACACACTCGCCCCCAGAAGAAAGGGTCCGTATTTGTAGAGAAATCCAATCATCGACATCACTCCGGGTTTAGTGCTTTGGGAAAGACGTTTCTCAGAGTAATACAAATCGGTGGCAACGTGCAAAATTGCTTGCAATGTAATTCCCGCGACGACACAGCTCTTCTGGCGTCTGACAGTTTGAAAGGTAAGAGGTGTTAAATGTGTTCCGTGTGTTTTATTTTTGTCAGTCAGATGACGTCCGATCTTCTCCACTCACCTCTGTCATGGTTGACAACCTCGTCTTGATATGAGCCAAAAATAATGGATGAAATAAATAAAAAACCACTAAGCTACTTTAGCTCCGTTTTTCTAATATGCATTTCTTCCAGGCTTGAACTAGGGTGCTTACCGTTTTAAACGCCGTCGTGTGCAGGCGTTATCTGTGTGATGTCAGTCTGGGCTTCCTAGCCGGAGAACAGTACAGACCTCACTTGTAAGTGAAAGTGGTGTGATTTCTTTTGACAGAAAGAACAGGTGTTCTCAGAATATCAGTCAGCCTTAGTGAACAAAGCCTACAGGACCCTGCTGAAGCCTCTGAGTCGTGGCCTCTACATGGTAAGATGGATGCAATTTTTAAAATGCATCTTTTTATAACTGTGATACCCGAAATAATGTTAGTTAGTTAGTTAGGAAATAATGTTTTTTTTGCATTCACTCACCCTAAACTGAGAAATACCAATTAGCAGCAAAAAGAGCCCATCACTCTCATATCTCCTGTAATTGGTTGTTTCTCTCGCTTCCCAGACAGTTGTCTGAATCTCTTTCTACAGCATTTTCAGGAAAACAAAAATGTTAATGTCTATTCAAATCTCTGCAAATGAAATGTTTGAATTCAGCTGGAGCTTCAGGGCGTGCTACTAGAGGAGGGTTCGGACCCAGGGGCCGATCCCACGTTCCTTATGGAGCTGATGGAGATCAACGAGGCTCTGGATGGAGCCCGGAGCCAGAAAGAAACCGACAAGATAGGCGCCGCCACCAAAGGTAGGGGCTCAAATGATTTTTTCTAAGCCGTCTTTCTATTTTTCTTTCTTCATGTGTCGATTGAATCGTCAGGAAGCGAGTTCAACATAATGGATCACAGTGGTGTAACATACGAGCAAAATGTATTTAACTGTGTTTAACCCTCTTGTAGAGAAATTGAAAGACTTGACTGAAAGGATTGAGGCATCACTTCGTAAAGGTCAGTTGTCTTGAGATACTAAATGCTCCTCATCTTCCTCCTCATCTTCCTCCTCATCTTCCTCCTCATCTTCCTCCTTTTCCTCTTTCTCCTCTTCCCTCTCTTAATCCTTCATCCATTCTGCTGGTATCCATTCAGATGTTTTCAGATGGGCTGATGATTCACCCAGTTGACCTTTTCTTTATCTACATTTTCCTTTTCACCAGGAGAGCTTCAAGCTGCCAAAGCACTTCTGGTCCAAATGAAGTATTTTGCAAACATTGAAGAGAGGGTGAAAGAAAAATGTTCCATGCTAATTTAAACCATTTCATGTATATTAATAAATGTAAAAAAGACTAGATTTCCCATTGCTGTCCTCTAGTCTAATGGATTGATTCAAACGGAAATGGCATTCATGTTGTGTGGTTAAAATACACTGTATTTAAGATTTCAAACTCAACTATACCGTCAGCAGTATGTGTCCGTAACTAGTACAAAAACAATATTGTACTGTTAAAGTGTTGTAATTCAATTAAATGCATAATTTACCATGACTGACAGATATAATAAAATATTCACAGTTTTAATATGCAGCACCGTCGGGGTACGGCCTGTGTCAACGGTCCTCCTTTTAATAATAATGATCTTGTCTGCCTATATTACTCTTGATATAATATCCTCTTTTTGTGGTACATTGTTTGAAGCAATTTGTGAATATCCCCCATTTGGCCTTTAGAGGGAGCCATTCATCTTTGAATCGTGAAGAAAGAATAGCAGCAAGTCCTTCTTTGCCTGAACCAAAAAAATATATGATTTATGTGTGTCTAGGCCACATGTTACCTTAATGTCATGGTAATCAGACAGTAGCTATTAAGCATCGAGGAAATGCCTGTTCACGAGCTCTCAGATCTCTCGTCAGTCTAGTAGTCGCTTCATCAGGGACCGAATGGTGTGCCAGTCATGTAGCCATCAAGGGACCACTCTCAGGTAAATTGTTTTATGTAAAATATAATAATATGCATAGAATAAATGTATCGACGCCAGATGGAAAATGTAAAAAAAAATCTTTAGCCTTTATTAATTCTCCTTTCTTGGCTCATTCTTTTATGTGGCGTTTCTCAGCTCCGGTCCTCAAGTACCGCCGACCGTTGGAATCCACCACCTTTTATGAAACTCAAGTATTTGTCGTGGATACACTAGAGTTAAAAGAAATGATACGCTGTGCAATCTGATACTGTCATCGAGGCCCGCATTCTAGAAACGACGTCTAAGAAACGTTGCACAAAAATCAACATGTTCATTCTTCGGGCTCTGATTTTATTTTCTGAGGACATTTTTTCACCCCTGCATTTACAGGACTGGACCGGTTGTTTATTAGTCTAGAACAATTCACTGTCGCTGTGGGAGTAACCGTTTTGTTAATACTGTTGGATAGAGAGCGAATGAAAGCACTGATCCTGGCCCACCACCTGCTGGGAGACTCACAGGCTCATTTATTATTCATGTTGTAATCACTAGGTGTCTGTGGCACCTCGATGAATGACAAAATGTCATCGACCAACTCTGAAGCCGCTGCCATTTCCATGGACTCCACGAAATTGGGTTTGAAAGAAAATGGGGTGGGGATAAAATTGACTTGGATGGAAATGCAGCGCAGAATGAACCCGGTACATGTGGTTTTAGATTAAGAAAGGTGGGCTCAGCTAGTGACTGTGAGAGGGAAAGGAAATGGGGGGGAAATATCCCTGCAAAATGTACTTTTCTGCTTTATTGGCAGCTGGGCTTGAAGTGGTGAGGGGGGGTATTTGGTCCCTGTTTGCTTCTTGGCCTAATTCCTTTAGTCAGTTTTTCTGGGTTCTGCTCACAGTAGACGGAGGGTGATTTGAAAACGCTGATTTGTTTTAGTTTCTCACAGAAGTGACAGAAACCAAAGGTGAAACAGCCAATTAAAAGCCAGACAGATTTTGCTAGGGCGACTCATTGTGTGATATTGGCCAATGTTGGAAGGACACGATTTGTAATGTCATGTATTCAGTCATATGACGATAGCTGACACTGGTTATTTAAGGGTTAACCAGGTACAGAACACCTGCAGACCGATAGAGAGTGAGTTTAGTCATATGACTCATACATGTATAATCAGCTGCATGGTTGGTTGCTTAAAGAACATACACACGGAACACACAAGTGTCATAATATCCAGGAACACACACACAAAACACACAAGTGTCATATCACCAGAGAACACAACATATTACCAGTGTCATAATATCCAGGAACACAAAACACACGAGTGTCATATTATCAGAGAACACAAAATATTACCAGTGTCATAATATCCGGGAACACAAAACACACAAGTGTCATATTGTCAGGGAACACAAACATATTATCAGTGTCATAATATCCAGGAACACACCCAAAAAACACACAAGTTTCATTATCAGAGAACACACCAAATTTCCACTGCATACAGACATTTATTCAACATCGATTCTGATTGACATTCAGTTCACTTTCCAACTAACGCGAAGTCAACGCTTAATTGTTCCCAACCGGGCTGATTTTGTTTACTATGTGCTTGAAGACTTTGCAAATTCACCATTGTCGTTTTTTATAGCGGAGTAAAATAACATTGATATCAAACACCTTTTATTCTAAGTTTCCTTGGATAGTAAAAATAAACATCCAGTCTGCCTTTCACATATATCTCCCTACTTTCAGTGATGTTTATTAGTTGACTTCGGCACTGCACTGCCCTGTTATTTTCTCCTGAATGCGGAAATATTTCAACTACTTACGTGTTTGTTGTCTTTGTTATGTTGCCTACCTGAACTTCTGCCAGCACTTGGACGCACGCACGTACTGCCTCTGTGGAGTAGATTCTGACAGAGCTGTAGTACTCGAGACCGGTCTCGAGACCACTTTTTTAAGGTCTCGGTCTCGTCTCGGTCTCGGTTACATTTGGACTCGGTCTCGACTCGGTCTCGGACAGTAAGGACTCGTAAATTCTTCCGAGACCAGCCGAGACCAGCGTAGAAATTATCGCCCACAATTTTTTCTAGCAAAATATTTAAGTATGACATGTAGAGGCTGTATTTCCATTGGCTGTATTTCGTCCAGAGTCAGACTGTTTTTTTCTGATGTGGCTTATCCCGCCAATGGCTATCTACTTTTGAAGAAAAGCCCACCCCCAGCGTCGCTAGAGCGTGCACCCATTCACGTAAATACTTCAATCTTAAACATATGCTCGATCATGTCTGCACAATCAGCCAATATATTCGTTTTGCCTATATTCAGTACATTGAGCACAAATAAATAATTTGTCCGAAAACACACAGCGGTTAGTAATTAAAATACATACATAATGTTGAAAAGCTACAGCCGACGTCCTTCCATGACTTTTCCTAAATACGTGCATTTTACCTTGTCCCGTTTTCAGAATTGCAAAATCACAAACCGAACAATATATAAAACTACCATTTACATGTTTTTTGATACCTAAACTGCCTTCCTGTCCCCAAAATCCCACGCCGCCCGGCGTTGGTACCCTAATTGCGGTACCCAGACACCGATCACACTTCACTGAGCCTATATGGCAATGGTTGAATGGGCGATACACAGACAAATACTACGAGAACACATATAGACAATAGTCTGATTGGCTTGGTTGAACTACAAAAAAAGAGGTACGTTTATAAAGAAATATGTTTCACTAAATAAACAGAACGAATTCCGCCAAATACATACAGCCCCATTCATGTGTCATGCGCCCATTGCACTCAATAATTAATAACGAATGAACCACAGTGTATTCATATAGCCTACAAGAGACTTCAACAAAATATTGTTTTGTATCGAAATTAAACGAATATAAACAATAATTATTAATAGGCTAACTACAAATGGGTGATAAATGAAATTACTCATGCACACAGAAGGACGTGGGACATACATAAGTCCGGGGGGCATACGGCAGAAAGAGCATAAAACTGGAACGGTTATGGTCCGATCTATATGAAATTGAACCCGTTTTGGTCCGATCTTTATTAAACTGGAAGGGTTTTGGTCTGATCTATATGAACACTGTGCGCAGTTCAACCGGGTTAGTTTGCTGCTGTCTCATGTGCACTCGTAACAATAATGAACACTGTGCGCAGTGCAACCGGTTCGTTTGCGTGTCCTGCTCAAGCAGACAAACAACTGAAGCTGCTTGCCTGTGGACGGATAAATAATTATAAATAGATTTGTTTATCGGCCAATCATGCGCAAATCATTTGATTGCAAGTCGCTTGTGATCTAAAATGTGTTAGCATTTACTACATCAACATAGGACATACAGTTTGATGGATTTTCATTTATTCGATTTTTGGAAATTTTAATATCATAGCCTGTGCATTTTAAAATCATGGTTTTATTTTCGTATTTTATGTTTACATAAGACAATAAATAGGCCTACATACTCTTTTAATAAAATTCATTTAATTCAGGATGACAACACAGTAGATGATCTGATGCTGTTGGTCAAGTGTTTTTTTTACATTGGTCATTGGACCAAAAACATGTCATATTATTTAGTGTTGATATGACTGGTCTCGGTCTCGGCCCCCTTTGGTATCGGTCTCGTCTCGGTCTCGGCCACCTTCGGTCTCGGTCTCGTCTCGGTCTCGGCCCCCTTCGGTCTTGGTCTCGTCTCGGTCTCGGCCCCCTTCGGTCTCGGTCTCGTCTCGGTCTCGCTTTAGGTGGTCTCGAGCACAGCTCTGGATTCTGAACTTCATGTTCGCAAACAACAACAATCAAATCATCTTTTCTGAGCGTGTTCTTATTCCCTGCACCTCTACCATGGAATATTCAGCACAGCTGAGAAGTTTGAGTTACGCTGTATGGCGTGTGATGTCAGTAGGATCACGTGGGTTCCCACATGAATGTCTTTAACCCGATGACAGGAAAATAGGGTCGGGTGGGCGATATTAGTTTAACGTTGACCCGTAGTTATGTGAAATACTCTTCACCTGTTTTAAGGCCCGTTTTCCCCATTGCAGTTGGCCAGGACAAGAGCTCTCCTGCATTCTCTGAGTGACTGGTTGCAGCTTGTATGTTAACTAATAAAAACAAGCTGTCTGGTTCTTTTCTATTTAAAGTGCTCATTAAAAGTGGATATTCCAGGATTCTGACAAACATCTCAAGGCTGCAAAAGCGTTATCTCCTCGGCACGTTTGTAATTCACGCGAGACACATTTTCTCTCCTTTCTACACGACAAAAAATCCCAGAGGAAAGTGAGAGAGAGATGGTAAACAAAATGGAGGGAGCGACACACTAAGGCAGGTGGCATCTCTAAGATTTTGGTATAGGCTCTGCTCATAGGTTTCCTGGAATATATCTCCCCTCCGTCCTCAATCAACGGCACCAGACAGAACACAGAACACCTGCTTAGAATTCGTTCTGTGACTCAGCATCTCTCCCCCTGAACGCCCCTGACCCCCCACCACACACACACAGACACAGACACACACAGTCACTTCAGTCCAAATCCGTTTGCCTTCCCAGAACTTGTAATCCCCCTCTGAAACCAGTGGTTAGGCAATCCCCTTATCAATTACTCTATCGAAATCTCCCGCGGGTTATTCCTGAAATTATATTGGATTACTACTCGTGTGCACACGGCGTCAATCAAACGGCTTGCGCGCGGCGCGGGAACGACGGGAGCAACCGGAGCGACGGGGGGCGAGCTCCTCAACCACGTCTCGGCTCCGTCTCTTCCTCACGTCCTATGCGCTCCTGCGCCTTCAGCTGACGTGACCAAACCTCCTCCTCCGCTTTTTATTAGGAACAATCACAGAGGACTGAGTGGTCCTGCGTTGCAATCAGATTGATAGTTAGATCTGAAGCCTAAATGAATAGCGGGGAAGTTCCCAAATCGATCCCCGGCGACGCGGCCGCCGCGAATACGGGGACAATTAGTATCGAACGGCCGGAACCACAACGATATCGCCATATTTATCCTCCGCCGTGGCGAGAGATTTTATTGATTAAATATTTGCAGAGAAGCAGGCTTCTGGTTCATCTGCAAACTTCTGAGGGATCTTACAGTCGTCGGCCAACCCACTGATGCCCAGGGAGGTGTCGTTTGAAGGGGCCCCAGCAGTCCCGAATAAAAAAGTGGGAGGGCTGAAGGGAGCGTTTGATAGGGAGAAGGGGAGAGACAGATGGAAACTGGGGGTGTGTGAAGGAGAACATAACCGGCAGACATTCACCAGGGTTGTAGTCATCCGGTGATCACTCGACCCAGGAGAGCGATTTCCCTTCAGGCAGCCTACCTGACTCATTAGCAGCGGGAATGAGAACGCTAGCATTTCCCTCTCGGTGTGAACGGTGTTACTGCTCGGCCTGTCAACTTGTCAGCAACTCTTTCGAACCATGTCAGGTGAAAAGTGAAATCGTATAACTGCAGTTTTTGTTACTGCGATAATATGTGTGTGAGCACACACACACACACAGACACACACACACACACACACACACACAGACAGACAGACAAACACACACAACTTCAAAATAGCTGTTGTGATTTTCCTATCAAACAATAATCCTGAAGCTATTTAGAGCTTTGTAAAGAGCATAATTCAAAACATTGACTTAAAACATTATCTGCAGAAGACTACCAGTAATTAGTGCTTGGTATTTGTGCATGGTATTTGTGCTTGGTATTCGTGCTTGGTATTTGTGCTAGGTATTTGTGCTTGGTATTTGTGCTTGGTATTTGTGCTAGGTATTTGTGCTTGGTATTTGTGCTTGGTATTTGTGCTTGGTATTTGTGCTTGGTATTTGTGCTTGGTATTTGTGCTTGGTATTTGTGCTTGGTATTTGTGCTTGGTATTTGTGCTTGGTATTTGTGCTTGGTATTTGTGCTTGGTATTTGTGCTAGGTATTTGTGCTTGGTATTTGTGCTTGGTATTCGTGCTTGGTATTTGTGCTTGGTATTTGTGCTTGGTATTTGTGCTTGGTATTCGTGCTTGTAGTACAGTAAAAATCCCGCCTCCCCATATTGTATTTATTTACTACCTGTTGTAAGCCACGGCACTGCCATGTTCTCGTAACATCAGAAGACATGTCTACAGCTCTCCTCACATCACACACACACACGCCTCGACAGTCTAAACACCTGATCCAGGACACAGAAGCAAAACACATAATAGTCTCTAACAAAACCAATCGTTTCGCCTCTCACTTAGTTTTCTGAGGAATCACATCCTCCCGGATCAGTAACACGAGCAGGACCAATGAAATCTATTACCAGCCTGGTATTTATTACGCTGTAAAAATTGCGGCCGGCAAGGGGCTGTGGTTGGCATGGAAACAAGCGTCTGTGTAGAAAAAAGGTTACAGCAGCGCTACCTAACCTGCTAGGAAGTATGTAAAGAACAAAGAATCATTGTCTACTATGCTGGTCTTATATGGTACCGACCTGGACTAGCTAGTACTATACTGGTCTCATTTGGTACCGACCTGGACTAGCTAGTACTATACTGGTCTCATTCGGTACCGACCTGGACTAGCTAGTACTATACTGGTCTCATTTGGTACCGACCTGGACTAGCTAGTACTATACTGGTCTCATTTGGTACCGACCTGTACTAGCTAGTACTATACTGGTCTCATTTGGTACCGACCTGGACTAGCTAGTACTATACTGGTCTCATTGGGTACTAACCTGGACTAGCTAGTACTGTACTGGTCTCATTTCGTACCAACCTGGACCAGCTAGTACTATACTGGTCTCATTTGGTACCAATCTGGACTAGCTAGTACTATACTGGTCTCATTTGGTACCAACCTGGACCAGCTAGTACTATACTGGTCTCATTTGGTACCAACCTGGACTAGCTAGTACTATACTGGTCTCATTTGGTACCAATCTGGACTAGCTAGTACTATACTGGTCTCATTTGGTACCAATCTGGACTAGCTGGTACTATACTGGTCTCATTTGATAAAGGAAGTCAAGTTATTGTTTAGAGACTGGATTTTATAACAGAGATCTCATCTCATATTATGTGTGTAGAATCTGTTGTGAAGACCAACACAACCTCAAGTGCTCCCTTCACAGCAGCTGAGGCATCGCCCGCCAATCTGCGGCTTGCAAATGTCCAGTTAAATGCAATGATCTGAAGAGGGCTTTTCACAGGAGATGTCCTCGCAATCTGACAGATTTGGAGTGCTTTTGCAAAGAAAAGTGGGCAAATATTGCCAAGTCAAGATGTGCCATGCTGATAGACTGAGTGCTGTAATAAAATCAAAAGGTGCTTCAACAAAGTATTTGTTTAAGGGTGCGCAACCACTTCATTGTAAGGTTTTTATTAAAAAATGTTCCCCCCTCAAAGATTTCAGTTTGTTTTTTAATTGAATGGTTCACGTTATAAGTCACGGCGTTTGGCCTGCAGCGAGTTCTGATTGGGCGTTTGGCCTGCAGCGAGTTCTGATTGGACGTTTGGCCTGCAGCGAGTTCTGATTGGACGTTTGGCCTGCAGCGAGTTCTGATTGGGCGTTTGGCCTGCAGCGGGTTCTGATTGGGCGTTTGGCCTGCAGCGAGTTCTGATTGGGCGTTTGGCCTGCAGCGAGTTCTGATTGGGCGTTTGGCCTGCAGCGAGTTCTGATTGGGCGTTTGGCCTGCAGCGAGTTCTGATTGGGTGTTTGGCCTGCAGCGAGTTCTGATTGGGCGTTTGGCCTGCAGCGAGTTCTGATTGGGCGTTTGGCCTGCAGCGAGTTCTGATTGGGCGTTTGGCCTGCAGCGGGTTCTGATTGGGCGTTTGGCCTGCAGCGAGTTCTGATTGGGCGTTTGGCCTGCAGCGGGTTCTGATTGGGCGTTTGGCCTGCAGCGGGTTCTTTCATGACCAACACCACGTACTGTTCACGCGCTGTTGGGCCTATTCCCGCTCGTTCATGTGAGCTGGCGTTATTACGCCACCGTTATTGTCTCAATTACACTTAGCCGGCTCAGTCAAGTGTTGCGGAGGAATTCGAAGGAACACAAATGCTATCGGGAACTGTGATTGTGCGAGAGTGTGCGAAAGGGAGAGAAACACAGAGGAGAAGGGGCGCGATGTGATGCTTTGCTTTTCTAGTGTGCCACATAATCAGGATGCTAAAAATAATGTCTGGCGCCCGCTGATCCACGCCCGCGTCTTTAGTCTTATTTTCTTGCCAATCATCGGAGTATGGTGGAATTAATCACTCCGAGCTGTCAGCTCCCGTCAGCCAGAAGCAATCCATCTCCGAGCCGGCGTCTGTAATTTGGCAATAACCGTTCTTTTGATTAATTCGCTGCCTGAAACGGTTCCCGGACCTCCAGTCGATCAGAGACAATGACAGATCGACGATGCTCTTAATCTCCACGCCCCCGACCCCCCCCCCGACTAACTCTGCAATGATCGGGCTATATTAAAGAGATATTACAGATATGTTGTACCTCCCTTAATGTAATGATCTATGGATCATTGTGTGAAATACTCCTTAATATCACGGGGCCACGCACTTCAATTGCACTCTGTCAATGGAAGGAGGCTTCAAGCCTGTGAACAGATCCACTTCATCATTTGCCTATAGCTGTGACTGAGGGGTTAAGCCGGGCCTGGCTGCTGAGTGTTCGGGGCCGACGCAAAGACAATCCTATTTTCTACATAATGCCCTACTTTTGACCATAAAATAATTTTTGTGATTCTGTTACTGGAGATTAGTTGCTGAATAGTTCATGCAAAGTTTTCAGATAACCTTGCATCTGCCTGCAAGAGATACGCGGTTCGTGACGTGCCTCAAGCTTCACACACCCAAGCAAACCTTCCTGTCCGCCTGAAAGTTTGGCAGAGTGATTAAGTCGTCAAAAACATTTGTGCTGACAGAGTATTTATGATAGGAAAAGCTAATTTAGTGTTGTTTTCACATGTTTTCTCTTCAACCTAGTTAAGATTTTTAGTTAAGATGTAAACCCAGCCCTCTCGATAGATCTCGAGGAAAAACGGTGTTGCTGTGTTTTGCAGTGTGCTGCTGTGTATGGCTGTGCGTTGCTGTGCGTTGCAGTGCGTTGGTGTGTGTTGCTGTGCGTTGCAGTGCGTTGGTTTGTGTTGCAGTGTGTTGCAGTGCTTTGTTATTTCATTTTACAACTGTAAATGCACCGGACGCACAGTCAGACACGGTAAAATCTCTCAATGCATTTTGAAATGATATGGCAAATTACAGTTAATGAACCTAGTTTTCGGTGCAATTAAATGTAATCAGCACCTAAATGGTCCAGCCTTCTAGGTCACACTGGGCCAACGGAACCAGAACTTATAATTACGGTCCTTGAGTCCCGCAGTGTGCAGTGCATTTAGGCTCATTCTGGGTGCACCAGTCGGACACAGTTTCTTTGTCTCTATGCGCTCTAGAGACTCGTTGTGGTGGTGCAAAGGCTTGTGAGTCGACCATCATTTTCAGGCAGAGGATACGCTTTCCGCGAGGCACATTGGTTCCTGGCAAACACTTCCTGGTCGCGACAGCAGCAGAGATAAGCGTTTCTAATGACAGTGTTCAAGAAATGTCAACCATTAAGGCCATGAGACGATGGGTCCGTTCGCCGTGTGACGCACGAATACCGACGTGCATCTGCCCTAGTCTGTCTCAGCAGCGCCTGGAAGGCGAGGATCAGATCGAAAATGTGTACCTCCACCCACAGCACACAGACACACAGATGTAGAAGAGCAGTGATGTGTAGCTCCACCCACAGCACACAGATGTAGAAGAGCAGGGGTGTGTAGCTCCACCCACAGCACACTGACACACAGATGTAGAAGAGCAGGGGTGTGTAGCTCCACCCACAGCACACAGATGTAGAAGAGCAGTGATGTGTAGCTCCACCCACAACACACAGACACACAGATGTAGAAGAGCAGTGATGTGTAGCTCCACCCACAGAAACACAGATGTAGAAGAGCAGGGGTGTGTAGCTCCACCCACAACACACAGATGTAGAAGAGCAGTGATGTATAGCTCCACCCACAGCACACAGATGAAACACCTTAATATTATAGATGCACTTGCCGCATTAGTCATTTCCCGACTCATATGACAGCTATTGTTCACATACAGTCAATTTGTCAACAGCCTCTAACCGGAATAAGGTTTGTACCATTGTCTAGCCAGTCTATTGACAATGGCATATTGTCTAGTCGGTTTGCAATCCTGATATAATCTCAATGGGGAAATAAGAGCACTGTGTCCCGTGCTGGTTTGCCAGGGAGTTCTATATCCATCAGTAGTGCAACTCTCCTCTCTGGCTGTAGCTATGGCAACTCAGCCTCTGGACTCTTACTCACAGCTTTATGGAAGCTCCTATGTTGTCTGTATTCTTACATAGTACTTATTTAATGGAAAAAAATATCATTTATGAAAATTGTGGTCTCATTTGGCCCTTACTTAAACACCTCTGATCGTCTGATAGGATAGTAAATATCTCCTCACTTATATTGTAGATTAGTTGTTTTAACTGCTTTCCTACTTATCGTTATGTCACTTTATGGCGTGTCAGGGGGTGGCGATGCCGTGTCACGGGGTGGCGATGGCGTGTCAGGGGGTGGCGATGGCGTGTCAGGGGGTGGCGATGGCGTGTCAGGGGGTGGCGATGGCGTGTCAGGGGGTGGCGATGGCGTGTCAGGGGGTGGCGATGGCGTGCGGGGGTGGCGATGGCGTGTCAGGGGGTGGCGATGGCGTGTCAGGGGTGGCGATGGCGTGTCAGGGGGTGGCGATGGCGTGTCAGGGGGTGGCGATGGCGTGTCAGGGGGTGGCGATGGCGTGTCAGGGGTGGCGGTGGCGTGTCAGGGGGTGGCGATGGCGTGTCAGGGGGTGGCGATGGCGTGTGAGGGGGTGGCGATGGCGTGTCAGGGGGTGGCGATGGCGTGTCAGGGGGTGGCGATGGCGTGTCAGGGGTGGCGATGGCGTGTCAGGGGGTGGCGATGGCGTGTGGCGATGGCGTGTCAGGGGGTGTCGAGGGTGTCAGGGGTGGCGATGGCGTGTCAGGGGTGGCGATGGCGTGGGGTGGCGATGGCGTGTCAGGGGGTGGCGATGGCGTGTCAGGGGGTGGCGATCAGGGGGTGGCGATGGCGTGTCAGGGGGTGGCGATGGCGTGTCAGGGGGTGGCGATGGCTTGTCAGGGGTGGCGATGGCTTGTCAGGGGGTGGCGATGGCGTGTCAGGGGGTGGCGATGGCGTCAGGGGGTGGCGTGTCAGGGGGTGGGGGTGCCGTGTCAGGGGGTGGCGATGGCGTGTCAGGGGTGGCGATGGCGTGTCAGGGGTGGCGATGGCGTGTCAGGGGGTGGCGATGGCGTGTCAGGGGGTGGCGATGGCGTGTCAGGGGTGGCGATGCCGTGTCAGGGGGTGGCGATGGCGTGTCAGGGGTGGCGATGGCGTGTCAGGGGGTGGCGATGGCGTGTCAGGGGGTGGCGATGGCGTGTCAGGGGGTGGCGATGGCGTGTCAGGGGGTAGGGGTGTCGTGTCAGGGGTGGGGGTGCCGTGTCAGGGGTGGCGATGGCGTGTCAGGGGGTGGCGATGGCGTGTCAGGGGGTGGCGATGGCGTGTCGAGGTGGCGATGCAGTATCAGGGGTGGCGATGGCGTGTCGAGGTGGCGATGCAGTATCAGGGGGTGGCGATGGTGTATCAGGGGGTGGCCTCCCATCACTCCTACTACTCGCAGCTATGCATCAGATCATTTCTTCCATGCTAAGACAGAAACGCCCTTGGGCAAATATACCGTCGCTATCACCACCAGCCATGCAGTGAACGCTTTACATATTCGAGTTCAATTGCTTCGTCAACAAGCCCCGATCAAGCACAGATACGCATTTAACAAAAAGATTCCAAGGTGCTTGATCTCAGATCTGGCTGCTGAGTTGATGTGACCGCCCCCCCCTGCGCGAACCGCTTTTCACTTTGACTCACAACTTCCACATGTTCCGTTCCAGCTGCACGACCTGGGAATTAAAGGGGGATTAGGAGAGTGCAGGCAGATGTAACAGTGGAGTTTACACCGGCTGCTCCCGCTTGGCCAACACGGTGACACGCATGCTTGCACACAAATTCACTGCACACACACACACACACACACACATGCGTACGTTCACTATACTCAACAATGTGCACACATACACACACACACATACTCTTACGCCATGGGCTGATTGGGCGAAAGTGTGTGCTGTGGCCTAGTAACTGCGGAGGCTTAACGATGTGGCACGCTTCATTAGATTCCAGACAAGCTTTTTGACTTGGTAACCAGTGTACGTTCGGCTCAGTGCCCTCTGAGATGTGGGTATGAAAAGATAGAAGGTTGCCGTTTGCTAGTGGAGCTAAATGGATGACTGTGTAAAGGTGTGCTAAAGGTGTGCTTAAGGTGTGCTTAAGGTGTGCTAAAGGTGTGCTTAAGGTGTGCTAAAGGTGTGCTTAAGGTGTGCTTAAGGTGTGCTTAAGGTGTGCTAAAGGTGTGCTAAAGGTGTGCTTAAGGTGAGCTAAAGGTGTGCTATAGGTGTGCTTAAGGTGTGCTTAAGGTGTGCTAAAGGTGTGCTAAAGGTGTGCTAAAGGTGTGCTAAATGTGTGCTTAAGGTGTGCTTAAGGTGTGCTTAAGGTGTGCTTAAGGTGTGCTTAAGGTGTGCTAAAGGTGTGCTAAAGGTGTGCTAAAGGTGTGCTAAAGGTGTGCTAAAGGTGTGCTAAAGGTGTGCTAAAGGTGTGCTTAAGGTGTGCTTAAGGTGTGCTGTAGGTGTGCTTAAGGTGTGCTAAAGGTGTGCTTAAGGTGTGCTTAAGGTGTGCTTATGGTGTGCTTATGGTGTGCTAAAGCTGTGCTAAAGGTGTGCTAAAGGTGTGCTAAAGGTGTGCTTATGGTGTGCTTATGGTGTGCTAAAGGTGTGCTTAAGGTGTGCTTAAGGTGTGCTTAAGGTGTGCTAAAGGTGTGCTAAAGGTGTGCTAAAGGTGTGCTAAAGGTGTGCTAAAGGTGTGCTAAAGGTTTGCTTAAGGTGTGCTAAAGGTGTGCTAAAGGTGTGCTAAAGGTGTGCTCCGGCTATCTGGGTAAAGCCAATTTCGCGGTCTCATTGGAATTCCGTAAACGTTCTCCACCATCAGTTTACATGCATCAAATTAAGAACTTCAGAAAGAATGCTTGATCGGTGCCGATAAACATGTTTCCCCACAGACAGTTATGGTTGAATCAAGCCCCGGTAGATTTGATAAGAATACCAGAGTATTGGTTCTGGACTACATCACTGTATACCAGTCCATAGTAAGAGTTAGTGCATCAATCTAAGATTACCAGAGTACTGGTTCTGGACTACATCACTTCATACCAGTCCATAGTACGAGTTAGTGCATCAATCTAAGATTACCAGATTACTGGTTCTGGACCACATCACTGTATACCAGTCCATAGTAAGAGTTAGTGTATCAATCTAAGAATACCAGATTACTGGTTCTGGACCACATCACTGTATACCAGTCCATAGTAAGAGTTAGTGTATCAATCTAAGAATACCAGATTACTGGTTCTGGACCACATCACTGTATACCAGTCCATAGTAAGAGTTAGTGCATCAATCTAAGAATACCAGATTACTGGTTCTGGACTACATCACTGTATACCAGTCCATAGTAAGAGTTAGTGCATCAATCTAAGATTACCAGAGTACTGGTTCTGGACTACATCACTTCATACCAGTCCATAGTACGAGTTAGTGCATCAATCTAAGATTACCAGATTACTGGTTCTGGACCACATCACTGTATACCAGTCCATAGTAAGAGTTAGTGTATCAATCTAAGAATACCAGATTACTGGTTCTGGACTACATCACTGTATACCAGTCCATAGTAAGAGTTAGTGCATCAATCTAAGAATACCAGATTACTGGTTCTGGACTACATCACTTCATACCAGTCCATAGTACGAGTTAGTGCATCAATCTAAGATTACCAGATTACTGGTTCTGGACCACATCACTGTATACCAGTCCATAGTAAGAGTTAGTGTATCAATCTAAGAATACCAGAGTACTGGTTCTGGACTACATCACTGTATACCAGTCCATAGTAAGAGTTAGTGTATCAATCCATGCAGTACGGCAAGCTACCACAGAATGGACAAATAAAATATTTATCAAGGGGGAGATGTCTCAATGGAGTCGTTGCTGCCGGCCCAGAGATTGTAAATCTTCTCTGGTTCATGTTCTCTACATGCCCGCTCCCTTCCTACACGTCTATATCTGCTCTGTCGGGAGAAATAAGTGAACAGAGAAACGCAGGCAATCTAAACGCCATTCTTATTCAAATTATCCAGGCCCTCCATTCCATTCCACACAAAGTGACCGTCAAGGCCGAACCAAACGAAACAATTGTCAAGGCACGACGACGTACATAACCAAGGAGATGTCTCCCCGCGTTTACTTAGTCATTTCGAGTCTTCCCCCTTTTAGTGATTGTTAGCGCTCTGCATGGCTAGGCTAAGTGGAAGCAGTTGTCGGAACAATAGCTCTGTCTCCTTCCACAGTTACATCGTTGACCTTCTCTCACACCCGGGGACTTGAAGTCAACTGTCGCCTTCCGGTGAGGCGAGCCGCTAGCTTCCCGCGGTGTGGTTGTGTTGGGAGTTCTGCTGGCTCCGTGGGAGAATGAAGTCAAAGAAAGCTCGGTTCATTCAGGATGCCATTGGCATCAACTGTCTTGGGCTATCTTCTAGATCTTTCTTCTCCTTTCTCGCGGGAGCCTCGTCTCCGAGACATCGGTGCGTTCGTTAACTGCATGCCTCCGGCGTCCGCAGCTCATGTTAGCTTGAAAGCGCAGCACTTTTTTCGCGCGTGTCAGAAGCGGCTTCTCTTATGCGAGGCTCACGTGCGCGTGTGCACACGGTGAATTGCATTCGCCCGTCGCCACAAACCAATTACACGACACCACGCCGTCTAATCGATCCACATTTGAAATAAATTCGTCCAGTCAATGATCGTGTGCTTAGTTGCGAGTTAGCAATTAGAGCGACAAACTTTAATCTGTCAGACACTCTCCCCCCAGTCCTCCTTAATGAGTCTTCAATCACCACTTAGGTTTGGTGGAGGTGTTTATTTCATTACGGTAAACCCTCGCCATGCACACACACACACACACGCTCAGGAAAACAAATCACTGATCCAGACTGTCTCAACTTAGACATTTGACAGAATGTACAGAATCACAGATTGTCGTCGTCAGGAGAGTTTGTACGGGCTCGGAGGCCTTTTCAGAGTACATGCAGAATGAAAAACCACCCATCTCACTCTGCTCATCGTCGTTTATTCTCGTCAGTTATGCTGTGCGATGACATAGTGTGAAAGGGAAAAAAATAATTAAATATATACATGATTTAGATTCTACCTGTATCATCAGTAGGCATCTGATTAGGATTGAGGTGACCCCTGACCTCTGGCATCCTGTTTAATCCTCAGGCACGTCCTAATTGAACCCTGTTCCGTTACCATGACCACTAGGTTGATTAATGTGCCCTAATTTAAAGGTGTGCACTGAGTTTAGGCAATAGGGTCCTGACTGGGTTTCAGTCCCCATCTTTGTTCTTCAGACTTGACCTCAGCTCTGTCACTGTGACACGGAGTGAACTGGCAAGCACTGGTTGACCGGGTTCAGAAATAAAATGCTCTAACGATCTGTCTGTCTGTGTGTATGTCTGTCTGTGTGTGTCTGTCCTTCTGCCCCACTGTCTGCCTGTGTGTGTCTGTGTGTGTCCGTGTGTGTGTGTGTGTGTCTGTCCTTCTACTGCGGGAATAGTTGGTCAGTAGAGGACGGCGCGGATGTGTTTACAAACGTCCAGTTGAGGCACCCCAGGCCGCTGTCTCTTTTGGCACAACGGTTATCACACTGTTGAGGTTATGCTTTCAACACATATTAATATCTGTGCCTCCTCTCAGGCTGCCTGACTTGTAAACACTTAAGACGTGTTATTGTTCATACTTTTTTTTCAGGGGCACTGTGTGAAATCCTGCCTCCGAAATGTACAAGACTGAATATAATAGCATGACGTGTCCTCTGCTCTCTCCTCACTGAAACAGACTGGAATAGTGTTAGCTAGTTCCGGGTAGTTTAGTGTGGGAAGGATATTCCTGCAGGGAGGCTGAGATTACATGTCAATGTAGCTGGATAGACAGTCTGGCACGGCCGTTTAAATGAGGAATATTTTGGGCACTGAACCATCAGAAACAGTATCAGAGGATGTCTTCTGGTCACCCATGCATGTTTTGATGCTACTGGATCGGTACAAATCTTCCGGATGGCCCCTTTAAGGACGTTAGAGTCACTTCTCAATGAAAGAGAGGAAAGAAGCGTTCCAGTGTGTTTATCCCCACCAATGAGGCGCCGTCCCAGGGCCACACAACTGTGGACGCACGCCACATGTAAACGACGACAAGCATAATTCACAGACTGTTAAAAAAGAAATGTGCAAGTATTACCGGGACGTTGTATGTTCATGAGCGTGATTGAAATGCGACGGAATCAACCAGATGAAGACATAAACATGTTTTAGCGGTCCCGGGTGATACTGCGGTCTACGCCAGTACCCAGAAGTGCCGCTGTTTAGTCTTGATTGTTGTCGTAAAGGGCGGAGCCAGTTGGCTCAGAGTTGCATTGCCGCGTCTCAAACTAACGACTTGTTTTGGTGGATTGGGCGCCTACAAGCTCCGTCGCCGCGGCCAAATCCCCCGGCGCCCCTACTTCCCTTGGCTTTGGCCGGTGGCACTCTGGGATTTTTCCCGTGTATGCATCTTTGTAATATCCGATTCCTCTTTGTCTCTCTGACCTTCTTCATTCACTGGGAATATTTGGAAAATTGCCTCTCCGTTACTCAGTGTCTTAATCTTGAGTAACAACGTATTGCGGATGCGTCACTGTGCACTTTCCTCCTTCTGTCTCTCTCGCTCTCTTTTCCGTTATTTCGGGTCGTGCAGCTGGTCAAGGCAGACCCTGGTAGATGTAGACAGAGGATGTAGAAGCGCGCCTGAACTCTCGGTGGGGAGGCCCTTGCAGACTCTTGGAGTGATGACCTGCTGTACACTCTGGGGCGAGGGGTCAAATAGCTCATGGAAATCCAACAAACACTGAGTCGAAGCAAGGCTGTGTGTGTAGAGACCCGGCTTCACTCCATTGATAGTGAGTGAGGACTGTGTTCCCAGCAGAGCCAACAGAGATGACAAGAGGGAAGGGAGAGAGGTTGACAGACACAAAGTAAGAGGCGGAGGGAGAGAGAGGGGGGAGGAGAAAATAAGAAAGTGCTTAGAGCGAGAGTGGCGAGAAAGGGAAAATTAGGAGAAGCAATAGAAAGGGAGGAAAGGACGGAGAGAGAGAGCGAAACCTTAATTCGTTACTAGAAAGGAAGACAACTGTGAAGCCCTCCTGAAAACCGCAACAAATTGCCGTGACATATTTCACTTCATTACGCAGCGGCACTGGCAGGCAAAATTGTCCAAATGGCCCCGTTTCAAGTGGATTTCATTTTCTTTATGACAGCAAATTCCGAGGGGGGAAAATGACAGAAAAAAAATAAGCGAAAACACCACTCACCACCTCGGCATTTATGGGCCCACTGCGATGGACTGAGGGAATGTTCAATGACCGACCAGGGGGCCCGCATGGTAACAAATAACCGAAACCTCCCAGAACCCCGTTGTTTACCATTCATACACAGAAACCAGGAGGAGAGCTGAATATTTTGACTCATTTCTACAGTAATAGTGGGGCCCATATTGGGCTCTAGACTCTGAACGTGCCCACACGTCGACGGGAGCACGGGGTCATCACACTCGGTGAATACGCCTGTCTGTGCAGTAGGCCCACCTCGGAGCGGACAGCGCTCATATTTAGACGCTCTGACTTTCACTCGCCGCGTTCACAGATCGACGGCTCCCGGCTCCGAACTGAATCAGATTGATAACTCTGCCGTGCACCTCGATAAACCCGGCGTTTAGGCGGTGGCCGGATAATCAGCCTACTGCCTCTGTGGTGCTTTAATCCACGCGCCCGAGTTGGAAGAGGTGCTGTGTGACGGGAACGGTGTTTACACTTTGGGAATGAGTTTCAGGTGTTGCCTCTGTATTACCTCGGTCTGCACTTCTGACAAATTGGCTTTTTTTTCCTTCGCGAAAACAACAGAACACAGCTGTGCTCCGTGTGGCCAATTAAAATGGCTCTTTCCTGTCGGCCCTTCGCGGCCCGGCGCGGCTGCCGTTCCCCCCGAGCCTGTCACCAACACCTCGTGCTACAGAAAAGGATCAAAGGGAATAGAGACGGGTGGCCAGTGCTCAGCATCAGTGACCTCTGTAACAAACCTGCAGTTTTATACTGCTTTTAAGACGCATTAAACAGCTATGTGGTCAACCACTGGAATGAAACCAAAGCAAGCAACCTGCACTGTATGTAGACGGGAGGAGATAACAGAGAAGTGCAGTTAAAGACTTCCTGTACCAGTATACAAAGACTCACTTCACCTGTATATTGACTGTACCAGAACCCTAAGACTCCCCTTTCTGGGCCTGTACTGCACGTATGGAATGGTGACATTTACGCGATGGGTTTCCTGTGCTAATTTGCACAACGTGTCAATGACATCATGTCACAGTGTAAGATTGTGGGTCAATTCACCTTATCGTATTAGCCACCTTGATTCTGGTTTGTAAGCTAGACCGGCTGCTGCCGGGAAGGTCTACCAATCAGAAGTACGAGGGGGCGGGGCTAGGCTAACCTCTGGTCTCCCCAGTTGAAGTGCACCAATGACGTTGTATAGTGGTAGTCTAATTAGTATAATCAGTCACGCTACCAAATAGACCACAATTAATTCATAATAGCAGCACCTTTTCCAGGTTTGTACGAAGTCTGGTTTTGCTACAGATGAGTAATGTATTGACGCTCGAGTGCTAAATCAACACAGATGGATAAGAAAATGTCTAAGCCGTCCCAGTTCAGGTAAACGAGGAAATAACAGGAGGAACGCAGATGAAAGGATAGAGATGAAGGTATGTAGCTGTGTCATCATATATATAATGCCTGTAAAGTAAATGGCTAGCATATCCCTTGACTTATGTTTGCTAGCATATGCTGCTGTGTTACTTGCTTTGCTATTACACATTTAAAATAAAATTAAAAACACATATTCCATTATCGTCCAGCTAACAAATATAATATTGGATAGAATTTTACGCAGTCCTATACAGGGTATTGATTATTTTGACCTCCTTTTACCTAGAATTAGAAGAAGGTTGTGTGTTTCACTTGGTTACTTTTCAGTATTTGATATATGGTGCGAAATGACATGTATATTTACTGGTGCAACAAATATATTTTGCTTGTCAGACTTGTAAGGCATCTCAATGCAAATTCAGAAACACAAATATTTTGAGGCACCATTTGGCACAGCCAAGATGTGAAGTCGTCCATCTCCTCAGCCACATGTGTCTTCATAAATGATCTGGAAGCTTCCAGATAACGTGTCATCCACCTCTTCTCCCACACAGGTGTCTTCAGAAATGATCTGGACGCTTCCAGATAACGTGTCATTCACCTCTTTACAAATGTTTTCTGAGAATAAGGATGAAGGCACATATGCTTTCACTTCTCCCAGGCACAATTATTCACTCTGTGTGTGTGTGTGTATATATGTGTGTGTGCTGTGTGTGCACCTGTGTGTGTGTGTGTGTGTGTGTATATATGTGTGTGTGCTGTGTGTGCACCTGTGTGTGTGCATGTGCGTGTGTGCACCTGTGTGTGTGTGTGTGTGTGTTTGTGTGTGTGTGTGTTTGTGCACCTGTGTGTGTGTGTCTGCATTATATAAGAACATAAATAGTTTACCATCCATCACTCCATCAATGTGTCAGGGGAGGGGGAGACCAGTCTGATGAGGGGAAGGCGTCAGGGGAGGGGGAGACCAGTCTGATGAGCGGGAAGGCATCAGGGGAGGGGGAGACCAGTCTGATGAGCGGGAAGGCGTCAGGGGAGGGGGGGGGGAGACCAGTCGGATGAGCGGGAAGGCGTCAGGGGAGGGGGGGGAGAGACCAGTCGGATGAGCGGGAAGGTGTCAGGGGAGGGGGGGGAGAGACCAGTCGAATGAGCGGGCGTCTTAAGTGTGTCAGGGACAGAGGAGGTCTACAGACAGAGAAAGGAGACAGACCCCGTCACCAGGAGAGGCCGGGAAACAGACTGCTCTGAGAACAGTTGGGAAACACAAAAACAGAAGAGGAGAAAAAGCTGTCCGCTGAGGCTTGTCAATACGTGGAGGGATAATCACTCTGGGCTGGGCCCTGGGTGCACTCACTCTGGGCTGGGGCCCTGGGTACACTGACTCTGGGCTGGGCCCTGGGTACACTCACTCTGGGCTGGGCCCTGGGTACACTGATTCTGGGCTGGGCCCTTGGTACACTCACTCTGGGCTGGGCCCTGGGTACACTGACTCTGGGCTGGGCCCTGGGTACACTGATTCTGGGCTGGGCCCTTGGTACACTCACTCTGGGCTGGGCCCTGGGTACACTGACTCTGGGCTGGGGCCCTGGGTATACTGATTCTGGGCTGGGCCCTTGGTACACTGACTCTGGGCTGGGGCCCTGGGTACACTCACTCTGGGCTGGGCCCTGGGTACACTGATTCTGGGCTGGGCCCTTGGTACACTCACTCTGGGCTGGGCCCTGGGTACACTGACTCTGGGCTGGGCCCTGGGTACACTGATTCTGGGCTGGGCCCTTGGTACACTCACTCTGGGCTGGGCCCTGGGTACACTGACTCTGGGCTGGGGCCCTGGGTATACTGATTCTGGGCTGGGCCCTTGGTACACTGACTCTGGGCTGGGGCCCTGGGTACACTCACTCTGGGCTGGGTCGACCCACGGTGCCACAAGGCACTACACGATCTGCACTATATTGCTGGACAACATCCAGTCAGGATTGGCCAATAACCTACGGGCTCTGATCTTTCCATTGGCTTGTTTTGTTCATTCCTCAAATGTAATAACTGCGATCAACAATGTCTGTAAATCCCTCTGAATGAGGGCTGTTAAAAAGTACAAAATAAACATTAATATCATATCACACTCACGCACCAGCCTGGACAGTTCCGATTTAGTCCTCTAGGTGGCACTGTAGACCCAGAGGAGACCACCAGTCTCTCTCTAGATCCCGTATTCAATTATTCGTCTCATCCAATACAAATATAGTTTACTTTTTTTGTTTATTATTTATATTCAAGGGCTCACATTGTTTGGGTATAATAGAAAGCCGGGTAGCAATAATGTCACAGTGTGGGTGTCATAATTATGTTTTAATACAGACAGACTCGCAAGATATTGCTGGGCCCAAAAACTGCAGAGCGTTGGCTGGTGCCCCGAGAGAGAAACATGCACTTGCCGTGTGCCTCTCTACCGCAGACGGATGTCTTCAGTGTCTTTAGCACCAGATTATTTCGCCATTAATCCGACGACGTCGTTCACGGCCATGTTGGAAATTGGCTCGGCTTGATGGGGATGAATGTGAATAGTTCTCGGTCTCTGATAGCAGGTGTTTTCGGAGGATCTGCCTTTACCAATCGCTTTCCGCTAATTGAGACACAAACGCCGCTGCAGGAATGATTCATCGCGTCGACCAAACGGCGCAGAAGCCGTCTGCCAAATGTAATATTCAGTCGTTCTCTGGTTCGTTAGAAGAACGGTGATTGATTTTAGAAGACGCGGAACACAAATGCCCGGGGCTAGCGGTTGATGAGGACACTCTGGCGCTGTTGATCTCGACCGTTGTGGCGTTCATTGTCTGTTGTAACATCCGCGCACACACACACGGCCTGCAGAGGCCAGAGAGTGAGAGAGCACCGACCGGTCGTTGGATTTAGGGAGGGATGTTAGAGGGCGTCGTCACTTTCCTCTGCTTTAAATGTAAACTCTCCGCCAGGAGGACCGGTGACAACGGCAGTGCCGAGGGGACGAGACCGAGAGGGAACGGAGACGGAGAGAAAGGAGCAGCTTGCCCAGGAAATGTAATGTGTCTGTGTTTGGTCGCGGTGGGCGTCGCTACATGGAGACTGGAGATAAAGAGGAGCCAGGACACTGCTCAAGAGAAGCATAGAGAGAGAGAGAGAGTGAGGTTTAGAGGGGAGGATAGAGAAGGACCGACATGGGTGAGTCAGAGGAGAGAGGAACCAGAAGGCACGGAGAGGGAGAGATACTGAGAAAGGGGAAGAGACGAGAACCTGATAAAGACAGAGAGCGTGCGTGTGTGTGTGAGAAAGAAATGGGTGGCAAAGCGGGAGGGAGAAACAGACAGATTAAACATGCTGTGAGGGTGAGGACAAAACGAGGGAGGGAAGGAAGAAGTGAAACAGAGAAGCTGAAGACAGGAGGAGGGAGGGTGGGTGGGTGGGTGGAGTGAGTGTGTGTGTGTGTGTGTGTGTGTGAGACTGTGTGTGTGTGTGTGTGAGAGTGAGTGTGTGTGTGTGTGTGGAGAAACAGGCTCAGACAGAGGGGAGGAGCCTAATCAGGTGGATGCGAGACAGTCTGTTTAGGGGTGGCATGGGAGTTTTCACATGTACCTGGAACAGACCAGTGAAACGTCAGGAAGCTGCTCGATCAATCCCTCGGTCCGGGGAGAGAGACGACGCACTCCGTGCGGCACCTCTACGCTCTCTGTTTGACACGAAAAAGCTGCGGTTCCGGGCATCCTGCAGGAATGCCTTCGGCTCGATTATGTCAGCTCTGTTTCTCGTGACATTTCGGCGAGCACGTACAGACAGAGCTTCGATCCACGGGCCTCCCGTGTCTCCACGCTCTCCGGTCCGGGCAGGCCATAAATCTCTTCCGTGTGAAACTGCAAACGATGTGCAGGTGTGCTTCAGTGGCGGCACGCTTAGTTAACTCATCTCATTTGTTTAACTCTCCCTGAGTCATTTGCTTTGAGCTGCACAGGCCAGTTTCCGAGTGCCGAATGTTTACGAGCTACAAAGCGGTTTAGTGGCAGTTTCCCGTTAAGACTAGTCTCCTACCATGACTTGAAAAAAAGCACGTTGAAAGTCTGTTTTATTTTGTCCTGGACTGGTTGAATCTATGTTGAGGAAACAAGCTCCCGCATCTTGGACCTATATAAACCAACTGCACTGGATGGAAGTGTCAGAGTAAAGCTGGCTCATTTTACAGCCTCTCTTTCCGTCTAGCCCTCGGGGCAGTAAAATACAGATCCCATGGGACCTCACAGACACACAGAGAGAACAGCAACACCAGTGACAGGCTAAGACAGAGAATGGCAGCATCTCCTCCTAGCATGACCCAGGTGACTGCACAGCATGAAATCCCAAAAGAAATGGGCGGCGAGAGAGAGTGTGAGTGAGTGAGAGAGTGTGAGAGAGTGTGAGAGACTGAGTGTGAGTGAGAGAGTGTGAGTGAGAGAGTGTGAGAGAGTGAGTGTGAGAGAGTATGTGAGAGTGTGAGTGAGAGAGTGTGAGAGAGTGAGTGTGAGAGAGTATGTGAGAGTGTGAGTGAGAGAGTGAGTGTAAGAGAGTGTGAGTGAGTGAGTGTGAGAGAGTGTGAGTGAGTGAGAGAGTGTGAGTGAGAGAGTGTGAGAGACTGAGTGTGAGTGAGAGAGTGTGAGTGAGAGAGTGTGAGTGAGAGAGTGTGAGAGAGTGAGTGTGAGAGAGTGAGTGTGAGAGAGTATGTGAGAGTGTGCGTGAGAGAGTGTGAGTGAGTGAGAGAGTGTGAGTGAGAGAGTGTGAGAGACTGAGTGTGAGTGAGAGAGAGTGAGTGAGAGAGTGTGAGTGAGTGAGTGTGAGTAAGAGAGAGAGTGAGTGAGTGTGAGTGAGTGTGAGAGTGTACCCATTTTGGTGTGTCTTTGTTCACATTTCTCCAGTCTGGTGGGGATCAATTAAAGAACATGTACTAGTGATTTTCCAATATAGATGTTTTGGGTAATGATGACTGGTTATGTTAGGCTTTAATGTCAGGGGAAAAGTGATTTTTTATGTGTTTCTTTTAAGCGTGTGTGGTGTGTTCTTGTGTGTGTGTGTGTGTGTGTGTAGTGTGATGTGCTGTTCAATATGGGTAAGGGCATGTGTGTTCATGGATGTCTGGCTGTGTATTGCGTGTGTATTTGTCATGTAATCTTCATCTTCCAACTCGAGCGTCTGCTCTGCATGTGTTGATTAGTGAGTGTTTGTACATATCCTTCTGTCTGTTGATTAGTGAGTGTTTGTACATCTGCCTGTGTCTGTTGATTAGTGAGTGTTTGTACTTCTCTAACCTCTGTGTGGGTCTCTAGGAGTGAACCTCTGTGTGGGTCTCTAGGAGTGAACCTCTGTGTGGGTCTCTAGGAGTGAACCTCTGTGTGAGTCTCTAGGAGTGAACCTCTGTGTGAGTCTCTAGGAGTGAACCTCTGTGTGAGTCTCTAGGAGTGAACCTCTGTGTGAGTCTCTAGGAGTGAACCTCTGTGTGAGTCTCTAGGAGTGAACCTCTGTGTGAGTCTCTAGGAGTGAACCTCTGTGTGAGTCTCTAGGAGTGAACCTCTGTGTGAGTCTCTAGGAGTGAACCTCTGTGTGAGTCTCTAGGAGTGAACCTCTGTGTGAGTCTCACACTATAAATCTTCTATCACCTGACCTGTCGTTCTTCATTTGTCGTTCTGTTAGGAGCTCTGTGTTTTTCAGATTGGCCTGAGGCGAGAAGCAAGCACCTCCCAAATCTGACTGCCTGTCAGTTCAGTATCTCCCATCACAATCCGTGGATCCGCCCATCGTCCCCGGAGGCGCGAGCAAAACCGAACATATTTATCGATTTGTTCACGCGGACAACACCTGGTTTTCGCTGCGGCAGCGCCATCTTTAGGTGTAAAATCCCATTTAAGCCTTCTCCCTCATGCGCCAAGCACACGGGAGCACAGAGGGGAGCGCGTATCTGTGAGCCAACCATCACCTATTTACAGAGCCAGCGGGCCAGGGGGGTGGGTGGCGAACACACGTATCCCGGCCTGACTGCTGTCGGCGTCACTGGCTTCACCCCGCGATCGCTCCGCCTGGTGTGGAAGTGCGTGGGCTGTCCCTGGTGCCTCGCTCGCCCGCTATTTCCTCTTAACTGCGTAATGAGTGCCTCTCTCTTTCTCGCCGCTCCGGGCTTTCCACGGAGCGACGCAGAACCGAGGGCGCGGGGAGAGGACGGGATTCCGGTCTCCGGCACACTAATTGACAGGACGGAAAGACGAGGCTCGTTTCGGAGAGATGAACGTCGAGGTGGGAGGGCTCGCGCGAGAAGTGGTCGTTTTCTACTTGGGTTTCATCAGGAACGATCATCGGTTCTGATCCAATCCAACATCTAAAGGCGAAGCCACGATTCAACCCATTTATGTCTCGATCAAATATAGTATATACACACTGTCCTACAACGCTGTCCTAAATCACCTACATCACAGTATACCTCCAAGGACCATTTAAAAATATATGTTTATCTGGATTTAGTTTACCGGGTAGGATTGAATACTTAAAATTAGTATGAATGGGACAGACAAATTATTGACTGAAGCAGAGTGCCATTACATAGAGTTCTATTAAAATAAAAAATATGGGTTTGTGTATTATGGAGATTGGCCCTGGGAACATGAGGATATTGTATATATATTTATGGGACGTGTCTAATTATATTTGCATTGCTCAACTTTCGGTTTCTCTCAAATAAATGCGCCAACATAGTCCTCTCCGCATGTGAAATTGAAAAACGTTTAGTATATCTTATCTGAGTGAGCATCATTTGTCATCGATCCATTTTTCCGACATCCACTCAATACTGTATTATTCGCACATGAGCTTAGTGACAGCCTCATTGCTGCTTATTCAAAATGAAACATTTATATTGAACTGGACGGACACCAAGAGTCAATTCTAAGATGTAGAAGGAACGTGTTCCAAAAGCACTTCTGGGAGAAATGAACAGCTCTCACTTAAAAGGTCTTATAGACTGTCATGTAGGTACTATAGACCATACAGTAGGTCTTATAGACTGTCATGTAGGCACTATAGACTGTACAGTAGGTCTTATAGACTGTCATATAGGTACTATAGACCATACAGTAGGTCTTATAGACTGTCATATAGGTACTATAGACCATAAAGTAGGTCTTATAGACTGTCATGTAGGTACTATAGACCATACAGTTGGTCTTATAGACTGTCATGTAGGTACTATAGACCATACAGTTGGTCTTGTTGACTGTCATGTAGGTACTATAGACCATACAGTTGGTCTTATAGACTGTCATGTAGGCACTATAGACTGTACAGTAGGTCTAATAGACTGTCATATAGGTACTATAGACCATACAGTAGGTCTTATAGACTGTCATATAGGTACTATAGACCATAAAGTAGGTCTTATAGACTGTCATGTAGGTACTATAGACCATACAGTAGGTATTATAGACTGTCATAAAGGTACTATAGACTGTACAGTAGGTACTTTAGACCATACAGTAGGTCTTATAGACTGTAATGTAGGTATACAATAAACCATTATGATCTACAGAATGGGCTATACAATAAACCATTATGATCTACAGAATGGGCTATACAATAAACCATTATGATCTACAGAATGGGCTATACAATAAATCATTATGATCTACAGAATGGGCTATACAATAAACCATTATGATCTACAGAATGGGCTATACAATAAACCATTATGATCTACAGAATGGGCTATACAATAAACCATTATGATCTACAGAATGGGCTATACAATAAACCATTATGATCTACAGAATGGGCTATACAATAAACCATTATGATCTACAGAATGGGCTATACAATAAACCATTATGATCTACAGAATGGGCTATACAATAAACCATTATGATATACAGAATGGGCTATACAATAAACCATTATGATCTACAGAATGGGCAATACAATAAACCATTATGATCTACAGAATGGGCTATACAATAAACCATTATGATCTACAGAATGGGCTATACAATAAACCATTATGATCTACAGAATGGGCAATCGTAGTGGTTCTTTATATCATAATTAGAGTAACTATTTGACGTAACTATTTTACTAAATAAATATCTATCTTGGTCTCATCTGACCTGCATCCATCTTATCCTAATTTGCAAACTCCAGATTTGCTTTCAGGTGGAACTTTTTGAGGAACATCTTCTTCATTGTCCCCCTCTCAGAGTTTTATGAGCTTGGTGTATTGTCAACCAGTTCACTATTACTCCAATTCCACTAAACAACAGTGATAGTTGAATATCGGTGGCTTCTCCCAGAAGTCTTCTTCTTGCTTGAGCGCCAGGTTTTGAGGGACCCCCTTTTCTTGGCAGTGGCTGGATAGATTGATGCAGCTTCTACTGCCTGATTGCTGGTCAAACTGTGCTCAATGGAATATCTGAACACTTAGATAAGGCGTTGTACCCAAGTTCTTAGATATATGCACATGTGTTAATCCTTATTCCTTTCTTCATTTTTTCCTTCAGATACACAGCTTGACCAATGATGCTTGAACAGTGAGGTTTTTATCCAGGAAGTGTGACAGCCGCTTTAATGGATCACAGGTGGAGGCAAATGATAATATAATTGTGTCCTCATTTGGGTAATTTCTTTTATTTGTGTCAACAGGGAGCTTCCACAGCACAGGTGTTACTAATGCAAGGAAAGTTTATTTTCCTCGAAGTATATCCCAACTTGAAACCAGTCATCATTATTCACTTTGTTGTGTTTTATCTCAGAATATAAAGGTTAAATCATTCATTGTTTTGTTGCAACTTCCTCGCGACTTACCCCACATTTATTTCTCTAGATATGCCTACTATTTTTTTATATTTAATTATCGCTCTTAGATTAGATTATTGAAATAAATGGACGGAGACGCAAATTAAACTGCTGAAGATTACATTAGCTTTTCCTTATTGAAGATCTTTCCATGCCTCGACCATTTTATTCCCAGAAGCAGTGTCCTCACACGAGCAGCTTCTGAAATTCTGAAAACATCTCTTAAAAAGATGAATTTCTTAAAAATAGAGATAATCACATAGTGTAGACTGATGGCACAGGCAACGATAAAATAGGGCACTTGTGTAATCAGTTTATCCAAAAAAGGCATTGAAGGATATCACATCTCATGTAATGGTGTCCTGAAAAACTGGTCTGGAGAAAGGTAGAGAAACACTGGTCTGGAGAAAGGTAAAGAAACACTGGTAGAGTGTAAAGAAACACTGGTAGAGAAGAAAGGTAGAGAAGCTCTGATCTGGAGAAAGGTAGAGAAGCTCTGATCTGGAGAAAGGTAGAGAAGCTCTGATCTGGAGAAAGGTAGATAAGCTCTGATCTGGAGAAAGGTAGAGAAGCTCTGATCTGGAGAAAGGTAGAGAAGCTCTGATCTGGAGAAAGGTAGAGAAGCTCTGATCTGGAGAAAGGTAGAGAAGCTCTGATCTGGAGAAAGGTAGATAAGCTCTGATCTGGAGAAAGGTAGAGAAGCTCTGATCTGGAGAAAGGTAGAGAAGCTCTGATCTGGAGGAAGGTAGAGAAGCTCTGATCTGGAGAAAGGTAGAGAAGCTCTGATCTGGAGAAAGGTGGAGAATCTCTGATCTGGAGAAAGGTTGAGAAGCTCTGATCTGGAGAAAGGTGGAGAATCTCTGGTCTGGAGAAAGGTAGAGAAACTCTGATCTGAAGAAAGGTAGAGAAGCTCTGATCTGGAGAAAGGTGGAGAATCTCTGATCTGGAGAAAGGTAGAGAAGCTCTGATCTGGAGAAAGGTGGAGAAGCTCTGATCTGGAGAAAGGTAAAGAAACACTGGTCTGGAGAAAGGTAAAGAAACACTGGTAGAGTGTAAAGAAACACTGGTAGAGAAGAAAGGTAGAGAAGCTCTAATCTGGAGAAAGGTAGAGAAGCTCTGATCTGGAGAAAGGTGGAGAATCTCTGGTCTGGAGAAAGGTAGAGAAGCTCTGATCTGGAGAAAGGTAAAGAAACACTGGTAGAGTGTAAAGAAACACTGGTAGAGAAGAAAGGTAGAGAAGCTCTGATCTGGAGAAAGGTAGAGAAGCTCTGATCTGGAGGAAGGTAGAGAAGCTCTGATCTGGAGAAAGGTAGAGAAGCTCTGATCTGGAGAAAGGTGGAGAATCTCTGATCTGGAGAAAGGTAGAGAAGCTCTGATCTGGAGAAAGGTAGAGAAGCTCTGATCTGGAGCAAGGTAGAGAAACACTGATCTGAAGAAAGGTAGAGAAGCTCTGATCTGGAGCAAGGTAGTGCACAATATGGCCTGTATACAACTATATAATATAACCTACAATATAGTCAATTAGACCTACCTAAACAAATAATGTATCCCATGTAGCTATGACAGTTACAACATAGTAACAGTACAGAAATCTTGGAACTTTACCCACAATTTTTTAACTCAACCTTAAAAATGTAAACATCAAAGTGGAGAAAGATGCCCCCAATGACAATTGACCACATCTAGGTTATAATGTCTATGTTATGTCTAAATGTTAACCAGTGAAAACAACAAAATATCCCCAAATCTTACCAGGATTTTATGATTATTAACCTTACTTGATCTGAGTTTTCGACTGTACCAATGAGTCGTGTCCTTGTTCCATTCACCGCCGTCTGCATTCCATGGTCATGCCAGTTGTCATAGTTACGCGACCCCATCACCGTTGTTGTTTGCCGACAACTTATAGCGCCAAGCAACATGTAGAAAGGGAGGAATGGAAAATAAACGAATAAAATGAATATATCGGACGTGGCCATGCATACACATGGTCACATGACCAATTAACAAACCAATTAAGCATCAAATATAAACGTGCTCCGACATCCAATTACAGTGGGCTTTCAAATTGCAAATAGCATCACTTTCCTTTTCCATTGGTTAACTACGTTGTCTGAGGAGAGAATCAAAGTCGAGGAAAGCGGAGAGCTTCTAGAGTTGTAGACAGAAATGTTAAATTTAGAGTGATAGCAAGCGGCTTTAGCTGTTAATGGAAATAGAAGTTAGATAGAAGGCAGGGAAGATAAGTCGCCCAGAAGTTTACTCGTCTTCTATTTTCACTCAGCCGCACACAGCACTTGTCACTAATAAGCTCACAATGATTTGCCCAGCCCCGGGAACCGGAGCGGACAGTGAGTGTTAAAGAAATGCGTATCAGGTGAAAAAGGAATTGAACAAATAAGATGTCGAAATAAAATCACTTATAAGAGCACCTACCAGGTGACAGAGTGGTTCTAGTCAGAAAGGAACAGTGCGCCGGGAGCTGGCCTGTTCCTCATATTGTCGACCAGTTTATTCCTGCATGTATTCGGCTCTCCACTCGTTTTCCTTTTGCTATTCTCTCCAACACTCCCCACAGAAACACTCAGAGAATTTGTCTCCGGAAAGCCCTCAGGGTGAAGTCCTACAACGCAAACCTCATCTACCAAAGACGTTATGAATGTGAGGTTTGTGCTCTGTACTGCTGACTGTACGAAATCTTTTTTAAAGGGCAGTGTGGAGTGCGCAGTGACCTACAATGTCTGTCAAAGGGACACGCTGGCTCTGTTGAATATTCAGTACCTGTGGTCCAAGTTTGGCCTGTACATTCTTAAAGTGCATACTACAAACTTGATTGAACAGTATTTTACTTTTACAAAGCAACTCAGTAGGCACCCAGTGTCATCATGTCAGGCTACTCCGACGCTCCGTAATTCCTAAAAACAACATAAAAACTGACACAGCATCCTTGGTGCAGACCTGGGTTCAAATACTATTTGTATTATACCGGTTCCAGTAAAAACGCTTCAGCAGTATCTGATTGTGCCAAACTGAAACCAATTAAGAAGTCAAACAAAACATGACCTCACGTCTGGCCCTTAAAGCGAGGCTCGAGGAAAATTGTTTGGGGAAAAAAGCGGATTTTAATTTGAACCCAGTTCCGCGGCGTCCGTCCTTCAGAGGCAACTCCTTCACCTGTGTAATTCATTGTCTCTGTTCGCTGATTTACTGACTGGGAGCCCAGACACAGAGGCTTTATCTTTGCCTTGTCTAAATGAATTCCAAATGGCACGCCGCCCAGGTATTTGTCAGTGCATTCGTTATCGCTGACAGCCACAACCCCTCTTCATATAAATATAAATCCGGCGAAACAATCGCAGAGCACGGCGTACTCCGCAGAATAACCTTTTGAAATATCACACTGGCCATCAGGTTTAGGAACGGATCTACCCTCCCCTAAACATGACAGTAATAGTCGCATGATTTATTCTCCGGAAAATAAATATTTCCCATATAGGCTTAAATGTAGACCCGTTAAATATAATACGCAACAACAAACGCGTCTAAGACAGAGGGTTGTAAACTGGAGGCTTTAATGGGCGGTACGTCCTCCTTAGCCAAGCAAGGTGTGATCTGGCGAATCAATTCCCGACTCTTTACATTCGAGTGATTCACTGAGGCTTGTTGGCATCTGTTTTGGTTTTTGGTCGTAGAATGGGCTCTATTCAAAGTGTGAACATTGTGCTGGAAAATTTCCTGTTTACCTAAGAATGTATTTAGAAGCAGAAGATGTGCTTAAGTCAGGGGTCGGCAAAGTTTGAAATTCAACGGAAGGTGGAGTGTACGATAAGTTTGGCAATATTGATTTGACCAGAAAATACGATTTTTCGAAAACATCAATAGGTCAATGAAACAGTTAACTTTTATGTCGTTAAAGATGTTTACAAGTGGGCTATGTGGAGTATTTTTTAACCACAACCAGGCAGGGTAAAAAAAACTAACTTTTGCAATATACTGTATAGAATTTCTATATAATAGCCACAAGGGACATATTTCTATTGAGATCTGCCTGCTGCGATTTCGATTTCGTTTTTGTTCAAATCGTTTGTCCAGTTAGTAGTTGTGACATTGTCCTTTTGCAATAATCGTGTGCTTGAGAAAGTTAGGACTGGGACATTTGTCCTCAAGACATACCCATGTGACAAGGCCCATGTGTCGTTCTGCTTTTTCCACATTGCCTGCTCAATTATAAAGTTAGCCGGTACAAACATGCTTGGAGAACAAAGCTCCACTGGGACAAAAGAGCGAGTTTCGCTTGCAGGAGAGCTTTCTTCTGCTTACGCGTTGATCCCGGTTGACTTTCTAATTGAGCGAGCAGTGTGGGACGAAGCAGAATGGCTTGATGACTCAGTCTTGAGATCGTTTGTCCCACTTTTCGAATTCGAGAATTAAGGAATGAGATGTGTTATCCAGCAAATACTGTTAAGCTGTCCTGTTCACCATTGTGCTTATTTGACCAGGAATTCTCCACTGAAATCTACAGAAGAGTGGATTTTCTGTCAAACTAACCGTCACTGACCTTGCAGGGCCTCAACATGCCACAAGGAGGTGCTAGAGTGCGACAAGCACAAACAACTCGGTCTGTGACATCTCTACCTCCCACACTGGATGCTACTGTGACATCTCTACCTCCTACACTGGATGCTACTGTGACATCTTTACCTCCCACACTGGATATCTGTGACATCTCTACCTCCCACACTGGATATGTGTGACATCTCTACCTCCCACACTGGATGCTACTGTGACATCTCTACCTCCCACACTGGATGTTACTGTGACATCTCTACCTCCCACACTGGATGTTACTGTGACATCTCTACCTCCCACACTGGATGTTACTGTGACATCTCTACCTCCCACACTGGATGTTACTGTGACATCTCTACCTCCCACACTGGATGCTACTGTGACATCTCTACCTCCCACACTGGATGTATTTGACATCTCTACCTCCCACACTGAATGTCTGTGACATCTCTACCTCCCACACTGGATGTCTGAGACATCTCTACCTCCCACACTGGATATCTGTGACATCTCTACCTCCCACACTGGATGCTACTGTGACATCTCTACCTCCTACACTGGATGCTACTGTGACATCTTTACCTCCCACACTGGATATCTGTGACATCTCTACCTCCCACACTGGATATGTGTGACATCTCTACCTCCCACACTGGATGCTACTGTGACATCTCTACCTCCCACACTGGATGTGTGTGACATCTCTACCTCCCACACTGGATGTGTGTGACATCTCTACCTCCCACACTGGATGTTACTGTGACATCTCTACCTTCCACACTGGATGTGTGTGACATCTCTACCTCCCACACTGGATATCTGTGACATCTCTACCTCCCACACTGGATGTGTGTGACATCTCTACCTCCCACACTGGATGTTACTGTGACATCTCTACCTCCCACACTGGATGTTACTGTGACATCTCTACCTCCCACACTGGATGCTACTGTGACATCTCTACCTCCCACACTGGATGCTACTGTGACATCTCTACCTCCCACACTGAATGTCTGTGACATCTCTACCTCCCACACTGGATGTTACTGTGACATCTCTACCTCCCACACTGGATGTCTGAGACATCTCTACCTCCCACACTGGATATCTGTGACATCTCTACCTCCCACACTGGATACTACTGTGACATCTTTACCTCCCACACTGGATGTTACAGTGACATCTCTACCTCCCACACTGGATGCTACTGTGACATCTCTACCTCCCACACTGGAACCCAACGACACTTGTGGTTCCGGAACAATTCTAAAACCCAGGACGGCGGACAAACGTTTGTTTGGTTAAATCTTAACTACACAACGTTACATAAGAGGTTCATCTTTATCTGACTGAAACACTATCGAGTCGCACTACGAAACAAAGGCTGCGGGTCTATTTCAAGACGCACACCAGAGACTCAGGAACCGGTACTCGTTTGTGTGATTGATGGGACGGCGTTTCAAATGCTGAGGAAAAAACCGAGAGACAATTAAATGTAATTACATTTGAAAAGCCCAACTGCTCACCAATTACACATTTCAAGCTGATGCCGTTTGCCGTGGGGCTTTTCGGTTTCGCAGGGAAAATATAATTCCCCATTTCCAGTGTGGGCGGCAGTCGAGGCAGAGTTTCATCTGGGGCTAAATCAGATTCCATGTAAAGCAAAACTGAATGCGAAGAATGAACAAACAGAGATGGCGGGCGGGAGAAATTGGGATAAATTATTCAGCGGAGAAAGCCAGACAGCCACTGGTTTTTTTTTATAGGCGTTTTTCAATTTGGTCAGAACCTCCTCTCGCCTGCCAAATTGTGTCGTTTTAGTTTGCAGGGGAGTGTTGTGAGTGAAATGGGGCAGATTCGGTGCCGGCGTCCACAATGCCACCCTACACCCTACATAGTGCGGCGCTGTTAAGGTTGTTTTAATCCGAGCCCTGTAGATCCTAGTCAAATAGACAGCATTAGAAGGGAAATAGTGGGACAGTTGGGATTACAATACAGCGCCTGGGAAAGGTGTTTGGGCATTCATGTATTCGCCTTTGGTAGAGGTTGGTACGGAGGAGCGGGAGGCTGTGATTGTGGAAATGAATGCTTGCTGACAGAATAGAGAGAGATAAACAGGTTAGCACTACTGCATATGTAGACAGGGTTAACAGGAGGCAAATAGTGGCCAAAACAGCACATAGAAACAGCCACCAACAACACATCATCGCCAAGTGGAAAACAATACATTATTCTGTCTTATACCTCTATTTTCCTGTCATAGCGAGCACCGCATATTTGTCTCCGCTTTGCATTGCATTCTGGGACGCCACACACCGCTGGCAGGCCGAGCACAAACCACGAGTGAATTCGTCCTTTGGGATCTGCCCAAAAACAATGACAAGATTTTTGGGAAATCCCATCCTAATGGGATCATACAACCTAGTGAGGTTCCCTCAACAGAATGTCCTCCCTAGCTGTTGAGGTAGAACCTGTTCAAGCAACAGAACCCACCACGTGACAAGAACGTCTAGGAACAGAACCGTGCTTATTCATAAAAACATAAAAAGGCAGCACATTTTGCTTGGATTACCACAGTAAGACTGTAATGGTCTCCCAGATGGTTTTCTGAATTGTAGTGTGTATTTATGTTTTACCCAATAACCCCACAGCTCAGATGTTCAAGGAGACACCATTTCCTGAAATTCCTGCGTTTCGTTGAGGTTGTCGTTGGCCGTTTGGTAACCTTTGCATTGTCCAGGTGGCGACTTCCAGCCTCCATTTTCCAATATTGGTGTTCACGGCGTTCCATGAGAAGGCAGTCCAGAGCACCAACCGCTTGCGCCATCTGAAAAGAACAAAACATCTCCAAGTCAATCGCGATTGAGCTTCTGCATACACCAGTCGTGAAATCTATCCTTACTTCGTGCGTCACTGTCTGGGTTTGGATCTGTGTCCGCCAGCTTCCACGATAACCCCACTGCTGCATCCATCTCACCCAATCAATTATCGTCAACACCTACAGCCGATGCGTTCGGTACCTTATGAACATTCTGCTGTCAAATGAACATTTCGCCGAAGAGCAAATGCTGCTTGAGCCGCATCGCCTTGGAGAGGCTGTGTGAAGACGACGACAAAGGGCCCCGATCGTTGTCTGTCAATGAAAGCAGTGTGACTTCTGCTGAGTGTATTCCAAGCATGTAATCTCACATAACGACGGGTCATATTCAAAATGCTACCACTTGTTTCGTTATACTTAACGGCCATAATCAGTGATGCAGCAAGACTTGTTTAAGACGGGCCTCTTGGTTTTTCACTTCATTTATAATGAAGTCCTCATTTCTCAATCAACGTTTGTACAGAGAAGGCTAACGTCAGATATATAGACAACTAAATAAGCCTGTCATATTGCAATGTCCGCCCACTTCAAATTGTATTGTATGTTTTTCTTTTTGTATCCTAATGAGCACATTTGAATACTCTCAGACACCATTGGCCATTTAAAATAGACCATACTCACTTTAAAGGATTCCACTATATGCCCAAACTGCATCACAAACATAGGCTCTATTCTTCTGGTCCAACCCAATTTAATGATTTGGACTATGTGATAAATATGAAACACAGATCTCGCTCCCATCTCACGTTAGGCTACTTTTTGAGTAGGAACATACCCTGATGTTTACCGTTCGATTAAACTGACAGTCAGAACGGGCGATACGACTACTCAGCATTGGCTAGAGGTACTGATAAATACGACCAATTATCATTTGATTATTCACGAGCCCACGTCCACTGAAGGTCACACGGAAGGACAAAAAACATCCTAAATGATTAGCATGCCTAAACTACATCTGTAGTTGCGTGTTTGCGTCTGTGAGAGTGTGACCTATCCACGTACGGGAAAAGGCCATGCGATTAAGAGCTTCTGCATATTGTGTCATGCACACAAGCTGGTGGGAATGTGTACTATACTCTATAGCGTTGTCTGTGTTTTGTTACGATCAATATCACATGTCCATCATGTTTTATTAGATTAGAAGTCACATGATTGTGTGGCGGGCGGGGTTTTCTTTAGTTTTGCTTTATAGCTAGTAATCAGACACACACATACGAATGTCCCATATTTGGACTCAGCACGAAATGCATCCACGCTGTGCCTTGATTAATAGTGTCAGTTACTGCCAGGGAAGTGTGTGTGTGTGTGTATAAGCATGATTGCGGGTCAGAAGAGTCACAGTCGAGGGCTTGTTTGTATTAAATGCCCCTCCCGAGGACATGAGGTTAAAGACCCATTTAGATAGTCATGCATAATGGCCTTCTGAGTGTGATTCAGTCTGAAAGAGTTAGAAGTGTTAGCCAAGGGTTAAAACCTGTTTATTGGTACCACTGCTCCCTGTGACAACAAAAGATCAAGATCTCTGACAAATGATTTACTGTTTTCTAATGATAGATTTTTTTTAATAACAGTTATTGAACCAATTAATATGTATTGCTGAGGCAACTAATAATATTTTATATTATTTTAATTCTTTAATGTCTGGATAATGTGGCTAAGAGTTTATTTTTTTATAAACATTTTATTTTTAGGACCGTTTGCATTATTAGACAATTAAGGGTTCAAAGTTCGAAGTTTTGAGTTAAGGAGCAGTGGGCCAAATTTGAACCCATGCTACAGAATTTCATGTTCACAAGTCTATACTGCTAAACCACATTAGGCTTCGAACTTTTATACAAATTATTATCTTCGGAAAATATCTGAAACCCTAACTTTGCAAAGAGTGGCTAAAAGAACTCAAGAACTGTCACTCTACAAACTAATTCTTAAACTGATTTGTTATCTCTAGCCTCTAGCACCGCTACCTCACTGAGTAGGTGGCACTTAACTAATACGTTGAGTTATTTTGGTCCTTATTATATCAAAATGTTTGCTCGAACTGCGAGTAGGAATACAGGTGAGATGGCCTAGAGACAGCAGAAGTTGTCAAGCAGCATTATCGCCATAACTAACAGAGGGACTTCAAACAGGAACATCTAGGATTTACACGATACATGATAAACGTATTTTTTCACATAGATCACTGAACTGTAAATAATTGTTAGCATTTTCATTTTAGTAATTGATCAGAAGTTCTTATCCAGAGTTACTTACTTACCTACTATTTAATCCAGCACACTTTTAGTTACTGGTGAGACTGAGGGTGTGTTGGAGAAAACTCTGGACCAGGCAGGAGATAGCTCCAACTCCTTTTCCATACAGGGAGTACCTTTTGACAGGATTCCCACATACTTCAGTTGTCACGGTCGTAGTGTGTAGTGCAGAAAGCCATTTGCAGAGCCATGTAATCCGTTTAAGACCGGTTTATTGAATACACGAACGTAAAACAAACCGTAAACGACGAAAACACGAAACTTGTTGAAGGAAATGAAAAGGCACATATAGCGACTTAAACAAACATATTTCAAACGACAACTATTACGTGATAAAGAAACACTCACCACAATAACACTCGTGACATAATGCTAAGCAAAGCAGATAACTTGCTAGCAACCCTTTATAGCCCAACTAATGACTAAACGCTAACAGCTGTGAACAGAACAAACCCATGTGACTGAACCATGTACCAGCCTAACAGTCGCATGTAGCAACAAAACCCTCGCCACTTGTGTGACATCAGAAACACAATACAAATCTCATTATCATTAGCTTATAAGTATTTTTGTTTAGTATGTAATAATAATAAACCACGTTTGGCAAGGAGAATTTAACCAATGATCATCCACCAAATGTGACAATTACCATTGTTAGGAAATATTCATTTGGTACACAATATCTAGAAAAGGGTGATTTTGAATGTTGTGTAAATACAGAACGATTTACTTCCTCTGTGTTCTTCAGTTTATAAAATAGATTGAGCCAGAATATGTGAGACGAGCAAACGAACTGAGCGGAGCCAAAATGCTGATATTCACCATCGGTCCGGAACCACTCTGAGTAGAACCTCCTTCGTGTGGTCAGGTCACATGACGACCCATATGAACGATAACGAAGATTACGACCCATATGGTCGGCTCACGTCATCAATTAAACAATTTCATGAAGAAACTCTATAAACAAACAGGTGCCAGAAAAGATGACTTATTATGGTGAGACTTTCACTACTCTACTTTTGGGCTAATCAGACCAACTTGGAATTTATTTAGATTGTGAATCAGCGTCAATGACTTTGGAATGGGAAAACCACCTTTCAAAAAGAACTTTCCTGAGAGTCGTTTTTCAAAGAAGACTTGGGAAGAATCGCTGTCTCCAGATTTGCAAAAATTATTAAATTATATTGCTACAAAATGTGCCAAATCCAATTACCAACAACCCCTAACCAGACAGTGCTGACCTATAAAATGCCCACTGCTGGATCCCTGGGCCAAATCGCAGGCAGGACAGAAAATACGAGTTTGAGTCAATGACTTTTCGGTGTGCCTTTCGAAGACCCAGAAAGCACTAGTCACAGGACACCAGCCGACAGAGCAAAACACCACACATTCTCCTTACGATTATTTCTGCAAGCCACCAATCAATTGTCGGACAGACACATACGTCTTGATTGATTCACAATAACTAGGCCTGCTATGCGCTACATTAATCAAGGAAAATCTGTTTTCTTTCTAGTCACGACTTCGGTCTCGTTCACATGCCGTCTATAAACCTCCAAATGATTTGTTGACAAATTGGGTGCCTCCCGGTAAAAACGGTGGAAGCTGCATTTTGCGTTTGGGGAGTAGCAAGTGCAGAAAAATGAAGCAACTGCGGTCAAAAGCTTACGTCATTGTGTAATTGAAAATGTGTCTAGTTGTCTATTGCTTCAAAACATTTGTTAAAGAGTTTGGAGAGATAATTGCAGATGTCCTCTGGATCTGGCACACCATGGTTCGACATTTCCTTTTACAAAGCAGCATTGTGTTCTCTGAATTTACACCGGCACTGAATAAACATCGGCAAACCGATAGGCATTTAACCGGATTCCCTAAGGAGTTGTCTGGGAATGATTTAGAGCTTAGAGACTTCGGAAACATGTCTAAAATGTCCCTATAGACACAGTTGATCGCAGTGCATTGTAATTAGGACACATTGATTGCTGTCATAAAGACTTCCTCGAACCTGAGGCTCGATATATCGGCTAGCGGCCAGAGCGATGGGCAAAACGCTAGGTTCAATCTATCAGCCGAGTGAGTGATGGGGAACATTCTAGAGAACAAGCTTGGTGTTGCGTAACCGACGACTAGTCTTGAAAGTCAGGGTGTCATCTCACCCTGTTCTCGTTCTGGATCCGCTTTCATTCAATGCCCCTGTCCTCGTTTCCTGTGACTGTGAGTCACACCGCGAGAACGAGGAGTTCAAGTGAAAAAGAGAGGAGAAAACTCTGTGTCGCTGTTCCTGTCATCCAATGCTGCCCCACGACAAGGAAGAAGGAAAGACTTCCGGACCGTTTCTTTGTTCTTTGAGCGAATGGACGAGTTGCAAAATTGCTCGTTAGAAACCACCGTGACTGTGATCAATAATGTAGCTCGGCGAACCGACGTTCGTTCCCAGGAGAGACAACCACCGCAACCAGACCTGGCATCCATCTGACATCATAACTACAAAGATTCTTACGTAGGATTGCCGGGTATATTTCACCCCCTTCCCCCCAAAAAAATAAAACATCTTTATCTTGGAAGCCTTTCTCTTTGAACCAGGCAATGATAATGATGACGGGAAGAATTGAAGTGCTTCAGTTCCGGTGCCTCTTGTCAGCAGAGAGAACGGCACATTTGAGCACCTTGGAACTGTTCAGTTTTCCATGAAAAATAGGCAGAAATGTAGGCTATTTAACCAGCAGGTACCAAGTTAAATACTGTCTAATGATCTCACAGCACTAAAAGTCTCTCTCCCTCTGTTTCTCTGTTGCCGTCTTTCTCTGTCGTTAATGTCTCTGTCTCTTTATTTTTCTTTCTCCCATTCTCTCTGTATTAAAATTGAACGCTGTCAGTCTAATGGAACCAGAGGTAGCTTCAGTTCTATTTCTCTACATCTCTCTCTATCTCTCCTAAGGTACATTTATCCTGACAGAGAGAAATGAATCATCAGGATCAGACGCAATTTAGGGGAATTATCCGTCGTCGTTTTACTTTCATTATCTCGTCGCTCGATCGCTTGGAGGTGTTTGCTTGGAGCTCTGCGTGCCGTTAGACCGCTTTGGCTTATTTAAATTAATGTGTGACTAAGGCTAGGTGTGTGTGTGTGTGTGTTTGGATGTGTGTGTCGGCTGGAAGGAGGTAGGAATTAACAGCTTCCCATGGATTGTGGTTCAACCTAATCACAAGCACAGCTCTTAAAGTAAGCGGTAACATGTCAAGCGTAATCTCCTTTAGAGATTGAGCAAATGCTACCTTTTCCAGGCACCGCTTATTTTCCTGAAACCACACGCCCAACTCTGAATCAACAGGTACAACGTGGCAAAAAAAAGAAAACATGAAGCATGCAAACTGAACCAGAGGGGGGCAGCAAAATAGACCCGCTGCTCTGTTATAACATTTGTCTCCGTTCATCAATTAAAGTACCGCCACGATCATTTACTCCCGGCCACCTTCGTTTCATCAACCTAGTACACGAACATAAGCAATCGTTTCTCACATAGCCGCTGAATAATTCATGCCTTACAACCCAGACGATTGTTTCAATTTTATTTCCGGAACCGCTGCACATTCCTCGGGGCTAGCGGGATTTGTAATGCAGGACGTGTGAGGGACCACCGGGTTGTGGTGAGCCCGGCTACCTCAGAGGGGGAGACCGGCATGAGGTCTAGGAGCTTGATGTAGCCCTGGTATAATGAAAGCATTCTTCTGCAACCCGGATGAGTCAGTGGAATTAAACAGGACCAACCATTGCAGTACTTGTAACCCATCTGTCTGGATCATGCCGATAAACTCAATCTGCTCTTAATAGATCTCGGGAAAAGAACCCGGGACTTTGTCATATGCTAGGCTCACCGCCAAGAACGGGGCTCCAATGTCTAAATTGTTGTTATATATATATTTCTACACCCATTTATTTACTGCTTTTGAATTCTCATTGATCTTGTCCGTGTAAAAGTCGTTTGTCTATGCTTTCTATTTGGGCTTGAATTGGCCATCTGGCGGATAAAGACTCCCAGTGCAGAATAGTGTAATGCACTTAGCTGTTCCTCTGGAGAACGCGTTCTGAATGTTCATTGTTTTGTTTCAGGTGACACCCAATCCAATTCTACACATTTGTGTTCGATTTCTAAATGTTTCGGTGCTCGGGATGAAACGCTGTTCCTCCTTGTTCCTTCACATCAAAACTTAGGTCAGAAATCTTGGTGTACATTTGGATTCTGAATTAGATTTCAATGGCCGCCTCAATTCCATAAAAAAAAAATCAGCTACCTATCGCCTAAAAAATACTGCAAGACTTTATGCCTCAGCAGGACCTAGAAAAGCATATTTACGCCATTATCTGTAGTAAACTGGATTATTGTAATGTCTTATTTACAGGCCGATCAAACAAAGCGATTCATTAGCAGCAGCTATAGTTGCAGTTGACACCAAAATGGAAATCTGAGCGCATCACGCAGTTCATAGGTCTTCGCACTGGCTCCAGTCAAAGAAATACCTTCAAAGCATTACTGTGTGTTCAAGTCATTAAAAAGGCTAGGGCCTTTTTATCTTTCTGTTTTCCTTTGGGCATACAAACCCCCCAGAGCCTCAAGGTCATCTGATGCTGACTTATCTATTTCAAGAGGTAAAACAAAACATGACCATGCACTCCTCTGCTACCATGCTACTTATAGCTGGAACGAACTTTCAGATGTTATTAAAAATGCAGCCACATTCGAATCTCTGACATACAGAAAATACATGCATCCAGTACATTTTGCGAACAGTTTGAGTTGTTCTTAACGTTTTTACGTTTTTATTGTCATAAAAAAACACAACTAGTTGTAATGAGACAGACACCAATGTCCCTATTTTTTGTAGTGTTTAGTATTGTAGAGATTGCAAATCATTTTACTTGCTAGCTAACTGCAATTTGTATAAAACATCATGCCATGTTTGGAATTGCTGGTGTTTTATTTATTTGAGAATACAAGATAGTATTAAATGCTTTATTTCCGCTTGGGGCTTGATATTGCCTCATTAGATTGCAAATGACCTAACTGGCTAGCTAAATGTAATTTGTTTGTAATGATGCGTATGTATTTAGGAATTCCAGTGTTTTTTTTATCCATCTGTATACTAGATTGTAAAGGCTTTATTCTCCTTGGGGATGATATTGCCTCTGGATTGCAAATGAACTGACCGTCTAGGAAACTGCAATGTGTGCGTAACGTGCTTGTTATGATTCTATAAATTAAATATTGTATTAAAATAGACACAGATTCATACCTTTTGTGAACAAAAAATATGCTCAAGACAAGACAGTTTTAAATGAGAGGATTATTGTAAAAATGAAGGCATTCTCTTCAAGTGAAGACATCATCAATAGAGTCTTTGAGGTAAATCACGCCGCTAATTGTCAGAACCAGAAGTCTGCGCTCCTCTATGGGACAGGGGACACGCCCCCCGCAGGCGAATAGAGGAGATCAGGCCAGATCTAATTCACCTGTGTTTTAAGCGCACCTGGCTCTCATCAAGGGTGGGTTTAAATAGTCCACTGGGATTCGAGGCTGGCGCGAGGTATTGTTCGTTTGACGACTTTCTGAGCGCTATTAGAGACTTTTCCTGTTTGCTATTTCATGTGTACCAGTCCGTTCTTGCCTGTCCGTTTTGACTCCGATTTCTGCCTAATCCCTGTATTCTGCCTACCAGTGACCCGACTACCTGCCTGCCCACGTTTCCTGTCTACGCCCGTCCCTCCGGTACTGTGTACGGACTCTGCCTGCCCGAATACGACCCCTGCCCGCACGACCGTTCTCTTGCCTATTGCTATTGTGACCCGACTACCTGCCTGCCCACGTTCCTGTCTACGCCCGCCCCTCCGGTACTGTGTACGGACTCTGCCTGCCTGAAAACGACCCCTGCCCGCACGACCATTCTCTTGCCTGTTGCTATTTGTTGCATTAAATCTACATCGCGCAGTCGCGACTGGAAACATCTCTCTGTCTCTGGGGCGTTCATTACACTAATCTCATTTTGAATTGCTTTTGAGTTTCAGCCTGAAATACAGCTATTGCTAGATCAGTTCCCATTTAACGAATATGGACAGAGATAATAATGCTTCGTCATAGATATGACATAAGCGAACAACGGCTTATTGTGAAATATAACGCCACTGGCCTTCAGACACAACCCCAGGGGATAGGAAAAAAGAAACGTACATTCTGAAGTCTTCCAAAGATGCCAGAATAATTTTAATTCATGCAGTAGGCTACTGCACTGGAATACAGCACAAACAGATCCATATTGCATAGACAAGCAGCTAGCAAACCTCCCTGAAGAGAATCGAAGAGTGAGACCTGAAGAGTAAACCGAGACTTAGGTAGGATGAGAGAAAGTATGAAAGACAAAGACGAGTAGAAATAAAGCGATGGAAAAAGAGGAAGAGGAAAACAGTTAGAAAAAGACGAGAAAGATAGACGGAAATAGAGGGCGAAAGGGAGAGAAAGTAAACGTGAGAGAAAGTGAACGGGAGAGAAAGAGCCAACACAGTGGCACTGCGGCATAACAGTTCCCTCATGGGGACTCTTTGAGGAACAAGACAAATCAGGGCCACAGAGGTGATTCTGCAGATGCCGTTTCTCCTCTTCTCTTCCAGCCTCGTTAGAGGGCACATTTTGCATGTGTTAGTATGTGTGAGTGAGTGTGTGTGTGTGTGTGTGTGTGTGTGTGTGTGTGAGAGAGAAATCGAAAAACCATTGTGTTTGAATTACAAACACGCACCTGCCAGGATAGCAGGTTCCTCATTTACCCTAGCCTTGATTTCCACATCAACAGACGTTTGGTTGAGATAAGATTTGACCCGACTTTGGATTCGGTCCAGTCCGCATTCCTGTGAGTGGTAAAATCAAGGCCGTCGTGAATAGAACACATTTCTACGTCTTTTCAATCAGCTACATTTGGGGTTTATTGAGGATCCAGTAATTTGCTATGAGGGTTTAGTATTGAACTATTTTGAAAGGCTGATTCACATGAGAATAATAGAACATCGAAATAAAACCGTTATTAAACACGGCAAATGCAAAAATACTGTATGATGGCATGTATTATACTTACTAGCTTACCTTGATGTAAGAATCTAAGTGCCTTCGAAAGAGGTTTCATTATCGGTGCACAGATGGCAGGAGCTTCAGTCACAAAGACTTCTCAACATTAATAGTGACTAAAGCTACATCTGTCATGGTTCCCTCCCTCTGTCCCTCTCTATGCGGGAGTTGGCACTCCCCCGACCAGCAGAGAGAGGGAGTAATCACAGACATTCTAGACACCTGAGTTTTTCCCACACCTGGGTTCAGGTTTTCATTAGTGTCCCTATATAGTTCTGTGCTTGTCAGTTGTTTAGTGTCGGGACATTAATTCAAGGTATGTGGTGTTTAGGATTTTAGTTGTGCTTTTATGATTTAATGCAGGAGTGTTTGCATGTTGCTTTGTTGTTTAGACCAAGTTAGAGTTGGTAATGTGAACATTCAGTTTTGTTGTTGTTGGGTTGGGTTTTATGTATACCGGGTTATTTGCACGTTCTGGTTTATGTTCCTTGTGTATGAGTTTCCTCTGTCTGATTTTGTGTTTTGTTAATTCAAGTTCCCAGTTCTTGTGCCTGTCTTGCCTGTCCTGGATGAATAAAACCCATTGTAAGAAACAAGTTCTCTGCGCTTGTGTCCTCTGTCGGCTTGAGAGCCGAACCCTGACAACATCTGCATTTAGACATCGTTAAAACAGAGGTATTCGCCAAAAGCCTACATTCGATGATGTTCAAGCATTACCACCACATGTAAGAGTAAACAGACTAGCAACTTATTTCCAGTTGACATTGTCAATGCAGGACATGATCAGACTGTTTTAGCAAGAACAGTGTGTGGAGATCCTCACAGAGAGAGACAAGGCGGCAGTGCATAAAGCCCTCATTACGAAGGAGTTTGTTCTCATTTGTCTGCCGTCTGTATGTCTGTACTGCTGAAGCGGTTGGTGTCATTCACTGCATTGTCTCACGTTGGTTCAGGGTGTAGGTTTTTGTAAAGACGGAGAAAAGTTAAAATGGAGAAATGTCTTCTGACAATGGAGCCAGTAAAAGGTGTTGTTCTGTTTTGAAAGCTGCTGATATGTTCGTGTGAGCGGTCTCATCAATCATGTGTCCTTGTACACACGTGGAATTTATAGCTCCGGCTGTAACATGTAAGACCTGTTGTTTGGCAGAGCTCTCAGAATGAAAAGGAAAACATTCGCCCACTCTCAACTGAAGGTGTTTTTGTCTTTTCTCACAATCGATTATACTTATATATAAATATAACATGTTTACGGCGACTGAATATAGGCCTATAGATTTTTTTATTTTCAGTATCCTTCATTTTGTTGATAGTGCTGCAGTCACTGTGAAGTGGCACACAGCATTGCTCTACTGTTATTTCTGTTGCTCTACTGTTATTGCTGTTGCTCTACTGTTATTTATGTTGCTCTACTGTTATTTATGTTGCTCTACTGTTATTTATGTTGCTCTATTATTTCTGTTGCTCTACTGTTATTTCTGTTGCTCTACTGTTATTGCTGTTGCTCTACTGTTATTTATGTTGCTCTATTATTTCTGTTGCTCTACTGTTATTTCTATTGCTCTATTATTTCTGTTGCTCTACTGTTATTTCTATTGCTCTACGGTTATTTCTGTCACTCTACTGTTGTTGGTGTTGCGCTACTGTTGTTGGTGTTGCGCTACTGTTATTGTTGTTGCTCTATTATTTCTGTTGCTCTACTGTTATTTCTATTGCTCTATTATTTCTGTTGCTCTACGGTTATTTCTGTCACTCTACTGTTGTTGGTGTTGCGCTACTGTTATTGTTGTTGCTCTACTGGTATTTATGTTGCTTTACTGTTATTGTTGCTCTACTGTTATTGCTGTTGCTCTACTGTTATTTCTGTTGCTCTACTGTTATTTATGTTGCTCTATTATTTCTGTTGCTCTACTGTTATAGCTGATGCTCTGCTGTTATTGATGCTTTGCTGTTATTGTTGCTCTACCGTTATTATTTCTGTTGCTCTACCGTTATTGATGTTGCTCTACTGTTATTGTTGTTGCTCTACTGTTATAGCTGATGCTCTGCTGTTATTGATGCTTTGCTGTTATTGTTGCTCTACCGTTATTATTTCTGTTGCTCTACTGTTATTGCTGTTGCTCTACCGTTATTGCTGATGCTCTACCGTTATTGCTGTTGCTCTACTGTTGTTGTTGCTCTACAGTTATTGCTGTTGCTCTACCGTTATTGCTGATGCTCTACTGTTATTGTTGCTCTACAGTTATTGCTGTAGTCGAGCTACTGTCCTGGGTGTTTTCATTCCAACTTCATGTATATGCAGCCTCATTCAGCAATGATCTAATTATTCCAGTCAGCTGTGCTTAATTAGGGTTGGAGTAAAAAACAACCGGGACAGTAGCTCTCCAGGAGCAGGGTTGTATACCCCTGGTCTAGGGAGATTTATATGGGTCTAGGGAGATTCATATGGTTCTAGGGAGATTCATATGGGTCTAAGGAGATGCATATGGGTCTAGGGAGATTCATATGGTTCTAGGGAGATTCATATGGGTCTAGGGAGATTCGTATGGGTCTAGGGAGATTCGTATGGGTCTAGGGAGATTCATATGGTTCTAGGGAGATTCATATGGGTCTAGGGAGATTCATATGGGTCTAGGGAGAGTCATATGGGTCTAGGGAGAGTCATATGGGTCTAGGGAGAGTCATATGGGTCTAGGGAGATTCATATGGGTCTAAGGAGATGCATATGGGTCTAAGGAGATGCATATGGGTCTAAGGAGATGCATATGGGTCTAGGGAGATTCATATGGGTCTAGGGAGATTCATATGGGTCTAGGGAGATTCATATGGGTCTAGGGAGATTCATATGGGTCTAGGGAGATTCATATGGGTCTAGGGAGATTCATATGGTTCTAGGGAGATTCATATGGTTCTAGGGAGTTTCATATGGGTCTAGGGAGTTTCATATGGGTCTAGGGAGATTCATATGGTTCTAGGGAGATTCATATGAGTCTAGGGAGATTCATATGGTTTTAGGGAGATTTATATGGGTCTAGGGAGATTCATATGGTTTTATGGAGATTCATATGGTTTTATGGAGATTCATATGGTTCTAGGGAGATTCATATGGTTCTAGGGAGATTCATATGGTTCTAGGGAGATTCATATGGGTCTAGGGAGATTCATATGGTTCTAGGGAGATTTATATGGGTCTAGGGAAATTTGTTCTTTTTGTCTAGAAACTCTCCAGTTTCATTAATTTAAGTAACATAATTGTTAGTGTTGAACAGCAGCAGGCAAGGAGTATAACGTGCAGTTATTTATGACTGTTGAATGGTTTAAAGATTTGTTTATCCTATTGTTATTCTGCTAACTGCTTCGTTACTTCAGAAATGTAGGGGAGCAATGTTTAATACTACTATTGGATCTGCTTTAACTAATTGATGGGTTTGTCATTGAGTCTCAATCTCCAATAAGTAAGCTTAATAATTACTGCTGCTGGGAAAAGAATCTGCTGTGCTAATGAAAGGCATTGCTCCATTGTGTTACTTTCATGCCAGTGAGATATAAAGGCCTCTGCCTTATTCGCAAAAAAAGTACAGTGTTTGTCCATTTCGCCCTCACAAATTCAATTTTTCCTCTTGTCTTTTGTCTGTCTCTGTTTCGGATGCTGTTCCTTTTGGTTTTTCTTTATTAGTTTGGTTATTTTTTTAATTTGTCATAATATTTTCTGCCTGTGTCCTGTAACATTTCACCTCCTAGATGTATTTTCCCTTTTTGGTTATAAAAACGAGTTTGAAATATAATCATTGGCACTACAGACGTCTGTAACCAAGCATTATGCCTGTAATTGGAATAAACGTTTGTTCATTGGTATGCAGATTTCTCTCATTACATGTGGTTTTTCACGACCACTTTAATAGCCTCATTAACAGTCACACTAGTATCTAATACAATATGAATGGCCATTGCCTGAATAGTCTAAGCAACTGTTTGCTATTCACTCGAGCCAGATGGCATCTTCCACAAAGTTTATTTGTGTTGAAACGGTAGGTCCACATTTAAACCATCAAGCTTAGACCTGTGAACCGTCCTAGACCACAACATTTCACAATTTTGTTGTATTTCCAAATTAGACGTTGGTCGTTTGTCACAATTCCTAGTCCACCGAGGACATCTAATGGGCTGAGAGGGTATTGTGACCCCACATCACATGTGGGTGATTACAATGGGCACAGCTGGTTTAGATTTGGTGCTTACGTTTGTTATAAAAGTCACTGGGTCTTGGTGCACAGTGTGGGACATTGTTAAAATGTCATGTTGATCTGTAGTAGGCTTATATTTGGGATTGGCTGTGATTTTATGTTTGTTCTAAGTCGCCAGTATGCACACTTTCATTTTCATTCACAGTTTAGGTTTTTCACATAATTACTTGCTCTGCCTGGCTTACTCTTGCACTACATCTTAAATGATTGATGACAGTGGTTTAAATCACATTTGAGATGTTCTACAACATTCTGATTTGTTTCACACATACAAGGTCAAGTTCACGTCATTTGGCTTTGCGCACAAAACAACATCTCCTAGTACATCAGAACTTGTAGTGAAGGGCAAACGAGATCGGAAAAATTCATGTAATCATAATTGGTTTCATTTTGCAATGCCTCATTATATTGATGGAGCTGCAAGTCATTTAATATGTAGACATGGAATTGTACACTGTAATACAAGCTGTACACTCACTACTTTACATTGTCGCAAGGTGTCATTTCCATTTCATTCCGTGTTGACCCATGACAATATATAATGAAATATTCACAAAAATGTGAGAGGTGTACTCCAGTGAGTATGTACTTTAGGGTCTAGCATCATCAATACACACTGTAACTAAATGTTTTTGTGTGGCTTCACCTCTGGCGAGGCACAATAAAAAGACAAGGAAGAGACGCTGACGAGGCAATTACGGAAGTTGGCCTCGTTTAGAAAACCCTGAGGAAACAGTGCCAGAAAGACAATCTCCATATGCTTTTTATACGTAGCAGTTGCAATTACATTTGTTTTTATAGGCCTGATGACAATCTCAATGCAGCAGGCTATTGCACATAGCACATATTAGCCCGGCACTAACCAATCAAAATTGTCCTCGCGGGGACTGACCTTACTAAGTAATTTCAATGTTTTTTTAATTGGCTAGTTAGCTACTGTGGTAATATTTTCTTCTCACACGAAGGACGCAACATTTTAATGAAGGGAAAACTGCTATGTTTTGCTGAGTCAGTGTAGTAAAACGCTGAGTCTTTCGAGGCAGCTTAGCAGTCCCACAACACTGCGGTGTATGGCGCCTGGGTGCAAGAAACACTTGGAAGGTGTTGTGAATGATGTGTCATGATGTCATTTTTATTTGCAGGTTGTCCTTTATTGGACGGGAATATGGAGAAGAAAGCTCCAGCTAAAAGAACAGTCGGTGCACAACAGTCGGCAACTTGGACGACTGGACCACCCGTGGCCTGAATAACAGCAATGTGTGAACAGAAACCGACCGTTGCTGGGTGGAAACTTCTAGAACAACAGATCATTCCCAGCGTGACTGTCTGCCACAATGAAGACTTCCCCTTTTAATATGAACGTTTATTTTATATTCATACAATATCAGCCATTACATCATCACCACTGACAGGTGAAGTGAAGGTGTGGTGTGGTGTGGTGTGGTGTGGTGTGGTGTGGTGTGGTGTGGTGTGGTGTGGTGTGGTGTGTGTGTGTGTGTGTGTGTGTGTGTGTGTGTGTGTGTGTGTGTGTGTGTGTGTGTGTGTGTGTGTGTGTGTGTGTGTGTGTGTGTGTGTGTGTGTGTGTGTGTGTGTGTGTGTGTGTGTGTGTGTGTGTGTGTGTGTGTGTGTGTGTGTGTGTGTGTGTGTGTGTGTGTGTGTGTGTGTGTGTGTGTGTGTGTGTGTGTGTGTGTGTCGCTTACCTGGAGTAAGTCTGTTGTTTTAGATGGAAGGGGCACGTCCAGTAGTCTCTCACGATACAAAGGATAATTAAGGATGGTTTGTTTGGATTCAACAGAAAATCAACGCATTAAGTCCACTCAGTTCATGAACAGTGTTGGGAAAATACATTCAAAAGAGCCTAAATGTAATTTTTTGAAATTTTTTCTCGTAGGGGGTTCAGCTAACCCTACCACAGGACAAAATGTGCACACAGAGATTTGGGACCGGGGGAGAAAGCACACCGGGAGACCGGGAGAAGCTTCCAGAGTAATGGGAGAGTGGAGTGAGGCGCTAAAACATTCAAAGCCTGTCAGGGTCGGCCATTAAGATGGAGACAGGAGTTGACTTGAGAGTTTCCTATTTGCTTTGGTTTGTTATTAATAAACACATTGGGGCCTGTGTGTCTCTCGCTTATCCCACACCATACTACCTACTGAATAAAACATTGTTCACAGCGAGGGGGTCCAACTGACTAGTGCCGGAGTATGCAAAATAAACTCCGGAGAAACTCCTCAGTGTTTTCCTATCAATTGGGTTTCATATTTACTACCTACGTAACTAGATAGTGTCAGTGACCTTCAGTAATCAATCGAGTTGAGAGAAAAACTCAGCGCAGCCTTTATTTTCCACCTCGGTGGAATGTTTTTCGAAGCTCTTAGCTTAGAATAGCCGCATGAATGACCATAATGGTCGACGGCTTCCAGGGAGGTTTTCTTTTAGCTAGTCGACCCTGACACAGAAGCTGAGGTGATTACGTTACACCTCTGAATCTCCGGCTGTTCGGGCCTACTTGAGATAAATGAGGACACCGGGCGGTGCTTCTCTTTCAATGTCATTTATTCTGCAATAAATGGAGGAAGTTACTCAATTTGACGTCTTGGCATAAGCTGTGATGTGAGCGTATCCACCTTGGAGGTTTTGGTTGTGTCTGCCAAGAATTGTTTCCTTCAAAAGGAACAAACACCACAATATCCTGGGTACCCTACTTATAATTGATAACAATCATGTCAAACAGAAGTTTACTCTAATGCCTGTTATTACTTTTTATTTACTCCATATAATCATATTCATCTGCCAGACTAATTTTTACCTTCCATTCCAGTCGAACCAAATCACTATTCTCTGCATCCATCAGGGCTCTGAACTATTCTGTTTTAAAACATAGACAAGCATCTTTAAATATGCCTAAGCTAGCTGTAAGAGGACTCACTATGTGTGTATTGTATCGTCGACTTAAGTACCTTATAGGCTGAAACAATGTTATTCAGAATGCCAGTTTGTGATTAGACATATTCAACAACGTAACGCAAATGTAGGCGTGCGTTTTGCCCTAGTTTTGATTTTCCTATTGGTGGAGTTGGTAGTTCAGTGGTTGAGTGCATACTTTGTATGTATGATGTCCTGGGTTCAATCTCCAGCTTGCAAATGAGAATTTGTTCTCAATCGGCCTACCTAGTTAAATAAAGAAATGTAATATATGCAATCAACATTGTTTGACAATAGCCAGCCATGGGTTTTGATCAAATTTGGTAATTAGACAACAAACGGTTTTAGCTGGTTTGTCAAGCACTGGTACAGACACAATAAATATTGACCTCAGTTTTCATGTCATTTTACACCACTGTATGAGTGCAACTTTACTGGTGTCACTACATCATTTTCAGAACAAAAACTAAAGCCATTAGATGTAGGCCTAAGTTAAAGTTACACCCCACAGGTCTTTCTTTACATTTCCCACTCTAGACTGACTTGGCGAAGTTGAAAATTGCCACGACTGGAACTGGGGGACGAGTCAACCAAGAGCAATGGCTTTATAAACTAACATGGTTGTTCTGTTAATCATTGTAATTGAAATATATTTCACTGCTTAAAGAAAAACGTACCCACTCATGCACAGTCGTGCCCATTGATCTGAATTAGATTGACTGTATTAGATTGACTGTATTAGATTTATCTCTAGTGTGCATTCATCTCATCTCATCTTCAACCGCTTATCCGGGGTCGGGTCGCGGGGGTAGCAGCTCTAGCAGTGGACCCCAAACTTCCCTTTCCCGAGCAACATTAGCCAGCTCTGACTGGGGAATCCCGAGGCGTTCCCAGGCCAGTGTGGAGATATAATCTCTCCACCTAGTCCTGGGTCTTCCCCGAGGTCTCCTCCCAGCTGGACGTGCCTGGAACACCTCTCTAGGGAGGCGCCCAGGTGGCATTCGTACAAGATGCCCGAACCACCTCAACTGGCTCCTTTCTACGCAAAGGAGCAGCGGCTCTACTCCAAGTTCCTCTCGGATGACTGAGCTTCTCACCCTATCCCTAAGGGAGAGGCCAGCCACCTTTCTGAGAAAACCCATTTCGACCGCTTGTACCCGCGATCTTGTTCTTTCGGTCATGACCCAGCTTTCATGACCATAGGTGAGGGTAGGAACAAAGATTGACCGGTAGATCGAGAGCTTTGCCTTTCGGCTCATCTCTCTTTTCGTCACAACGGTGCGGTGAAGCGAACGCAACACCTCCCCCGCTGCTCCGATCCTCCGACCAATCTCCCGCTCCATTGTTCCCTCACTCGCGAACAAGACCCCGAGGTACTTGAACTCCTTCACTTGGAGTAAGGACTCATTCCCTACCCGGAGTAGGCACTCCATCGGTTTCCTGCTGAGAGTCATGGCCTCAGATTTGGATGTGCTAACCCTCATGCCAGCCGCTTCACACTCGGCTGCGAACCGATCCAGTGAGTGCTGAAGGTCACCGACCGATGAGGCCATCAGGACCACATCATCCGCAAAAAGCAGTGATGTGACCATTAGCCCACCGAACGGGAACCCCTCCCCCCATGACTACGCCTTGATATCCTGTCCATGAATATTACAAACAGGATTGGTGACAAAGCGCAGCCCTGGCGGAGGCCAACCCCCACCGGGAACGAATCCGACTTACTGCCGAGGACACGGACACAGCTCATGCTTTGAGCGTACAGAGATTGGATGGCCCTGAGAAGAGACCCCCTCACCCCATACTCCCGCAGCATCTCCCACAAAAGATCCCGGGGTACCCAGTCATACGCCTTCTCCAGATCCAATAAACACATGTAGACTGGATGGGCATACTCCCAGGCCCCCTCCAGGATCCTTGCAAGAGTAAAGATCTGGTCCGTGGGATTCAGGAGCTCCTCAAAATGCTCTTTCCAGCGCCCGATCACATCATCAGTTGAGGTCAACAGTGTCCCATCCTTACTGTACACAGCTTGGATGGTTCCCCGTTTTCCCCTTCTGAGGTGCCGAACGGTTTTCCAGAAGCATTTTGGTGCCGACCGAAAGTCCTTCTCCATAGCTTCTCCAAACTTCTCCCACACCCGCTGCTTTGCCTCTGACACGGCAGCGGCTGCAGCCCTTCGGGCCTGTCGGTACCCTGCAACTGCCTCCGGAGTCCCCAGGGCTAGCATATCCCTGGAGGCCTCCTTCTTCTGTCGGACAGCTTCCCTGACCACCGTGGTCCACCACGGTGTTCTAGGGTTACCACCCCTTGAGGCACCTAAGACCTTGAGACCACAGCTCACCGCCGCAGCTTCAGCAATAGAAGCTTTGAACATTGCCCACTCAGGGTCAATGCCCCCAACCTCCACAGGGATGCCTGAAAAGCTCCGCCGGAGGTGTGAGTTGAAGATCTTTCGGACAGGGGCCTCCTCCAGACGTTCCCAGTTCACCCGCACTACCCGTTTGGGCTTACCTGGTCTGTCCAAAGTCTTTCCCCACCCTCTGATCCAACTCACTACCAGATGGTGATCAGTTGATAGCTCTGCCCCTCTCTTCACCCGAGTGTCCAAAACATGCGGCCTTAGATCAGCCGATACGATAGTGTGCATACAGACATTGTCAAAATCAAAACTCAACACTGATGTACTCTACGTTCAGATGTTTGGGATCATTAACAAATGTCCTTGTTTACCATGAAAACATGGAAATATAGTCCTTGACAACGTTAAAAAATTATAATTTGAAATTTAAATAATAATTGTGTCCTTCAAACTATGCTTTTGTCAAATGATCTACTATTTGCAGCAATTACAGCCTTGTAGTATGAGTAAATAACACAATCAGAGTAAGATTAGCTATATCTAACAGTTGGCCACTCCCTTTATTCATGCCCTTTCATGTCATTTAGGTTGCACTATACTTAATTTAGGATTGTACTTGGTAGGTCATTAGTACCAGATTCATTTACATTTTCAACACTTGTAATGGTCTGGTGAGCAAATGTAATGGTCCTGTGAGGTTACAATGAAAGGAGGAATCCAGAGACAGGAAATGCAGAGGAGTAGAATCCTTTTTATTTAATTCAGTAACTTCACTTCACCTCAGTACAAGACACATAACAAGTGACAATACCACACAAAGACATGTCAAACACAGGAAGCCTATATAACATTACTAATGAGGGAATGGGCACCAGGTGTTTGCAACTGACAGGACATGACAATGTGCTGATGAGGGGGTGGTGGCACTAGAACGCTGGTGATGACGAACGCCTAAGCCTGCCCCTAGATGGCGGTAGACTGGCTTCAGAGGGAGTTATGACAAGAAATGACATTGAACTTTAAGTCTACCTTATAATGGATTATTGAAACTACTAACATAATACAATAACACTGAACTTTTGGTCTACCTTATAATTGAATATTGAAACTACTAACATGATAAAAAATCACATTATATCCACAATTTAACTTTAAATTGCTGAAAACCTATTTACATCAACAGGAAAGGGGACATTGTTTTTCCAATTACAATTTGCTTTTGTCCTTAGATGGTCGAAAGCGTAGTGATAACACATTGGAAATTCAATAACACTTTGATTTTAATGCAAGCCTTTTTTCGATGGGAAGGGGGAGGTAAATGTGAAACTCTCTTAGATCCCAGTCTCAACCAAATGAGACTATAACTCCATGTTTAACTTACATAATGTCCGCCATGGGCACGCAGAAATCAGCCAGGACTGAGTTGTTTCCTGGGAAGCAGATTCAAACAATGACACCACGCAGCGTCTGACAAATTGGTTTGAATCCTACACAGTTTATGACAGTGACCTGTTCTTGTACTGGGGAGTGGGGAACCACCCACCAGGTTCCCTGTGCCCCACAGCACAGCTAGCCAAATTAGAGTCTTCGCTAACTCGCCTCCTATCCCGCTGAAGGGCCAACTGACTAAGCCCAGCAGAACTGCCGACTAAACCAATCAAGTAAATTTAAGGGAGGACATAAAAGCTAACAGAGTGTGCAAACAGAGGATTTTGTCAGTTAGCGAGACGTGGGGGTGTGGAATTCTTATCTTGTGTTATCAAATAGTCTCACGGTGACATTAGTCTGTTCTGATCAATGTCAGCATTACTAAGAACATAGAGAACATACTGTACGGTGCTGCACTTCACTGTGTTGTGTGTTTTAGACACACACGTGTGTACCACATAAGTCCACATGAAAATGATGTTTTCATCATTTTCGAGAAAAAAGTAATGGAAATGTTTTTCGACGCATCACTTTGAAATAGCCGTTTGCACGCAGCTCTTAGATCCTGGAGAGAAAAATGGTGAAAACAAGTGATGAGACTAGAGACTAGTGCTGAGGAAGCACTGATGCTACAATACAGAGCTGCTGGGGGGAGGAGGGGATGACATTTTTAGGGCAGCGCCAAGAGTTATGGATGAGCATCTCATTTTATCCATTACTCCCCGTGAGAATAGATTTTCCCCCCCAAAAAAGAAGAAAAAACCGCCAAACAATGCCCGTGTGTTTGGTTTAAAATGAACACAGGGCGACGTTCAGTCTTAATTGTCCTCTGTACTGTACTCTCCATTCAGTGCAGAGGGAGGTTGATAGAGTGGAAGGCTACGTGGCACTGCATGTGTGCCATAAACAGCATAGCCGATGATGCTATGCTAACGTGCCTAGGGCCACGCCCTTGAATATGTCCTTTGTTTTAACCAATTAAAATGTACCGGAGTAAAGTTGTTCCCAGTATCACATGTAGACTTGTCATGAGTCTTTGTGTGAGAAAATGTGGTTCGTTTTTATTTGTATAAAAAACTTAGAATGAGTAGTCTTCCAATGCTTTATAGAGACAACGTCCTTGTCAGAAATCGGATATTATAATAGACTTTGTGGTAATGATTAATAAGCCCTAAGATTGGGTAGGAATACGCAGACAGACACAGGTTTAATATATGTTTATTTTGATCAATGAACATGTTGTGACCTCTGTGGAGAAAGAGTACATGGTTGTTGCAGTCTGACAGGATTTCCTCCTCCCAACGGAGGATATAAAACCTGAAACAAGGTCACACAGGCTTACTTTAGTCGTTTCATCAGATACAACCCATTGTTCTGAAAGTAACTTTGTCAAGTAATTGAATTAATGGGTTTCAAATGATTTATGATAAGAAGACGGTACGCATTTGTTTTTTAAGACACTTTACATGCAAATCTCAACACATAACATTGAAACCCTTAATGAAATTGAAAAATTAAATCAAACACCACAAACAAAAAGTCATATTTCGGGTTTCTCCAAATTGGCTCAGGGTCTTCTTCGAAAGGGGCCACACTGTCTCCTGTCACAGTTCCTAGTATTATGTGGCTAACGGGTCGTGCTGGGGATCTGGGGTCAGTCGGTTCTGCATTAGTTAATGAGACAGGTGACAGGGATCAGTCTTACTGGTGTCCGATTTAACCAGAGGAGGATATGAGTTCCGGGAGCAGGCCTGGACCCTCAGAGTCCGGTTCTGTTTTAGTTCTTTTAAATAAATACACAGACTTAATAACAACAGATCGAATGACAAAAGACTCAAACGTCACATAAAACAATGATCAACAACGCACAGGGCATTAAATTGGGAAATGATGAGAGGCCACAGAGGTTGACAGACTAAACTGAACACAGATGAACTCAATAAACACATGGGAAAGAAACAGTCCACATAGAAACAGTCCACATAGAACATAAAGACACTGAACATAGAAGTGCAACAGCAGGCATGGCCGTGCCCAGCTGTTACATTATACCATTTATATGATTGCTTGATTTGGATAATTTATTTTTTACTATCAAGAAAATGTTTTGTGTTTGAGAAATGATTGTGTTAGTGAAAGTATCTGCCTGTTTATGCCTCCCATTGATGTTGTTTATGCCTCCCATTGATGTTGTTTATGCCTCCCATTGTTGTTGTTTATGCCTCCCATTGTTGTTGTTTATGCCTCCCATGGATGTTGTTTATGCCTCCCATTGATGTTGTTTATGCCTCCCATTTTTGTTGTTTATGCCTCCCATTTTTGTTGTTTATGCCTCCCATTGTTGTTGTTTATGCCTCCCATTGATGTTGTTTATGCCTCCCATTGATGTTGTTTATGCCTCCCATTGTTGTTGTTTATGCCTCCCATTGTTGTTGTTTATGCCTCCCATTGTTGTTGTTTATGCCTCCCATTGTTGTTGTTTATGTCTCCCATTGATGTTGTTTATGCCTCCCATTGATCTTTTTTGAGGGCTAGCGCAAAATGTGCACTGGCCATTTTAGAATATCTTTGTAGATGAGCAATAATTCATTGCTTTTCACAGATTCTTTGCTTTATCCTACGACATACCAATGGCATGCGAGTATAGATGATGTTATAGCTTTAAATGTCATCACTTTTAAGGAGGAATGACACATTTTTCAATCAGCTCTAAAGGCATCATCACATGTGAGCACGTCTGTCAGTCTTATGATACACATAAAGGCTTTTGCAATATAATAGACTTACTCAGAGAAAACAGGAGTAAACAGCAGTTTCAAAATAAATAGTTTGGACTTTTAGGGTTCTCCCTGTGGTATAATGAAAAGGTTGTGGTGTTTTTTAGCCAGAATTGTATGGAGATTGACAGGCCAAATAGAACATCAGGACCATTTTCGGGAAATATATATCAGTATTCTTTTAACTACGTTCCATAAAAGGACACAACAAGTTGTGCTTGTGCAAGCTCCTGGGCTTTAGATCCATAATACTTTATTCTCCATCACATGTCCAATTGTTACGGATAGCACATTGCTCAAACAGGTTCTGACACACAAGAGAAAGAAACCAATTACAGATTTTATCCATGTTTCCTGAAAAATATGATGAATGTTACATTTCCGTTTCCCGTTGTCCTCTTATCTTTACCAGACTGGAGACAATGCTAACAAAAGTTAAAAAAAAAACACTAATTCGGTCAGTATTGCATACTTGTAGAGCTTATCTTCCAAACGGACACTAAGAGACAGCTGTGATTGAAAAGGTAATCCTATGTGAGCCCTTTCTAAAAGCCATGCAATATTATTGACTGATACACATCATCTGAGACCTGGCAAACTACTCTACATTTGGCAGAGGGTCCACATTAACCAGCATACACAGGTAAAACAAAAATGCCATTCCAAAACGTAGACCTTTGGGATAATAAGGAACATTGTTTGATTTGTAAATATTTAATGTTCCTTTTGAAGGCGCCGGGTGACCTTTTGCCGAAATTGCACAGTTACTTCTTCCTTGTTGTTTTCCGTGTCATACCTCCTCATCAGTCTTCTTTTCCTCGCTGAAAGTCAAGTGTTTTCTGCACTCCCCTATTCCCCTCTGATAAACAATAAAAGTTCAACGGATGAACTACTCTGGAGCCACCCACTGTTCAGACTAAATACCACATCAGAACCTCTCCTCTTTGTCAGATATAGACACCGGCAATGCATTTCAGAATGCTATCTGAATGTCCTCATAACTTGCACGGTAGTACTGCTTCTTCTCTCATGAAAACGCTAGAAATGTTCAATACCTGCTGCATGCTACGTTCTAAACGGTGGGAGCTCCTGAGGCTAAATGTTTTGTGAGTTGCGTTGAAAGAGCCGATGCCATTGTTGGTAATTATTTAAAAACATTATCTAGAATACAAAGGTGTTTTGGCTGACTCAATTAGGTAATAGTTTGTTTTTCTAGGACTTATCAATCAATCAATCAATGTGCTATGGACTCTCTGTAGACCTCCAATATGGAATTGTATTGAGGCATAGGTCTGGGAAGGTTTCCACCAGCACCGTGGGATACGTTATAAAATGGAAAAAGTTTGAAACCACCAAACTTCCTAGACGAAGTAACGTGGCTAGAAGGACCATGATCAGGGAGTTGGCCTGCCAAAGAACCTGCCAAAGAACCTGACAAAGAACCTGCCAAAGAACCTGGCAAAGAACCTGCCAAAGAACCTGGCAAAGAACCTGACAAAGAACCTGCCAATAGGACGACAAAAGGATGAGCGAAGGAGGAATTAGGCAAAAGGCATAGAGGTATTTTAAGAAAAACGTATCCAAGCACACAGGACCTCTCATGCCGGGCCAAGATTCATCTGTCAGTGTAATAATGACCAAGGTCACGCCTCTTAATATCCTTGTTACCCCGCTTAATTCTGGACTTATACCCGATTTAACATTCATAGGGAGTTCTAAAGATTGTAGTTCACCATGTCAAGGGCGAGGCTAGCCCCTTTTTAAGTGTGCTTCAGCACCCCTAAAACTTGGAGTAAGAAATGTTGTTATTCTAACATTTTTGTTCGTCTTTGACAAGGTTAAATAATATCCAAAACCTACTCCGTATTTGTGGTTTAAAATGTATGTGTTAATGATGAAAATGAAAACACCCCCGCTTAGCAAATGGTGTCGTCCTCTCCTCTTCTACTTGTCCTCTACCTGCATCGCTCAGCACGAACCGCATCCAGCATGAAACACACGCAGAGTGACAACCCGTTATGTAGTGTTGTCAATCAACTAAGTTGCTCCAAAGCTGTCACACCTTTTACCATATCGGTGAGTACTGGAGTGAGTATCCTGAATCACCATGGTACACCTATAATAAGTGTTTATTTTCGGACTATTTAAGTCCAGTGTGTCGCCGCCGCTGTGGAGTAGCACAGGACCTGGGTGAGTGACTCGTCCATAGTCATAAACAGAGAGAAGTAACGTCAGTTATAATGTTCTTCTGCAAGACACATGCAGTTATGTTTATTAACTGCTAGAGCGTGAAAGAAAAACAGCAGCGCGACAAGTAAACCTGCGTACCAGTGTAGTGCGGACATGTGTAGTGCGGACCAGGGGCGGACTGGCCACCTGTGTGATCTAGAAAATTACAGAACGACCGGTACTCCAGGGATGACCGGCCCACCACCCGCCACAAACACAGTCATCACCTGTTTTTTTTACTAATGTAATGTCCCTGTTTGGAGTAGTGGGTTACAGCTCTTGGCTGCGGAGCCGTAGGACCCTGGTTCAATTCCCCATTCCAGATGTCTCAACCTTTTTAAATATTTTTTAAACTTTTCGTTTCAGCTAAATTTCAACATTTTAATTGTAAAATTCCACATGCAGTAGCTAATATTAAGAAATATGTTGTGTGAACTCTCACAATAAGCTGGTGCTCTGAAAGGATTTTAAAAAAAATCTGGATTTTTGAGTAAGTTGAACCAATGATAAAATGATTATGTTATTTTTCAATAGACATTTTTGTTTTTGTGTGAAAAGTGGGTGGGTGGGTGGTGGGGCTCATTGGGTGGTGGGGCTCATTGGGTGCTCAGCACCCCTAAACCTCTGACCCTAGAATCGCCCCTGGACCATGTGCTTACAGTCTAATACAACAGAGCTTGAAAGGATCTACAATGTAGAATGATAACAAGTTCCCAAATACAGGTGTAATACACAGGTAGAAAGTGCCCAAATACAGGTGTAATACACTGGTAGAGAGTGCCCAAATACAGCTGTAATAAACTGGTAGAGAGTGCCCAAATACAGCTGTAATAAACTGGTAGAGAGTGCCCAAATACAGCTGTAATAAACTGGTAGAGAGTGCCCAAATACAGCTGTAATAAACTGGTAGAAAGTGCCCAGACACAGGTGTAATAAACTGGTATGAAGTGCCCAAATACAGGCGTAATACACAGGTAGAAAGTGCCCAAATACAGCTGTAATAAACTGGTAGAGAGTGCCCAAATACAGCTGTAATAAACTGGTAGAAAGTGCCCAGACACAGGTGTAATAAACTGGTATGAAGTGCCCAAATACAGGCGTAATACACAGGTAGAAAGTGCCCAAATACAGGTGTAATACACTGGTAGAGAGTGCCCAAATACAGCTGTAATACACTGGTAGAGAGTGCCCAAATACAGCTGTAATAAACTGGTAGAGAGTGCCCAAATACAGGTGTAATAAACTGGTAGAGAGTGCCCAAATACAGCTGTAATAAACTGGTAGAGAGTGCCCAAATACAGCTGTAATAAACTGGTAGAGAGTGCCCAAATACAGCTGTAATAAACTGGTAGAGAGTGCCCAAATACAGCTGTAATAAACTGGTAGAGAGTGCCCAAATCCAGCTGTAATAAACTGGTAGAGAGTGCCCAAATACAGCTGTAATAAACTGGTAGAGAGTGCCCAAATACAGCTGTAATACACTGGTAGAAAGTGCCCAGACACAGGTGTAATACACTGGTAGAAAGTGCCCAAATACAGGTGTAATAAACTGGTAGAGAGTGCCCAAATACAGGTGTAATAAACTGGTAGAGAGTGCCCAAATACAGCTGTAATAAACTGGTAGAGAGTGCCCAAATACAGCTGTAATAAACTGGTAGAGAGTGCCCAAATCCAGCTGTAATAAACTGGTAGAGTGCCCAAATACAGCTGTAATAAACTGGTAGAGAGTGCCCAAATACAGCTGTAATACACTGGTAGAAAGTGCCCAGAAACAAGTGTAATACACTGGTAGAAAGTGCCCAGACACAGGTGTAATACACTGGTAGAGAGTGCCCAAATACAGGTGTAATAAACTGGTAGAGAGTGCCCAAATACAGGTGTAATAAACTGGTAGAGAGTGCCCAAATACAGCTGTAATAAACTGGTAGAGAGTGCCCAAATACAGCTGTAATAAACTGGTAGAGAGTGCCCAAATACAGCTGTAATAAACTGGTAGAGAGTGCCCAAATACAGCTGTAATAAACTGGTAGAGAGTGCCCAAATCCAGCTGTAATAAACTGGTAGAGAGTGCCCAAATACAGCTGTAATAAACTGGTAGAGAGTGCCCAAATACAGCTGTAATACACTGGTAGAAAGTGCCCAGACACAGGTGTAATACACTGGTAGAAAGTGCCCAAATACAGGTGTAATAAACTGGTAGAGAGTGCCCAAATACAGGTGTAATAAACTGGTAGAGAGTGCCCAAATACAGCTGTAATAAACTGGTAGAGAGTGCCCAAATACAGCTGTAATAAACTGGTAGAGAGTGCCCAAATCCAGCTGTAATAAACTGGTAGAGTGCCCAAATACAGCTGTAATAAACTGGTAGAGAGTGAGTGCCTGGTAGAAAGTGCCCAGAAACAAGTGTAATACACTGGTAGAAAGTGCTGTAATACAAAGAGTGCCCAAATACAGGTGTAATAAACTGGTAGAGTGCCCACAAATACACTGGTAGAAAGGTGCTGGTAGAGAGTGCCCAAATACAAATACAGCTGTAATGCCCAAATACACTGTAATAAACTGGTAGAGAGTGCCCAAATACAGCTGTAATACACTGGTAGAAAGTGCCCAGAAACAAGTGTAATACACTGGTAGAAAGTGCCCAGACACAGGTGTAATACACTGGTAGAGAGTGCCCAAATACAGGTGTAATAAACTGGTAGAGAGTGCCCAAATACAGGTGTAATAAACTGGTAGAGAGTGCCCAAATACAGCTGTAATAAACTGGTAGAGAGTGCCCAAATACAGCTGTAATAAACTGGTAGAGAGTGCCCAAGACACCGACACTAAGCAGTGATCGCTGCCAAATGTGCGTCAGAAAATACTTCCATGAATACTTTTTGACAGCCCAGTTCTGTTACCACAACTCCCAATCAAAATGAGATTTAGGAGTGCATCAAATTGTCGGGAGAGAAAGAGACATGGCTGTCTGTGTTGTTGGGCTAGAATCAGTTGTTTCTCATGTATTTGTTTTTCTAAACTGACAAATGTCTGGATTTGTGTTGATAATATCCTCAGAGGACCACCGTCCACTCTGTCAGGACATGTGTGTGCCTCACGTCTTTCACATGACACTCTTAGAACATCAGCCCTGTTACTTCCTGCTGTGCTGTATGAACCCATAACGCACACAGACACACACACACACGCTCTTAGCTATAGCGAGTGAACCCATTTCTCCATCCATTCCCTTGGTTTCCAAAACCCAGGTGGCCATCGATGCACCACCCGGACGGGCAGAACACAAGACGTGACAGGGGCGAGAATGGACACTATTAATACGAACGTGTGTATGTTTGTGGAGGCTTGCGTGCGTGTGTTTGTGTGTGCGGTCAGTATGAACTGTTTCAATACGACACGCCCTCCAGGGAGCCTGAGCCACACACCCAGTGGACATTACATCTGGTGGCATGATGCACCTCCATACAGCCTGAGTTTTCAGGACAAACACACGGCTCTGAGGCTGGGCTTATTTTGCAGAGCTTTTGTGCCCCTGTATCCCTTTATTGTCTGACTGCCTGATTAGATGAGGTAAAGTAGATACGTTTTGAGACTTGTGGCGCGTAGGGATCGCTCAGAGCTTCTAGACATTTCTTTATGCTGTAGCTGTGGCCTGCACGCATTCTTGTGTGTGCACGTGAGTGAGTGTGCCTCTGTGAGTTCGTATAGTGCCTGTGCATGCTTGTGTGTGCACGTGAGTGCACCTCTGTGAGTTTGTCGACTGCCTGTGCATGATTGTGTGTGCACGTGAGTGTGCCTCTGTGAGTTTGTCTACTGCCCGTGCATGCTTGTGTGTGCACGTGAGTGCGCCTCTGTGAGTTTGTCTACTGCCTGTGCATGATTGTGTGTGCACGTGAGTGCGCCTCTGTGAGTTTGTCTACTGCCTGTGTGTGCACGTGAGTGCGCCTCTGTGAGTTTGTCTACTGCCTGTGCATGCTTGTGTGTGCACGTGAGTGCGCCTCTGTGAGTTTGTCTACTGCCTGTGTGTGCACGTGAGTGCGCCTCTGTGAGTTTGTCTACTGCCTGTGTGTGCACGTGAGTGCGCCTCTGTGAGTTTGTCTACTGCCTGTGTGTGCATGTGAGTGTGCCTCTGTGAGTTTGTCTACTGCCTGTGTGTGCACGTGAGTGCGCCTCTGAGTTTGTCTACTGCCTGTGCACGCACACCTGGTCTGTCTCAGCTGACTGGAGGGTACCGATCGTTGGCTACGAGTCATCAGACAGTGTAATTATCTTTTCATTCCTCGTTTACTCCGCCTTACAGTGGCTACCATGTAACCCCATCTGCTTTCCTCTACAGTGTCGGCAGAAAGTGGTATTATTTACAGATCTCCGGCGGAGCTTTCTCTCCAGAAGGGGAAAGACAAGCCTTCGTATTGTTGTATCTCCACGGGGTCCTTGGCCTCCCTGAGCAATCTGGAAAACATCTGGTCTAGTACAGATAGTTAACATGTGACAAAACGAGTGGATATGTTGAGTTTACAGGTATCGGTCTGGCTGGAGTGTCGCTAGGGGGACGGTAGCAGCACGTTGTTGTTGGTACAACCCACTCATAACTGGGTTTGCTCACGCGCGTACACACGCATACACATGCATACACACGCACGCAATCTATCATAGAGATAAGATGCTGATAATAAGTCACAAGTTATCTCCGCGATTCACTGATTAATCGGAAGAGTCAACGTTGAAAGAAAACTATGTTTGTGTTAAGTTTATTAAAACGTCTTATTTTAAGCAAGTGATATTATTGGATTTCATATTCGTTTGACGTACAGTTTGTCCATGCATTCACGCTAATCTCGATCCGTTTCCCAAACCGCTACCGCGTCCTTTAAACTGAGCCTCACCTGAAGCCCTAAGCCACAAAACATATCACCTAACACAAATTCTTACCCAAACTTGAAGCTGCATGTCAAAAATGGGCGATCCAAAAGAATGGACAAACTGCGTTCTATACTTGTGAGGACTTCAGCTAGCTAAAAGTGCACTGAAACAACTGCACAAACAACCTAAGCGCGGCACTACCCAGCGTCCTTTGAGAGAACACTACATTTAGAGCACTTCTTTAAATACAGCCCCTCTTTCCTGCTGCTCCTTCTGGGTCTCCCAGGATTAGTGAAAGCAAAATCAATGGCGTCTGCGGTCTGAAGCTATCACAGTGAGCTATCTGCAGCAGAGAGCAGTGCCCGAAGCAGCTTCTCCTCACACCAGAGATACAGAGCTTAGGGGGGAAAGATCTTCACACAGATGTTGCTAATTAACACCTGTCTATGCTCGTGCACAGTCCTCATATTCTTTATGAATTAATCTGCATTAATCTGTCCCTGATCGGCAAGATACAGAACACAGCCTTCTCTTTAACACACCCTTTGGGACCTTTTCGTTCCCCCTCCAGCGTCCCTTGTGGATTCACAGAGCGAACTCCGAAGGAATTTGGGCGGCGACTCTCTTTCGGTTTCTTCGACTCTGCACTTTTGCACTGTCAAATATCACGACCAGGTTAGACTATTGGCAGTCAGCTGTAATGTGTGGGGGTTTTCATTTGTATCATTCAGTATTTACGGCACGTTTTGCATCCGTTTTAAGATGCCAGAAGTGTTCGGCGGTTGGCTTCCCCAGCCGTTTTTTATTTGGTAGGTGTGTTTGTTTGCTGCATTTGTTGCACGCAAGAAAGATCCGTCAATGTCTAGCATGGACGCTATGCTCGGCATAATGCCTTTGGAGTCTGTTGCTGGAATTTTACAACAGAACCAAAAAATTTTACTTATCTGGCCATCATCAGGCAGATAAGTAAGAATAAATCAATAAGGGACTGACCCAAAACATTATGTTTCCCGGAATAATCTCTGTGGGCCATTTAGAAGAAAGAAAACATTGGTTTTCTCAGCAACATGCAAGGCCAAGAAAGATCTCTACCATAGATGACCAAATGCTCACAATGATAATTAGAAAGACCTGTCTGTCATGGGTCCTAGTCCAGCAGGGACATCTTGTGGGCTTGGAGGGTGTTGGAGCACCTCATTTAGTTACAGCTGTTAAACATTTGGGTTTAATGCAAGTATCTGATTTGGTGACGGTGTGTGAATAAAAGTCACTGGATCTGGTATGCACATATGTTGGTTATTATTTCCAGTTCATGTATTAAGATAGAGGTGAGTGTTTGTCTTTAAAGAGTGTCGCTGTTGTTGGAATGTATTTTTATAAGTCACTGTACATGCGCATTTTCATTTCAGTTCAACTAATTAGTGTTTTACGCCGTTCTCGGTTTGTTTTGTGTTTTCTTGATAAACCTGTTTCGAAAGGATTAACCTGGCACTGCACATGGCTTTCCTGCACTACACCTCCCGCATCGTGACACTGCCTGACAGTTTAGGAGCACTCTTCAGGAAGTGGGCATGGATGTGTCAGCCACTACCATTTGCAGAAGGCTTCACTAGCTGAATTAAAGAATTGGGACTGCAAGGTGCAAAAATACAAGACAGCCTCAACAACAGAATTGCTGTTAAAAAGTACCCAATATAGCCTGCAAAGTTGGGAAGGTAGATTGAATAAAGCTTTAGAGTGGTGAAACTGACTACACTGTAACTGTACCACCTCATCTGTGAAATATGGTGGAAAGGGTTTTGGGCCTGTTTAGTTACTCCAACTAGCTCACTTGTCGTCAATGATGATGAGTCAAACGCCTCCGTACACAGTTGAGAGCGCTTCATCATACAGCAGGACAATAGCAGCAAACAAACTGCAATAGCTACCATAAACCCAATTGAGCATGACTTTCACAAGTTGAAGACAAAAGGAAATGAAGAAGGCAGCAGGCCGGATTTTAAAGTCTACTTATTACGTCCTCAGGGAGCAGAACAGTGACTGCCAATTTTTATTTAAAACCGGATCTTTGACGTCAAACACGAGTCCCAAATAACAATGACTTTTCACAGGAAAACGAGGGACCAAGACTAGGTGAGGGGAAAACACAGGTGAGCTGGGTTGAACTGATTGACTGAGGGCAGGAAGGAAAGACCAAATTAAGCAATGTGGTGCAACGAACAACCAGAAGAGGGCACGACAGCACAAGGTAAAACCACAAACAGGAACTGGATTCGGTCATGGTCGGCTGTAATCGTCACACTACTAACAATATAAATACTTGATAAGGCTGCAATACACAAACAACACAGTAAAAGCTCTTTTCGGCTCTGAGACATAATATTAACTCACACATCCTCAAAACAAGGAGGATGGGTTTAAAACGGGTTGGAACAGGGCTGTACATTATACCAAGGTATAGATTCTAATTTAATGCAAATGGAATTATGCTGTTTCAAAGAAATTGTTCTGCGATGACTGTGGCTTTTTCAACTAGTTTAATTATACATTGTCATACCTTTTACTTCTGTCACCATTGTCAAAATCTCTTGTGTAGTGCAGGGAAGAGCCCAGCGCAGAGCGGATAACTCACATTCATATGAATTTAATGCATCCTATTAACCAAACACAAATGGAAAACAGGGAAAATCGAATGCGCTTACGCAAAGCTACTAAAAATACACAAAACAGTGCTGTCCCGAATACAACCAACACTCACCTGACTCGACGTGACATACAAACAACGAGAAGCTCAGCGCGACCGCACCTTAAGTAGCTCTGCTAATTGACAACTGAAACCAGGTGTGCATAATCAACGGAAGGAAAAGGTGACCAACTAGGAACATCCAGAGTGAGGAGAAAGTCCTCACTTGTGACAACCATCATACATGTACTCACACATTCATGATTATTGTAACGTCTCAGGCTGTATCGCCCTGTCAGGACAGATCTGCTAACCAACGGTCTGCCATATTGCAGTATGCGAACGCACACCCCTTCTGCTCACACCGGACTCCACACAACTGATCCAACGTCACACCTGCCTCTGGTTACCCAGACGCTTTATTTATTATTGTGATTGTCTGGTTCTTTCTGGATTATGTCATCTATGTAATCTATTCTCTTGAACATTCTCACATCGTTTTGTGTCCGTTGTCATTGTGTTTTGTCTGCGTTTGGTTCTGCTTCCGTTTCACACTACAATCGTATACATGTGACACTAACAGTCAAATCCAAATCCATATCCACCCCTCGCAGTTATTCAGTCACACATGATGCATGAGACATCTTTCTGAGGCCTACTGAAGACTCGCTCTGTTTACTTAAATATCCCATGAGCTAAGGGGCCCTTGTTTAGATATTGCAAGGGGCTCCCCTGGGACTGCAGCAGAGCGAGCGAGCGTGTGAAAAAAGGAAAAGGGATGACGAGAAGAAAAGGCTTAAAGGGATAGACGTGCTGCCTTTTCTACCACCACCGAAGTGGCTCATAGGAAAAAACTCCGACTGAACCGCGACTTGGCTCAGCCATTCAAACAGCCACCCTCGACTTCTCCACCCAGCAGGCGAAGAGAACAACCTTGTCAGTCCTTGCCAAATAAAAGGCTTAGCCCTTTGTAGCTAAATAGCCCTGTCATCTTTCACTACGACAGCGTTTAACATAAAAGGCGGCTTCCCTTTATCTCCCGTGTTACGGATTCTCATTGGATTCAGTGATCGAGCGTGTCCCAAACAGGTCCATGTCTCCTTGGTACGCCACTAATTCACACCAGAACACAATGTGCTCCGGTCAAATGTAGTGCACTAAATTTGGAACGGGGTTGACATCAGGGACGCGGATATAGTCATACCTGGGTCCGGTCCGGTCCGGTGGAGACACATTGTGCAGATGAATACAAAGGTTTGCCGGTATGTGCAGACAAATCAATGCGTGCTTGACCAAACATCACACCTGTCCTCCGTTGGGTCGGTCCACGGATAAATAATGTAAGTTTTTTCCTCAGCTATCTGGTCGGCACACACTGACGTATCACGCCTTCGCCGCGTCGATACCATCGTAGCTTGAGCTGATGCGGGTTTTGATCCTGAGAGAGATAGCGCTAGCCACGTCTGGCTCGCCCGGCACACCATTCTTGGGAAATTGAAACGGATCATATCAATCTGTTTCACTGTCGTTCACCGTACAGCCCGGCACCGGAGATCACAGGACGCGGCGAACCGAGAAAGAGATCAATAACTCTGGGAATGAGGAGTCGGACTGAAGACACGATGTCAAAAACGGAGGGATAAAAACAGTGGTATATGTATACTGTACACAGCAGTATACGGTGTCAATAATTAATGAATGTCTTTTTATGGGAACCCTGTCAAATAACAGCCGGGCAGCCGGACAGGACAAGGCCCTTAAGGCCTCATAGATGCTAAAGCTTGCGGCCACCATGTTTTCGGTCAAGTAGCTATTGGATTTTGTCTTGTGTTTTCACTGCGAAGCAGCACTGTCATTTTGATCGGCAAACATATTCTGAGCTTAAGAAGTTGACAATGTTCATGGCAAAAAAAATATGACTGATTCTATTCTCTTTCGGCGAAATAGAAAACGTGAGTCTCTAACGATGACAAAAACATGTGACAATATCTCAATGCGACCTCAAGTTCTCTCTTACATCTTCTGAATATTGCCAAACTGTGGCTGTCTAACAGCTACCAAGGTACTTTAATGAGTGCTGCTTTTGTTAACAGGTTAACCTTAAGAACTCTGAGGGAACTTTTTACAAAGGATGTAGCTTAGTTGGGATGTGCCAACTTAACCTAAACAACAATTTAAAATGTGTGTTTTGTGTGTGATACCACGGGTAATAAGATGATTTGAGGGGTCACACACACACAGTGTAGAATTTTCTTGATTCATTTCTTACTTCAAAAATTATACAAACAAGAATCACAACAAAATCTACTCATGTGCACATATACATGTTTTTTCGTATTTGCGTAATTTGGATGGCCTACAATTGACAAAATGTGTACAATTGACGTGCATACATTGAAAAGACAAAGTTAGAAAACGGGCTCACCAGATATCAGAAAAAGGTTAATCTCGTGTTACAAATAAAACACTCAGAAAATGGCCATAAAATCTTTAAACAGGACTCACAAATCATTCAACCATTATTCAACCTCCAGTCAACACCTGACAACTAATTGGCTTTCATGTACTGAAATACACCAAGAGAACAATTTAGACTTAAACTGTAATAAACACCAGGCAGCGATGTGAGCACCAAAATATATATAATCAAAAACAAATAAAGGCAGAACAACATTCTCCCCAGGACCTAATACAACTTGTTCTTCATCGCCCTCCCTCGATTTTTAAAAACGAAGAAACTTGATATACGTGCTTTTTTCATTTGCACATTCTATGTCACGCAGAACACACAACATCACGACAAGTACACAATCATCAAATATACGGTTGCCAAAACGATGACTCGAAAGATAACTGTATATCATCTCTACATAGCCAATGTTTTCATGTTAAATAAGGACCCTGCGTTATCACACTAGCAATTATTGTTGCTGCTGATGTGTTGTGGGCATAGACTCTGCCTGCCTGTTACTCCACACGTATGTGTTTCTGCTGTGCCAGCTCGTTTGTTTTGCACGGTGCGATTTATTGCAAGTTGCCAACAGAAGGTGACTGCTCAGATGCCCCCAGCACAAAGGATTAGATTGGAGGACTCGCTGATGCTAATCGGCTGTTAATAATTGGTCTGGAGCAAAGGTTTTGGAAATAGAAGTAAAAAGGGATTCTAATTGCTAAAGTTATTACATAAACACGTTACTATATATATTTTTTAATAGACCAAGTCACATGGACTGTTTTGTATAGGAGACAGACGTATAACCGGGATAATATCAAGATGAACCAGGTCAACATAAATATGCAAGGCGTATTAAAATAGATACACATATCTAGAGAATGGATGCCGTCCTATTTTTCCTAGTTTGAAGATTACACGTCCACGCATCCGCCAATCAGATGAGTCTATTCAAAGGTCCATGGTGCTGTGTGTATTGTAATGTTCATTATAATCCATTTTATTATTCATATCAAACATTTTTAAGGTCAATGGTTGGGGTGACAAGGTTCATTTCAAAAGTGGCAGTTACCAGCCATTTGGCCCGGGGAAGATGGGTAAATGTAAACATGACTGATTTAGGTTCCCTATGTAAGTAACCACACCCACTTGTCATGTTTCCTATTGGGCTAGGACGGTGTTGGTTAGTAGTCGGTCAAAGCTGCTTTACATTGGGGTTTAATTAGAGTATCACAGTTCCTAGTGGGCTAGGAGGGTGTTGAAGTAGTTTCAGTCACATCTGGTTTACAATGGGGTTTAATTAGAGTATCACGGTTCCTAGTGTGCTAGGAGGGTGTTGGTTAGTAGTCAGTCACAGATGCTTTACATTGGGGTTTAATTAGAGTTGTTGGGTTAGTTTTGTGTTTTATCAATAAACCTGTTTTGAATGTATTACCTGGCTCTACAACCTCCTGAAAGCGTGACACCACTGCTGAGGACAACTATTGTATTGCAGCATAAATAAGTCTGAGAGTAAGCCCTTTGTTGTCTGAAACTGTTTAAAACCATCAATAACCATGACAACATGTGTATGCATAATAGACACAAACGCACAATCAACAGGTGATCCGTCTCTGTATTCGTTCGGGTCCTCGCTGGTATCTGGAGAGCAAATTGATTAAATCACTGGTTCACAGTAAGAACAACGATCCACTGTAATTAAATTGTTTGCTTGTTCCACTCCAATATATATACAGTGTTTTCTGTTGTAAAAATGGACGGCCTGCAGCCCTTTTCAAATTGATGCTCAGTAACGTAACTGCGTCGAGGCCGTTTGGGGGATGCTTGATTTAACTCTTTGAATACTCTGAGGTAATATTTTACCTATGCATTTTTGTAGCGTAAGATTTCATGCTATTTCATTTTTTTGGGACGAGGGTTCTATTATGCCCTGTTCACGATGCTCTAGAGTCATGCTGCGTTTGCATAGAGAACCCATCTGAGCTGGGTCTTTATCTGGGGCACGTTACCCCGCAATTTCAAACTTTAAACATTTTCTTCATTTCTATTTCTAGCTAGTTTACAGAGCTCAACTTCCTAGAGACATCCAAGGCTGATACCACCACTAGAAAAAGCAGGCTAATTGTCGAAATATCTGTGGACGGATTTTTTGCTGTTATAAGATGCATGAGTACATCAAATAATGACTATAGGAAGGGCAAAACCTGTGTATTTTTTGTTTGTTCTGAGTTACGAAAACCTGAGAAATCCAATGTCAGGCAGAATTCTTAAGAAGGCTGAATTAAGGTTATGTATAACAAATTGACACCTAACAAAGGCGTTGTATAAAACCGTTAAAATCAACCCAAATCTTAATGTCACAAGACACCAGGAAAATACTTCATCATGACTTCTGTTATATAATGCTCGGTGGAGTAACTACTGCTTTGTTATAAACAAACGCACAATTCACAAATTACTGACCTTCTTGACATAATGAAAACAAAGGGCTTATATTGTTTTCAAATCACCAAAATCTGATCTGATTACATGAGAAATCAAAGTCTTCGACCCAACTGAGTTCATGATTATTTTTAATAAGTCTTTTCTGTTTCCTCTCTGCACATTTGAAAGTGTGTCAGCAACTTCGTGAATAGGCGGGCTGTTGGGGAAGCGGAGAACCAGGAAGCCACTGCAATTCCTGTCTCCCGAGCGGCAGTGGAAGTTTAAAAATAAACAACTAAAACATTCATGGAGAACATTGTGAAATAACACATGACCCTCTTGTGACTGTGCCCATCGTGTGAAATATGTCAGAGAAGTTCAAGTTTACACATCTTACAGGACACACTTGACATACACAGTCCAATGAAATGCTTACTGGCATATTTTCCTACGACCTAATGCGTCAGCAAGAAGTACCAATGGAAGTATGTTTTGTGTGGCTTAAAATGTGTTTTTAGCGGTTGATCGTTTGTACATAAATTTAACAAACAATATGTTCGAAAATGAAAAATGTCAACTAAGTAAAGTTACCCATGGCTGATTATAGAACAGGGCTTTGGGAAATGCTGTAATCACGTGAGGGCTATGAAAGCTAGGATGGGGACAAGCTATGTGGACAGCGTTTACAGGCGCATGCAGAAACATAGAGGATCGCATACATCAGAGTATTAAATACAAGGAACGAGTGGGTAAGTTCTAAGGGCCTGTCAAAATAGTTCCACCAATGCCGCCATAACTAATAACCCACGCAAATACACACACACACACACTCACACACATAGTGTACATACAGTGTATATATGCACACACACACACACACACATAGTGTACATACAGTATACGTATAAGTGCTGTATAAATATTTTTTGGGGCCTTTTCGACAAATCAGTGCTGGTTTGATAATTGACAAACAGAGCGTTGGATTGACTATAAACACACCTGATAGTGGGACACAAAGATGCAGAACGAATACCCCCAGTTAAGACATCCTTTTGATCCTTCATATGAAAATGCAATCAATTAATACTGTTTATCTATCGAGTGTGTTTTCGTTTTATAGCGTGGTTGTAAGTCTTACCACGCCATCATTTGGTCGCGCCCACGCCATCATTTGGTCGCTCACTGAATTAGAAAGATCGCAGACCTTTTTATAGTGTAGAATGCGTATAATTACCTAAAATAAATGTGACACCTTGATCGGGTTTCTGTACAGATGCACTACACAACTGATGAGCAATGCACACTGCCTACTGATGACACACTTTGAGTGCTTCCACATCATGGAGCTCAGATGTACCAGCAGAAGTAGTACTCCCGACTATTAGAAAGCACATCAGCTCTAGAAACGTTGTTTTTCTGAAGTACAATCAAAAGTGGTCCTCCTGAACATTAGAAAACACATCACGGCTATAATTTTAGCGTTTCTGAATTACAATCAAAAGTGGCTCCTCGACCATTAAAACGATCCCAATTTTTAAAGCATTCTTTTAATATGCCAAATAGCCAACCATGTTTGAGCAATACAGTAGCATATAGGATAATACTCTTGAAGTCAAAATGCTGTGAGCAAAATTAACTTACGGTTGGTCTAGATCAAACGGTTGGAAAGAAAGGCCCCATTTCGAAACAAAACGTCCACAAAAAAAAGTAAACAAAGGCTCGAATTTCAGTTACATTTTGGAACTATTAAACGTAGCTGAATGCTGAAACAATAAGAGTTAATTATTTTTAAAAAGAGTGAGAAGATGCACGCTCTCGTGTTTCCACTGTCGTGTTTCCGCTGTCGTGTTTCCACTGTCGTGTTTCCCCTGTCGTGTTTCCCCTGTCGTGTTTCCCCTGTCGTGTTTCCCCTGTCGTGTTTCCCCTGTCGTGTTTCCCCTGTCTTCGCCCTGTCTCATCTTCCAGTGTACTATTTGAATTCAGATCCTTTCCCTTCAGTCCGATCCAGGTTTTTTGTATATCCTTCTAAGTTTTCAGCTCTAGTGGTGGTATTTCTACGTTAAGTTCTTGTGTCGTTAGTTAGTATTATAGCCACCTGTGTCAGCTTTTTGAGTTCAGTCCTTGTGGAAGCCCTGTTGTATTTGTCAGTTTTTTTTCTCCAGCTGCCTTAGTGGATGCTGTGGTAGGTTTTGTCTTTTCTCCCAGTCTGTGTTCCCGTTCTCCTGCTGTTTGTCCCCGCTGCCTGCTCGTTCTCGGCTTTCCTGCCCGCCCGATAAAGAAATCAATAATACTACCAAAATGTAAGCTCTTCGCCTGGGCCTTATTACTGCCTCACCGGTGAATAATTACAATAGGCGAATTTATTATATAATACATCATGGCCAATATAAATACCAAACACCTTACCCTGTCCTGTGACCAAGCCCTCACACCCAAATGTTTTTTTCAACTGTCCAAACTGTAATAGAAATGTAACCGTGACGTGTATGTTAACCAGTTGCGCTCCACCCCCTACCACAGGCAAACCACCGCATACACGGACAACCAAGGTGTCCCCTCGTTCTTATCTTCTCTGTTTCGGCCGCCGCTCGGGTCGCGACGAGTCACATCCAATCAGATGTCGCGACCAGAGACTAATGGAGGTGCTGCGAGTCAGATTCTGTGTTAGCAGGAAAATATTTCATCTTCCCTCGTTTCCTCTTCATCTCTTACCGGGGTTACGACTCACTGATCGAGTTATTAATGGGATATGTTAGGAGGGGGAGACGAGCCCGCGCGATTTCACATTCCCCTCACTTTCAAACAGTGGAAACACGCTCCCTCTGTGCCGTCAGATTCACACCCTGTCTATCAGTCGGGCTTGACACAAGGATGGAGGTCATTCAATTATTTCAAGCTGATACGGGGAAGTCTCGAGTCTGATAGTCCAGCTCTTTTAGGCCTGAGGGAAAGCATTTAAAGAGCTTATGCTTATTTGCTCGAGCTAACAAGACATTTATATATTATATGGCTTTTTACCTTCACAGTGGATTAAAAGTGTACTGAATAAAAGACACGAAAGAGCCGTTTGCAAAATGTCTGGGATTGCAGCCTGATTGGGCTTGTTGCGCCTGCCGGAATCGGTTGACAATGTTGGCTAGAATGCTAAATTTCATTAGCCAAATACACCAGACACTTAAAACATTAAATACGTAAGACAGACTAACAAGGCGCACCGAAATACAACATGTAATTGTAATGTAATTTCATCAAAGGTTATGTTGAGTAATTATAAAATTTAACTGCATCTATCAATGTACCATGTTGGGTGTAGTGCAGTTTGATAGCCATATGCAAAGTCAGGTATCCGTTCGTAACAGGTTTATTTTCTATACAAAATAAAACAAACCGTCAACAGCGAAAAAGCTAAACTGTTGTTAAATGAAAGTGCCCATATTGCGTCTTATAATAAAACATTCACAAAACAACGTCTTTAAATATAACACTCACCTCAATATAACGTTGTGACTTGTAACAGCTGTGAATACAAACGTAAACAAAGAGACCTGTGCATCCCCATAAACCGTACGTGCAGCTACAAAACCTCACCACTCGTGACACTTGGCGACATCTGACGATCCTCTAGAAGGATTTTAGCAAAGATGACATGCCTAAAGAATGTCACTCAAGAGCATGAATATACAAAAACAGAATACTTGATTTGGTTTTTCCATGTATTTTTCTGTCTCATACAATTGCAATGATTATATATATATATACTGTTTATATATATACATATATATATATTGTGACGGGTCCTTCCGAAGCTGCTCTACCGCCATCTAGTGGCAGGATTCGGTGTTCGTCCTCACCGGTCTTCTAGCACCACCATTCCTCCCACATCATTGTCTTGTCTCGTCATTACTCACACCTGGTGCTATTCCCTCATTAGTAAGAGTATATATGTCCCCTGTGTTTGGTCATGTCTTTGTGTGGAATTGTTTTATGTGACTGGTCTCTAAAGTTTTCTTTTGTATTTAACGTTTATTTAGGAATATAGGCCGATTGAGAACCAATTCTCATTTGCAACGGCAACCTCTTTGTCACTCTCTTTGTTGTTTTGTTATGTACAAGTGAGTACTATCATTTTACGTGTTCCGTTTGTAAAGGACTGCTAATTAATATATCACAACCACCAGCTGATATTTTGGCTTAATTCTTCCTTCCGGATACCCACCTTACCTGAGACAGTGACACATATATATATATATATATATATATATATATATATATATATAGAGGTATTTACACAAACAACAGAATAAAAATAAAATATATCAATCTAACAAATCACAGCAAAAACTAAATAATGTAAAAAAGCAAGACATAAACTGGCAACAGCACATTCAGTCCATTCCTTCTTGTTGATCAGTCCTCATGTTTTCCTCAACATCACACTGGGCGTTTTGCATCTCAGTTTGGGGCATCCAAGCTTGACAGTCCTCTGCAGTGATGGCCAGACAACCGGCATTTATTGCATCAAGAAAGGACATCTGCTCGTTTGGACGATAAACATAAACCTTTCACTTCCACACAAATAAAGACCTTTAATCAGATTGAGAAAAGCAGAAGATGGAGGGAGAAAATGCATCACAATTCATGGTCGTGCTACCAACCTTTCAGTCACCGGAAATAAGATATTAGGCCACGTTGTTGTTCTGGGATAATGTTGAAGTGGGTCATATCGAGCCTCGCCGGGCCTTTGTCTTCTGGTGGTACCAGTCTCTCGTGCTGTGCATCAAGAAGTTTGTTCTGTATTGTTTGGGCCAATTGGAGAGACGTGGCAAGATCACCAACCCAGAAGACAGCAGCACGCACAGCACTTACGTAGACCATCCTATCAATGGTGTTCTACGTTCCGATTATTGAAAGGTTGAATCACGTCAATGAATGTATATTATGGGATGTTGCGTTTGGTTCAAGTTCCTTAACCCTGGACATTCTGGAGTTTAGTCTTCTTCAAGTGCTCTCTGTGCAATGGAACCTGGTGGTGTTCATTCAATCCCAATCGGTGCCTCTGAGGAACCCCATCAATACTGGACAGACTGACACTCTTTAATCTGGTCAAGATCTTGTCACCTCGAACCACTATTGTCTGAATATTTTGCAATATTTCAGAATTGTAGGCAACAACCAAATCTAAAATGGCAGCCGTCTGAGCCGCAGTGAAGACGTAACCATATTCTGGTGGCAGAGGTATCGGTTGAAATGCACGCATAATGTTTTGTACAAACTGTGGCACGCTGATGGTGGCATGCAGAGTGATGACAGAACAATTGTTTTACAGATAATATATTCTACATATGAACAGTGTGTTATAGCATGTTTATTTTCATTCTGGAATATTGTTACTATTGATGACAGGGTTAATCTATTACCTGCTGACTGGCCTCTGACCAAATGACAACATGGTCAATATTTGTGGCACTTATTTCGTCTGACGAGTGTTTGTCTTCTCTTTTGCACCCCTCTTCATCTATCTCTCCTTCGCCTCCCCCGAGTTCTCGAGAATATTAATTTAAAGGTGACCTCTCTTATGCACGGCTGACTAATTGCTGATTAATATCTGATTTTGTTTAACATCATTTTCTCGACCGAGGGTTTTTAGCAGAGAGTTGTTTACTGTTCAGCAGAAATATGCTTAGCATTGACATTGCGAGTGAAAGCAATGATGAATGAACTGTTTTGCAAACAAAGGACACTGCGCCGCTCATTTGGTTAAAATGGACATCAGTTTGACTCCATTTTCATTAAAAGTATAATTATTTTACCGTACTTTGAAATTCAAATTGTTATACACTGATCATTTCTTTGGAAATGGCATTTATTTCAATTGGGCTTAATGGACATTCATGAATAAAAGATAATCGCAATTCAAGAAAAAATGCTCAATAGTAATTAATACAACATTTACAAAGCGTTGTAGTTTGCAGTGTATACAGTTTGTTTCCGTAAAAATACTTGGACACCGACACAAGTTTTGTTATTTCGACTGTTTACCAAAATAAAGTCACAGTTCACTAATTAATATGTGGAGTCTCAGAATTTTAGGGTATTTAAATCCAAATTGGAGGAAGAGTTTCATAATTACAGCTGTTTAATATGTATTGCCTGCACTTTATCAAGCGATCAAAAGTAAACAAAAAATATTTAAAAGTTGTTTTTTGGACAGATGTGGGCTATTCCTTCGTTATTTTCGAATCAATTAAGCAGGTACAAGATCTGGAGTTGATTCCAGATGTTACATTTGCATTTGAAAGCTGTTGCTGTGAATCCACAACACGCGGTCAAAGGAGCTCTGAATGCAGGTGAACAGGCTCACCTCAGGCTGCTTTTCTACACAATAATGCCTGGACGTCCACAGAAAACAACTGTGATGGACGATCCGAGGAGCCTTTCCACAAGAAAGGGAAAAAAACTTTTACAACATCCTTCCAAGTGAAGTACAGTCTCCAGGAGGTGGGCATATCTTTATCCAAGTTTAACATAAAGAGAAGACTTCACTAGATCAAATACAGAGGCTTCGTCACATGGTGCAAACCTTTTATACATTGCAAGAATACAAATGCCAGATGAAACTTTGCCCAAAAATATAAGAAACAGCTCAGTTCTGGAAAAGCATTCTTTGGACAGATGAAACTAAGATCAACCAGTACCAGAATGATGGGGGAAAAAGTATGGAGAAGGCTTGGAACTGCTCATTATCTTAAATAATAATTATTAAATGCATAATCTAATGCAAATACTCTTGCAAAACAGTCCTGGTCAGATGCATGACAAGTCTGACAGGGACAATCCGGAGCGGAGATTCGGAGATTGGAAGCCAGAACCGTCAGATATCGTCAGCTGCTTGGCCTGCAACACAACCAGGGGGGACATTAGACACTCTAGTTCCCTACGTCCCCGGCACAATAATATAGCAGCATAAATCTCGAAACTGAGACGTGGGTCCAGTGAAACTGTAACTCTGAACAGGGTAAAACCCGGATGTGGCAATGAGAAATGCCTTCGTTTTCCCCCCAAAACAAAGATCACTGCTGCAGTCATTAGGTTAACGTAAAGATTAACTTGACCCTATTTCATTAAAAGTATCTTTCCATTTGCTTACAACTGTACGGATCATCAATCTATCTCATTATGTCTGGCCATTGTCTAATAGTAAATCCATTCATGTTTGATTGTTTCTATATTCCAAGAGAATTCCGAACATTCCAAGCCCTATTGTTTAGTTTTTTTCCTAAAAGCTCAAAAGTGAGTAGTTCATCAATTCATATTAAGCCGAATTCTATCTACCACACCTTTCTAGAACCATGCAGCATTACTGATTATTATTCATGGCCATCTACTACAAAATAATTAACTCGCGGGTTGGTTTACTTCAACATTTCAGTTCAAATATTGTGTTTGTGTCACAGATTTGCAAGGTTCTTCCACGCTTGTACATATTAATCAGATGTCTTTGTAATACATGAAGGCTTGGATTTTTGCTACGAGCCAAGGGTGGTCCCAAAGAACCTCTATTCTTTTAACATAAACGACAGTTGACTTTTTGTAGTTTGAGAACAAATTGAAATATATTTATGACACTGAGATTCACTTGAACATGTCGCCCTTTGATGCTCACAAGCCATACAACAGTAGAATCCATTCTGAAAGGAGATCATAGAAATCCCAGGACACAGCGTTTATAAAACCCCATCAAGCACACAGTTCTTCCTCGCAGTTGTCAACGAGGAGATATTCATTTCCAGCTGTGCATAAAAAATCTGCACTTTCAGGAAACCAGTTCAGATGGGTTTACCATTGTTCAATTGATGTACTGCTCAAACATTGATGAATGCAACTTTTTATCTCAAAAAGGTTTCCGGAAACGAGGGCAGAGCAAGAAGGAAAAGTCAAGTTGTTTAAACAAACATTTTGTTTGAGGTCCTCAGTACTTGTAGACAAATTGGATTCATGAGACAGTGCAGTTGTGTCATCATAATGGTCACAGACTTCCTCTGGTAAAACTGTAAAGTTTTTTACGATCTGGGTTGAACAGGAAGAGTGAAGCAATGACCAATCTAAAAAGGACAATTTCAAACTGCTATCAAATCAGGATTTCCCTATTCCGGAATGAGTTTAAACACAATTGCTTAACCCAGATTTCTTTGCCCTTATTCAGATTTCTGTGTGTTTTGTTCGTTTTCTGAAAAACCCATGCTGTTTAAAAACCTTAAAATAATAATTACAACAAAGCAGCACAGGAAGAAATGCAGCACACTGGGCAGGCGTCCAACATCTTTCTATATTTCACCCGACCAAGTGCTCTTATGGACTTTCTCTTTCCCACACCAGCAATGAATCATGCTTCTAGACAGAATCACTCCCAACACGTTCAGGACATAAAACAGGGAGGTAAGAATACACCCCTCTAAAATGTCCTTACATCAATTAACCATCACAGTTCTGACCCTGTTCCAAACAGATTAGGGCAATAAGTCACGCTTTCCACTTTTCAGTCAATTAGATGTCCTTAACACAAAAGTGTAACGCGGTGAAGTGCAGGGAAGCCAAATGTGATAGCTGAATATCACGTTTGTTATTTAAAATCAAAACAAACACTAGCAATGTAAAACTCAGCGATCTGTCCCTCTCTCTGTCGCTCTCTATGTTCGTGTTGGCACGCTTGTGTTCACTACATGTGACCTAGTGTTCACCACATGTGACCTAGTGTTCACCACTTGTGACCTAGTGTTCACTACATGTGACCTAGTGTTCACCACTTGTGACCTAGTGTTCACCACTTGTGACCTAGTGTTCACTACATGTGACCTAGTGTTCACTACATGTGACCTAGTGTTCACTACATGTGACCTAGTGTTCACTACATGTGACCTAGTGTTCACTACATGTGACCTAGTGTTCACTACATGTGACCTAGTGTTCACTACATGTGACATTCTGGGATCCTATGCTTCCTTATTCTCAGACCATTCACCTCTGATTATATTCTAGTACATATATTGTACATATATGAAATTGTGACACACATCTGCAATCATACTCCTTCTCTATTTTATAGCTCAGTTAAATCATGCATGTTTCAAATTACACAATATTTCACACTATTTCATTTATTTTACACCGTTGGCTGTTGCAAGGTGAAATACTATAATTGGGCAACACTCATTTTCATATTGGTGAGATCGTTCTTAGCGCCATCTACGAATAATGCATGTAGCTTAGTTAGCATAGCATTACACTTGCCATGCCAGGTTTGTGGTTTTATTCCAGGGTCACTGCCTTCATTCTGGAAAAAAGTGCCAAGTAAATGATGGAATTGCCTTCTGTTGTTACAGGCTCTACATAATATTTTTTGCTGCATCATTATTTATTTATGATACCCATACACTTTTGAACTCACTGCTTTAGTAGATAATATGACAACATTGTACGTCATATTTAGGTGTCATTGTCAGGATTCTGGCTTTCAAGCAGGTTGAGGACACAAACGCAGAGTGCTTCTCAATACAAATGGTTTATTTCTTCCCAAACAGGCAAGACAGGCACAGGAACTGGTAACTTAAACCATGACAATCCTAACACTTGACAAACGAAGACAGAAGATGAACATGATTAACAAAACCTCCCCCTAGTGAAACAGAAACATATAAACACCAGAACCAGAACGAATACACTAATACAGAACCGACCAACAAGAACCCAAGAAACATACCTTGACAATGCCCGACACTGACAGACTGGAAACTAAATACAAGGACTAAGAGCAAACACAACACAGGTGCGGACAAAAACACAGGTGAACGAGCATGTCCCTGATTTTCCCTCTCTCAGGATGCGGGGGAGGAGTCAGCACCACCATAACGCGGAGGAACAGGACTCTGTCCGCTACAGTCATTTAGTACTTTTTACATCTGTACTAACCCTAGTTGATTGTGATAAACGAGGGCTACAGTTGTTTCAGAGATTACAGTGAAACTTTTGTTGTCACAAAAACGACTGTAGTCTTGTTTGAGCTACTATCAAATGAAATATATTTATGAAACGGTAAGATACTTGTGAACGTAATGCTGTCTCAAGCTCACATGGAGGATGTCACAAACTAGAGACTCTGCTTTTAATGGTTTACAAAATAACTGTACCACATATTTCCTGTAAATCTAGTTCTGTTTTCCACTTCATGCTACTCCCACAATGCATCTGAAAACCATATCCATGCTTGGTCCAGTTTTGCAAATAGCAACTAATTGAATTTTTTTGTTGCAAACAAATACTTCTGCTGTGTGAATTTCGTTACAATGGAGCTCAACCAAAAGCTAGTTTTTTTTTCAGCCTCCCTGTGGTGGTTTTGGAAGGATTGACTCAGATCTAGGGAAAGGTGGTTTTAAACATCTTCCATTTCACATCGGTGAAGTTTGGCCCCTGGGAACATTCAATTTGTTGCCTGGAGACAAAGCAGATGCCTCCAGAGAATGGCTTCATTTTTGTTCTTACATGCACTGTGAAGTTTAGGATGAAATGTAGCTGCATGTTAGCCTTTCTAAATAATATCCAATTATTTGCATTTGCAACAGGTTAACTACAAACACGTTCTCAAAGCTGCTCAAAGGACGCAGGATGCTTTCTAATGTATATTTCTCATGTTGTTGTAATAATATTATATACAGTCTATGAAAGTAAGAATACATACTAAAGATACTGTATACAATTAAACTGTATATATGCAGTTAAAAGCAACAACAAATCCAATGCACCCAGCATACAGCCAGAGGAGGGGCCACGATCTCTGGTCTCCCTTTGCATTTCTTCTAGAACACTCTAGATGGTGTCACCCTGAAGTGATTTGGCCCAGCGAACGTCAATGTCTCCATTTACTAGCATTGAATAATGCGCAAAAATGATCACGTAAAAAACGGTCACTTCCCCACATTCGGACACTTTGTTGTTTTGAGTGTTAGATATGCTAAGTTAGTTCGCAAACGACTTTGTTTCACCAGCCCAAAAGGAGAAACTCCGCTTTCTCAGTCAGTGTGACCAGCCACTTTCTGAGACTAACGACATCTGTGTGCAGAGTTGCCGTGGCCTCCAGTAACAAGGGGTTACAAACTTCCGACTCCTAATTCCACCTCCCAGTTTCTGGTGATAAACAACTTCACCCGTTCCACTCTTTTCAAAGCCTTTCCTCAAGGGCATTTCAGGCAGCTCGAGTTAAGCACAATTCAGAGGTCCCGGACAACTGATATCGAAAATTCAAATTCAAGATGCTCAGATTGTCATTGTCAACATTAACTACATCCGAAGACATCACTGCAATCCGAATAATGTCAATTTTGCTCACAGCACAGTTTATTGGATTTCACTTTGAGGGTGTGTGTGTGTGTGTGTAGGATTTTCTAGTGCTGCCTTAGAATCTGTCAAAGCACCTTTTCAAGGGTTGTCAGGGGAGTGTTGGTACCAATGAGATGCAAGGGGCTTAGGGTATCTTCCTATCCAGACAGTTGGCTGGTGGCACTAAACAATTTCCTCAAACTATCACCATGGGTGCGGATCTAAGATGATGTAAGTGAAAGTAACAGCTTGCAATTTCCCATTTGAACTCGAAGGCTCATGAATAAATCCCTGGCATTGGCGAGTGCCTATTCACAAACAAATGAACCGCACATTTGGGAATCGACCGGTAAACAGAACACGGCCATTTCATTTGTTCACTTTCGTGGTGCGGTATTAATGGGGCTATTATAGATATTGACAGACTCAAATCACGGTAGCGGGTACCGCTAAGGTGACGCTTTAACGCGGAAAGTGAACGCGCTTGAAACTAGTCGCGTTTTTTATGCAAACCGTCAACTTTCGAGACAGTTGACATCTTAGTTCCCCTTTGTCGTGTTCAATCTCTAGGTTGCGTGCTGATCCAAGAGCTGCCTGACTTTATCCCAGAGTCATTTGTTCCTGGGTCTCCAATGGCACTCGGTGCAGAACAGTGTGTGTTCTGCATGCTGTAACTGGCTTAAGCGCTGTCTGGGCAATATGGCTGCCGCTGCACTGTTGGGTTTCAAGAAGTTGATGATTGCTTTTGGATGCATTCCAATCAGCGCCGGTTGATTTTTATGCGCTTGAACACATCTAGTCACTTGCGCTGTAAGTACTGTGTACCCCAGGCTCGTCTAGGGGAACTTGCCCCATAGAGTTTCTGGCACTATTTTTCCTCAGCAGTGTACTCAATAGGCAATGTCAAGTCACGGATGTTCCCTTCAAGAGACACATACCACAGGCGGCGGCGTGCGCTGCACAGCGACACTCGATCATGGGAGTGCGGTTTGTGACGCAGAGCAATGTGCATTTCCACGGACAACGGCCAGCCTGCAGTCCTGAGAATTGACATTTTTCGTGACATCTGAATCGAGTGGATGGGAGGCTCCGCCCCAGTGGCCCGCATGACATCACCTCCTCCACTGCCCCCCCTGGTACTAATTGAGCTGGGGTTTGTCACTGAGCTCCTACGAGTGGGGTGAAAGGAGGACCTCAGTCTCCTCCTAGCAGAATGTTAGTGTACACATGGTCAAGCGTGTTGTCTCCTCTTGTCGGCAGAAGACATTTTGGTGGAATTTGGGAAAAACAGTCTTAGTGCTTGAGTGGTTAAAAGTCACGTTTCCGTAAAATTAGTAGTAAATTCAAAGTTTGAAAGTAATGTGAGTTTGATGACATGGGGCCCATATATGACATAACACCAACAAATGCGTTAATGTAGGTTATTGTCTTCTCTAGACCATCTCAATTGTTCGCCCTAACAGACTTTTGATTTCCACAAATTCAGTGCGTCTGTGTCGGTGTACGAACGTGCAGGACGTAGTCACAATATTTTGGTTGAGTACTCTGACAAGACAATAGTCATCGCACAGACATTTCCAAGACACAAACATAAACCGATCAACTAATGTCTTTATTCTGTGATTGGAGAAAGTTGCCGCTAAACAGAAACGTTTATGTCTCTCACGTAGCATAGAATGCTATCCACTCAGCTGGAGGATTCTGGCGTCATTAAATAGCTGCTGGTGTAGATCCCGTTGTTATGATTGGATTCTAATAAGCGGCACACTCTCTTTTCTTGTTTTCCCAGAGAAGCGCTCTCTCAGACACGCCACACACGCTTAAAGGCTAACACATTTGCTTTCACCCATTTGTCTCCCAGTGCTAACGCTCTCAATTTCTTTCCCCAAACAAATTCGATGCATAACAGAATTATTTAATACCAGCCATTAAGCTAGTATTGTCCTTCACACAGACTTTGTTGTTGTGGAAGTAGTTGGGCATTGGATTTAGTATCGATGTAGCCTACCAGCGCTCATTAAATCTAAATATTTGACTGTATAACTAGAGTTAATAACTGGTAAATACACGAGTAATTTAAACAATTACACACATCATTGACTTGCAATATGTGTACGATATTTTCTTACCAGCAAACATTGGGTTGACGCCACTTTCTCTCATCTCAACTACCATTTGCATGTGGTTATTCACCTTTTTGAGGGTTCAACTTTTTCTCTGGTGAATATCGGCAAATATCCTACTTAATCATTAGAATCTGCTTTCTTATGTTGCCTGTAACGTGGTTTCTTTGTCTACTTGGTGGTGTTAGGTGGGCGGTTCCATTGTCCAAGTAGAAGTGTCTGCTTATAGTTATGATGTCAACAATCTAGTATCCAGTGTCATGTATCCAAGGTGGTGCATTGCAGAATGAGCCAAGCAGAGAGGGCATGTACTCATTCGCAGTATTTTAATTACTCAAATTCAAAAAAAGTTAAATTGCATTTTTACTCAAATGTAATAACTTGAAAACAAACACGTACAACGAACAGAAAAAAACAACTAGACACTGTGACAAATAAAAGTGCGCAATTTAGCGTCTTACTAAACATCCAACAGCGATCTCGGAACCAACAATCACTTCAATTACTCGTGACACAAAATAATGAACGACAAACCTGAATCCCAAACTAGCAGCTTATAAAACCCTGGTGATTAGCTAAAATAGAACCAGCTGTGAGCATTAGCAAAACAATTCTCTTTAGAACATAAGTGCTCCCCACTAACTCCCTTGTGTAGAAACAAAACCTCACCACTCGTTACACAAGGCAATGTTTGGACTCTGTTACTAATAAACCTGAACATGTTTCAGACAGTTTACTATAAGATAAATCAACCGATCTACAGGTTAATGCACATTCTATGTTCTGGCATGGGCTAAGTAGAGAACTGTTTTGCCCTTTCAAAAAAGACACAACCTACTTTGAGCGAACTAAATGTAACTGGCTTCCTTTTATTAGCAGATCTTGTTGATTTAACAGCTAATTATTAAGTAATGTGCTTTTGACTTTTGAGGTGTCATAATAATATTCACATTTTATGCATTTGAGTGAGAAAAAACATCGGAATCCCTCTAATAGGTACACGGTGCAATAAGGTTGCGAAAGAGGTACCACAAAACACCAGTCTTAATGTCTACTGTGAAGAGGCAACTTCAGGATGAGAGAAGAAGAAAAAGCCATATCTGATATTGGTCAATAAAAAAAAATAAGAACACAGACACTTGATAGAGGAAGGTTGGAAAAAAGTTTATGGACAGATAAATCTGAGGTGTTTGTATAGCGAGGAATATTTGTGAGACACAACCCAAACTAATTGACGACAAAGACGTGCTTGACACAATCTGTCAAGCATGGTGGAGGCAATGTAATGGTCTGGGGGTGCTTTGGTTGTTGTTATGTTGGATATTTGCACGGGACAAAAGGAACCTTAAAGAAGTCTATCCTGGATGTTAATGTGCGTAATAAACGGCATACCGAACTTCACATTACTTAAGCGATTTGCTTAAGGTTTATTCACCGAGCAGGTTTCTGAGACACTCCCGTTTTCTCAGGTGAAGCGTCTGCTCTCTCCTTGAGGAGTGCTGACCCCTAGCACCTCCAGAAACCTGACACCTCACTAACCCTGACACCTCCTCAGCTCGGGGTAACATCAAACACAAAGCATATTAAACACCTGGCCTCATTTGCATAACTGTCCGTTTGCTACAGAGGGGAAAGGGATGAACAAAGAATGGGATGTGAAGTGAGAAATAGTAAGGTTATTTCAGTCGTAGAATAAGCAACGTTGACGCAGAATTGGAATTGCACACAACCGACGTGAGAGACATTAAAGTGCCGCCGCTGTGTCACGACCACGACTAAGATGATCTAGCACAGGGCTTCCAGTCCACGTCTGACAGTCGTACGACATCTTAATTGTAATTAGAGAACGAAGCATTAGCCAGGCGCAAATGAAATGAATGGAATTGTAGAACGTTTCCTTAAACGGCAACGTTATCTCTTTGCCTCATGGTCAAATGTGTTTTGCTGCATAAGAATGAGCGCTTTTAAATCAGCGACCATGTCTGTCTGCTGTGGTTTCTTTTGTTCCGGCCTGTTATTTTTCAGTTGAGAGGCAGCACTATCCAATGGCCGACAACCTACGCTGGTGAAGGAGCAACTTAAATAATGACGGTGATCCAAATGAGGGAGACAGGGCATTGGTTTCTACTGGCACGGCAGGCCTGTTGTGGGACACGAAACTGGCCACGGTTGGGACCAAATAGTGCCCAAAGCTTAGCTCCTTTTGAAAAAGGAAGAAAAAAACCCTGCGTGGTTATACATATCCCTAAATTGTAGAGTTAATTAGGTATAATTGATCAAAAGCAGGTAAACCAAAATCTATGTTTATTCACGTTTTGACGAAGAGGGCAGTATTCGTCTATTGCTTAGCGATTTGGCAACTCAAAAGACACCTCAATTTGTGCGTCACTAAGCAAATACATTCAGGACCCCTGATCTATACGGTTGTAAACGGTTGGATGTATTCTCATCAACACAAATGAGTTAATTAAGGACTCGCGGTGCAGCCATCTTACATTGATTTACACATTTTCTATAGATCTGAATAACACAACAAACGGTCTTGCTGTTTGTGAAAAAAATGACGTCTACATGCATCAAAGTGGAGCGTAGTGTTTGTTTGATTGTCATAAACTGCAGATTCTCAGCACTTTAAACAGTAAATTGCTCTTCTGAAAGCTTCAGGAAATGCCTCCATCTTCCCAGCAGGCACCTATGTGTCAAACGAATATAAGGAAAGCTTCTAGAGCGAGAGTTCACAGTGAAATACGGCAATACCCGGGGGACAATATTGCTTTGAGAAACCGATACAGTACAATAGCCTGAATGGAACAAAAACACCAGTACTCTATAGTTATACCATAAAGAGAAGGTACACACCATAAAATACCAAAAAATAAGTAATACACGTTGGTAATAACAACTGATGCCATATTTAATTTGTCAAGTCGTTGGTGAATTTGCTGATTTGGTGAAGTCTCTTTTACGCATTTAATGTTGCTACTAACGCTCCCACCTTCCCTGACCGAGCCGTCTGCCTTTCTTAGTTGTGGGAAGGGAAAGTAGGCCCTGCGTTGTGAAATTGCCTTCCCCCAAGAGAGCTATTCAATCACTCCAGACTAAGGCATGCAACAAACTGCCGTCCACCTAGGGAGAAAAGCAATGTGCGATTGTATACATTTGCTTCAGATGCCCGGCATAAAAACAATTTCTGTTCTAAGAGACAATGAATGAGGCTGTTTCGGGAGTTATGGGCGCTGCGTTGAGTTGATTAACGTCGCAAGGACGAAATGAAACCTTTTTTTCTTCTAGCCGAACAAGTTATTTGATTGGTGGCTTGCTGAACGACCAAGGAACCGGCGGGAACACGTTTATGTAACACCCGGCTCTCATTGGTTAACGCAAATCACCCTGGCATGGACGGGCATAACCGAACGCCACTTTAGGAGAAGATTGACACGGACAGATCGCCGTGGCGTCTTCATTAAACGCTCCCGCTGAAACATAGCACTGATTAGTCCTGTGTGCTCCCGCATGGCGCCCGAGTCATTAATTATAGATAGCGATCCGACAAAGTGTTGCCGTGCACTATTGACCGGAACGAAGTTAACGGCGACCGAGGTCAAAGTATCGAGCGCCGTCCCGACGAGCATTTGCATCCGTGACGGCGGCGCGTCGAGCTCACGGCCGTAAGGTTACGCCGACGGATCAGCGGCGGGATATCTGCTGGTGCGCCGGCGGACGGCCGGCGGGCGTAAGTGGACGTGCTCGAGTCTGTGGTCGGGGTCGTGATCGGTCGGCAGATGGTGAGGAAGAGTGTGTACGAGCAAGGAGGAGATACATAATGAACGAGAAGGGAGTGAGAGAGAGAGAGTGTGTTTGTGCTCATTTGTCTTTGAAACATCGAGAGGATGGAAAGAGTCTCCGGTGTGTGTGTGGGGGCAGTCTAATGGCCACATGGAATGGAAATGTACTGCCCAGCCAATCAAACTGACAGCAGGTTCTGGGGGAGGAGTCTTCATCCAGTCTGCAGAGATTGTAGTCGTCAGAGTTTATTCGATCGATAAGACTCATGTTGTAAAACATTAAAACAAATGGGACTTCATGCAGATAACACAATATGGAAATAAAAAAAATCTTTGTAGTCATCCATTGCAAAATACTATAATTGTATTAGGGTCTAAAGCGTTCATCTAAGTTTGTATACCAGAAATGCTCACACTTAATGGAACTTGATTTTGGCCCATTTTATAAATATTTCCCAAGCGTGAAACAAATTAACGTGACAGCTGAATTCAATAGCTAAAGACTAAAGTTGCATTGCACATATCAAAGATAGACGTTTTCCAGAGATTTGACATTTTGCAAAAGCGAAGATACAATCAAAAGTGAAGGAAATGCAAGCAAGACTCTTTCTGACTTTTATCCTTAAAACTCAAGTTGTGGGAATTAGATAACTAACCTTTGGATCACAAGGCAAGTTCCACAGAATAACCCCTCATGTCACCTGGAGACAAATTCCAATCTATCTGATCGTCTCACGGGTCACGATAGCGTGATTAACAACAAAACTAGGTAATATAAAATAGGATTCTCTGGCTTTGTAACTAAGATTTGTTCTTTGAATGCATGGTTCATTCAAAATATACTTTTACATTTTTTATTTGACATGCTTGAACATGTTGCTTTTTGGGTATGAAAAAGTTGAATACTGTAGTTGACGCTCTCTGAGCTGTGCGGCCACGGATTTTGATTCTTCGTAACGTTTCAAGACAGAACAGCTTTTGCCACACTTCCTTACATGTGCCTCATGATGTCTTCAAGATACATCCGGGTCTAAGATTTCCAGGAAGCAGTTTTTCTCCTTGGTAATGCAGAGGAACCATGTGTGTGGCTCCATGTCTCCCCAAACATGTCTCTGGCTGTGGGAGCCACACTTTTCTCTGTTGCTCATATTTCTACTTCTACTCATCTGTCTAATTGAGTCTCATCTGCCACATCAAGGTCATTGAAGACTTGAAGGACCTCTCTTTTCCTCGCTAATTATTGGAACTTTTGTTTTTCTGACACCTTGATTCTAGGGTATCCAAGGCAGGCCATATTATTTTCCTAAATTGAACTAAATAATGTCAACTCGCTGGCTTTGCCCCAATTTGGAGGATGCCTTTGATCTGTCTCTGTGTCTGACTCATCAGCTGGCGAGCTTTCTGCATTTTCTTCAATGTTCTCCATATCTTCTTCAACAGGCTCACATTAATCTGCGGGATCTGATAAATCTGCATTAGAATCTCCCTCGGATCATTTTAAACAACATCTGCTCCGCCTCTGTTCTATCTATTGCAGTTATTAAAATAATGCAATATATTGCCTGACTACATTGACATTCATAAATGTGTTACTATTCTGACTCACAAATTGTTCAACTTCCATCAAATACAACGGCATAATTCCTAACATGTTAACAAATACGAATATATTTGAATATCATAGTAAAAACCTCACCAATATGAGGATCTAGGCAAGATTTTAGCTGGTGCCCCCCTAGCAATTTGTATTTTTAGTTGTACTCGTTTGGCCCCCCTATGGATGAACGGTACCCCAAGCATTTACCTATACCGCCTGTGCGGCGGGCCGGCCCTGAAAAACGTAACAGGTAAAAGTTATTTAAATAACTTTTACTGTTTTTGTAAAGCACACTTGTTGACAAGGAAGCCCTCTTGTCGAGACATTGTTGATTAGTTGAATAACGTAGGTTTGTCCGATAACCTTCAACTACTCAGATAGTTGTGACTTTTTTTGACTGTCGTGTTTCTGAAAACATTGACTTTTATCGCATGTGTCGTTTTGCACCCTAGCTTTGCAGCTTGGCACCAGGTTAACACCTTTTGGCTCATTGCTTTAGTTTCGCCTGGCTGTCAGTTGCTAATCTTTTGAGAACTTTATTTGAGGAGTTGGCTGAAGCGTGTGAGGAATGATAACTGGAGGAATACCGCAGTGCTAAAAAAAGAAGACAGATATTGAGAACTAGCTATTATTTCTTTGTGTGTGGAGATGACTGAAGCTTTCTGCTGCCCAGAGCTGCTCAGGTGCCATGTGGACCTCCACTGTGTTTATGATCTGGGTCACCGCCATCAACCATCCTCTAAACACACTTCTCACCGCTCAGGCCATGAGATGACCTTCTCCATCTCTAGAGGACTCACGTTGCCTTGGTAGGCTGACTTGTCGTGATCTATTGCTTGTTACCTGAAAGCTCTTGAAGCGCTTTGACATTCATTGTAAATTCTAACGAGGACAACACATTTAGTATTATGATTATTAAAATATAAACCATACAAACCCTTTTAGGTTTATCTTATATATGCTATCTTGTATTAGATATGTCCGTTGCGCATGAATTGCCTCGGGACGAGTGTATTTCAATCTTGATTTATCTGGTAATATAAATAGATCCACACTTGATTTGCTGGGGAAATTCTACAGTATTCCCCGTGGTATTTTTAGCATTCATGTGGTTTGTACATAAACTTGACAGAAACTCTTCTTTTTCTTTCTCTTGGTTTCTTCTTGTGGTGCAAATTACAACAGTCGGTACGTGATGTACATGTACATTGCTGTTTAAAGGCACGTTAACCCTTCAGGGGTGTTCATAATGTCTGTAGAAGATATCAAAATAATCTGTGAAGATGTTATGATGAGTTCATGTGTGATAATATGTGAACATTTTCATTGACTAGTCTGTGTTACCTCTATTAGCAGCTATTACATAGGGTTAACATCACTAATAGCCACATATCAATCTCTGACATCTTCTTAAGGAATGTATGCCTTCTCACTCTAACAAACAACCAATTGAGTGAGGTTTTAAGGGAGCCTGGCAGTTACTGCCTGTTTCAAGTCCTGGCACAGTGTCTCGGTTGAAAAGAGGTCAGGACTTGATTTGCTTTAAGGCATTTTTCATTGTCTAGTTGGACGACCCCTCTTTTGCCCAGCTTCAGCTGGTTGATTGATGGCCTGATGTTATATTCGAGAATCTTCTGGTGTACCTGCAGTTCATAGTTCCTTGACAAAGTTCTGTTGACCAGGTCCAGGGAAGAAAATACAACTTCATATCTTCCTATCAGCATGCTTCACTGTTGAAATTAGATTATTTAAGTGGTAGGCACCGTTAGGTTTGTTCAAATAGAAAGCTTCTGATGGTGACCAAAAATACCTCATGTTAAAAAATGTCTCTTATAAAAAGCATAAGACTGAGCGCTGAAAATTTAAAACACTGTTAAGTCTATTTTGAGTTAATTTTATTTTGTTGTTATTCTATTTTTAGAATAGAATTGTTAACTATAAACCGGCTATCTCAGATAAAAACCACGGTTTCAGATTTTTCTTTAGATCATAATTCCAGTAGGCTCACGTCCAAGCGACGCTGCATGGTGAGATGGTAGTCTGATACATTGCAATATATCAGCGACCTCAACCGAATCCGGAGCCCGGGTGAAAGTGATGTCGAGGTGCTAAGCAATATTCAGAACTGCTAATGTTTATATTAGCGGTTGATGCAGTGTCACAAGCGTTCCTCCGCAATTACGTCAGCACGCCGTTGGGTGTGAAACAGCGCATTTCCTGTCCTCTCTCTGACACTGGGATATGACTCATAACCATTGGTGGTTATCGTTCATTATATTTCACCTGGAGCACAGTGGGACGGGTCTCTGTCCGGGAGAGTGAATTAAACAGCAGCTTAGAAACTGTATCAAAGAGTTCCATGATGTTTTTTTCTACTCCCACTTTCGATATACTGTATATGATTCTCTTTTCGTGTCCCATTTTCCTGTTTGCCCCCCCCCCATGTGAAGTCAAGTCAAGAATTCCTAATCCTGGTTGCGGTTTTTGAAAAACATTTCAAAATTTGCTGGCATGTCACGGTTCTTAGCTGGTCACTTCTGTTGCATGTTTACAGACGCATGTATTCAAATGTTTAAAACAAGAACAAGAACCATCACAACAGGAAATGGCAGTCGTTGGGGGCTGTTTCTGAACATGTACTGAAGTCTCAAAAGTCTCAACGACAACAGTGAAGAGTGGGTTGGGATGGCCATCAATCATTCGACCAGGGCTTCAGTTTCTTGGCAATTTATCGCGTGATATAGCCTTTGAACAACCAAAATCGCTTTCAGATAAAAAGGTCTTATTAATACCAAACACACCACATCCCAAGCGGGCAGCGTGCACACCAAAGAGAGCTCAGCAAACTGCTAGCCATAGATTTGCTGGACGAGCGAGTTGATGATGTGCATGTAGCGTAAAAGTCTAAATATGTCCTGTTACAGTTTTGCAAACACAATAGTTTTTTTTCTGATGATCAATTAGCCTTTTAAAAGTATGAACTTGGATTAGCTGATAATTGGCCTCTGTACACCTATGTGGACATGCTATGCAAAATCAGCCATTTCCAGCTACAACAGTCATTCATAACATTTGAACTATGTCAACAATGTATTTCGGATCAAGTGAATGCTATTTTTGAGGACATGATATGATAGTCGGAATTGGCAGTTGACCAGCCCTCTGTGCCGCCCTGGCGAGGCTGGACAGATTGTGTCGCCAATCAAGCTTGCCAACAACTCAAACCTTGATGCAACGAAAGACAGCCTTATCGTCTCCCACACCTCTGAGGGTTCAGTCTACCTGTCACCAATGAAGTCATACTAATTCATTCATTAATTTCTAGCCAAGGTTCATTGTATAACCCAGAATGTAAAATTTAAAATTTGTATGTAAAATTTATTTTCCTATTCCCAAATCTGGGGACCACTTATGTGGTGAAAACTTCTACATTTGGGTACAGTGCCCTGTATCTTCCCGTGGCTTAGTCCTAACCTATTGGTTGAGAGATAACACCCAACAGTGCCAAATGCAATAAGAGTTACCAAATATACTATTTACACCACCCTTTTATTTCATGTTCCTCTTCTCTGCTTCTGCCTCCTAGCAGAACCATTTTTGTCGACAGTTTCAGTGTAATGGTATGTAAAGACAATTAGAAAAAATGCAGCCACTCTCGATACAAGCCAAGGATATCCACGGCACAAACTTCTGGCAACCTTTTAAGCTTATTGTTCCAAATCTCTGGCAGCTTCTCACTTCCTCATTGGGGTTGATAGGGGGGTAGAGAGATGGACTAATCTCTATCCGTAGCTCCCGGAGAGAAGTCTGCATGTGCTTCTCTAAACCCATCCCACAAGGTCCGTCTGTGTCGCGCATGTCTGTCAATGTATGCGTGTGCGTGTGTGTGTGTGTCTGTCCAAAAAATCTGGAACGTCTGTTGTCGGGGGGATGATGACACAACACTACGATGTTCCGGGGCTCCGTAATGGTTTGCGTTTGGTTCGATCTAGCTTTCTTCGGGGGGGGAAGGGGGAGGGAGCGTGGGGAAGGTGGTAGAACAGACAGCACTTCATCAGTGGAGTCCGGAGGTGCCTCGCTCTTTGCCACACCTCCCTCCTCCGCCCTCCCTCCTCCTCCCTCCCTGACTCTCTGGCTTCACTGCCGTGGCTGCTCGCGCTGTTTGCCCTCTCCCTCCCTCCCTTTCCTGGCCTCACCCTGCACACCCACCTCCTCCCTCTCTGAGGGGGGAGAGCCAGTTGGGTCAAAGGGGTCATACTTCTCCCCTTCCTCCTCATCTGCGTCAGGCACCCCTACATCCCTCTCGCCGTCCGTGTGGTGAACTGGGTCGTAGATCTCGGTTTTGCCCTCAATTTGCCCATCAGTGGGCACAATGTGTGAGGTAGAAAGGCGAACCAGAGGGTCAGAGATCGCGGATGAAACAGGGGTGTCGTGGGAGGATGGGGAAACCAGGGAGGCAGATGTGGAGGACCCCACGTCGTCCAGGGTCACGCTGCTGGCTCCTTCACCTGCCACGGTGTCAGGAGAGGACGACGAAGAAGGGGAAGCAACGTATGGGAGTCTGTGCTGCCTGCTTTCTGCACGGTAACAGAGACAGCATCTGAAGGTTTGTATGGGAGTCTGTGCTGCCTGCTTTCTGCACGGTAACAGAGACAGCATCTGAAGGTTTGTATGGGAGTCTGTGCTGCCTGCTTTCTGCACGGTAACAGAGACAGCATCTGAAGGTTTGTATGGGAGTCTGTGCTGCCTGCTTTCTGCACGGTAACAGAGACAGCATCTGAAGGTTTGTATGGGAGTCTGTGCTGCCTGCTTTCTGCACGGTAACAGAGACAGCATCTGAAGGTTTGTATGGGAGTCTGTGCTGCCTGCTTTCTGCACGGTAAAAGAGACAGCAACTGAAGTAAAACCCCAAAGATCAGCTACAAATCGGCCGAGGCTGTGAAGAAGACAATAAACCAAATTGTCAGTCTCTTGGATGGATGACGTGTAGTCAAAAACACAGGGTTCCACAGATATGCATTACAATCCACATTTAATCAAAAACACAGGGTTCCACTGATATGCATTACAATACACATTTAATCAGAAACACAGGGTTCCACAGATATGCATTACAATCCACATTTAATCAGAAACACAGGGTTCCACAGATATGCATTACAATCCACATTTAATCAAAAACACAGGGTTCCACTGATATGCATTACAATCCACATTTAATCAAAAACACAGGATTCCACTGATATGCATTACAATCCACATTTAATCAGTATAATAAAGTTGAGTGTTTTGTCAATCTGACTGTCTTCACTTTTTTATATTCAACCAGGAAAATCATTGGCAGCCATTGGGGATTGACGTTACTTTTATGTGTACTATAACTTTCTGAGAATACCATATTGACCTTATCGACTTGATTCTGTCCTCTTAAGCTTATTTGGAAGTATAAAATCTCTCTCCACAGTGCTCTCCTATTCTCCCCTGTGTCAGTTTGTGAGACATTTCTGGCACTTCTCTCACTTCTCCTAAAAGATCCTGGCAGGAGTTCCACATGAAGGTTTTTGCTCAGAGCAACGAGGGGAGATGAAAGCTGAAGTCTTGAGACTCAAAGGTTCTTGTGAAGAGTTAGCGCTTCTTACAAATAAGTTGTGCTTATTAGACATACAGTATCAATCACGCGTAGACAATGTTGGGGTTTTCTTTAGACGTAAGACAGAAGTTTGTGATTAAATCCCACGAGTTGCTACTTTTTTGTGAGCGATTGATGAGAATAGAGTCAGCCCACGTGATATATTTCAAACACATACTCAGTAACTTTAAATGTGACTCCCGCGCCTGATACAGTCGAATGGATCTATGCAGATATGGGCGTTATATGTTCTGGCGTTATATGTTGTGGGCGTTATATGTTGTGGGCGTTATATGTTCTGGCGTTATATGTTGTGGGCGTTATATGTTGTGGGCGTGATATGCTGTGGGCGTTATATGTTGTGGGCGTTATATGTTGTGGGCGTGATATGCTGTGGGCGTGATATGTTGTGGGCGTGATATGATTGATATGTTGTGGGCGTTATATGTTGTGGGCGTTATATGTTGTGGGCGTTATATGTTGTGGGCATTATATGTTGTGGGCGTTATATGTTGTGGGCGTTATATGTTGTGGGCGTGATATGCTGTGGGCGTGATATGTTGTGGGCGTGATATGTTGTGGGCGTTATATGTTGTGGGCGTTATATGTTGTGGGCGTTATATGTTGTGGGCGTTATATGTTGTGGGCGTTATATGTTGTGGGCATTATATGTTGTGGGCGTTATATGTTGTGGGCGTGATATGCTGTGGGCGTTATATGTTGTGGGCGTTATATGTTGTGGGCGTTATATGTTGTGGGCGTTATATGTTGTGGGCGTGATATGCTGTGGGCGTGATATGTTGTGGGCGTGATATGATTGATATGTTGTGGGCGTTATATGTTGTGGGCGTGATATGCTGTGGGCGTGATATGTTGTGGGCGTGATATGTTGTGGGCGTTATATGTTGTGGGCGTTATATGTTGTGGGCGTTATATGTTGTGGGCGTTATATGTTGTGGGCGTTATATGTTGTGGGCGTTATATGTTGTGGGCGTGATATGCTGTGGGCGTTATATGTTGTGGGCGTTATATGTTGTGGGCGTTATATGTTGTGGGCGTGATATGCTGTGGGCGTTATATGTTGTGGGCGTTATATGTTGTGGGCGTTATATGTTGTGGGCGTTATATGTTGTGGGCGTTATATGCTGTGCGCGTGATATGTTGTGGGCGTGATATGATTGATATGTTGTGGGCGTGATATGTTGTGGGCGTGATATGCTGTGGGCGTGATATGTTGGGGGCGTGATATGTTGTGGGCGTGATATGCTCTGGGCGTGATATGCTGTGGGCGTGATATGTTGTGGGCGTAATATGTTGTGGGCGTGATATGCTCTGGGCGTGATATGCTGTGGGCGTGATATGTAATGTCTGTTATGCTACTGCATTTCCTGTTTGAGGTTGACATTGGAAACTGTCATAAATGATCCTTTAATTCAGAGGAAAGCAAATGTTAGACAAGGCTAGTGCAGCACCCACGTCGTTGTGACATGATGAATCTGATGTGGGCAGGCAAGTTCTCTCCCAATAGAATATGTTTCTCAACATCCACAATTGAACTCCCTGAAGTCGGCCGTCTCTTAGACGAGACAGTGACATTATTCCATTCTCGCTGTGTGTTTCTGGTAGAAATGTGATTTATTTTCATCTGTACCAATCTGATTTGGTATTCATGCAAGCAGCTGGTTGTAGTGTAAATTATTTTGGAATAGGCAATGGTAACAATTGCCAACTGTTGGAGCTTCTACATTGAGAGGAAAGTTACATCTTATGGAATAAAACAGTAATAGACTGACTGTGTAATATAGGATCTGTTGTATAGACTGACTGTGTAATATAGGATCTGTTATATTCAGTTCACATTAATAGACTGACTGTGTAATATAGGATCTGTTATATACAGGTCACAGTAATAGACTGACTGTGTAATATAGGATCTGTTATATAGACTGACTGTGTAATATATGATCTGTATACAGGTCACAGTAATAGACTGACTGTGTATTATAGGATCTGTTATATAGACTGACTGTGTAATATAGGATCTGTTATATAGACTGACTGTGTAATATAGGATCTGTATACAGGTCACAGTAATAGACTGACTGTGTAATATAGGATCTGTTATATAGACTGACTGTGTAATATAGGATCTGTTATATAGACTGACTGTGTAATACAGGATCTGTATACAGGTCACTGTAATAGACTGTCTGTGTAATATAGGATCTGTTATATAGACTGACTGTGTAATATAGGATCTGTATACAGGTCACAGTAATAGACTGACTGTGTAATATAGGATCTGTTATATAGACTGACTGTGTAATATAGGATCTGTTATATAGACTGACTGTGTAATATAGGATCTGTTATATAGACTGACTGTGTAATACAGGATCTGTATACAGGTCACAGTAATAGACTGACTGTGTAATATAGGATCTGTTATATAGACTGACTGTGTAATACAGGATCTGTATACAGGTCACAGTAATAGACTGACTGTGTAATACAGGATCTGTATACAGGTCACAGTAATAGACTGACTGTGTAATATAGGATCTGTATACAGGTCACAGTAATAGACTGACTGTGTAATATAGGATCTGTATACAGGTCACAGTAATAGACTGACTGTGTAATATAGGATCTGTTGTATAAAGGTCACACATATAAATGATTCTTAATGACTATGACGTACAAGTGTAATAATATACGATGTTTGACTCACTGTTTTGTAAAGTTATTACTGCAACGTTAATGTTGAGATGTCATGAAGGATCTGGTTTTGGGTTTAAGCATAAGGTAGTGCAATTGATAATTGGTCAATCACTTTCTTACAGACTAATATTATAAGGTATGTTCAATGCAATTGCCTGGTAAAAAGAAAGTACACATTGGATGCTGTTTACATTTCCTTGACCAACTGCTACAGTCTAATAAGAAAATACAACAATGTAACTGTAATTCTAAATGTGATTACAAGCATTAGATAATTACACGCAGCTAAGTAAATACTTATGAATATGTATAACATCTCATGACACTTTCAATGCGTCTACATATGCAAACACTTAATTACCAAACAAATGCCCGGTGAAGTTACATTTTCTCCAATTCCTGTACTTTGCTGCTTGATTCCGCATACAGTATGTTACTGTAGAAGGGTTGCAGGCCTTACGTTTCTGTTCAGTTCCACTGTAGTTTACTGTCAGATACCACTCCATTAGAGGCCTTCACCACATAATGGCTACAGTGAACATGCTATAATCGAACATCATTCGAACATGCTGCCGGCCTTTACTGCACAGTAAAATCCCTGAAAACAAATATTGCCGATGTTTATTGAGACTCAACAAACGCCCTGTTGGTCGTTGTTTAATATTGTATTTTATACGGCCTCTGGGTGACTGTTATGGAGCAAAGCACACACCCTGGGGTTAGATAGGTTGATAGTTCCTGAGCGATCTCTCTGATGCAGAACCAGCCACTTGTGGATGCCTTTATTGATGCTAACCTTGTAGCCATCTGTAAACGGTTTAGCCTCATGAAGCAGCGTAGACTCTATTAGTCGAGGAGACCTCAACGAAAAGCAAATCCGTTACGCCAACGGCGCTTCTGCACCATTCTTATTCGGTATGTGAGAAGGACCGACATCAGAGAAAGATCGTGGGAAGATTCTCTGTTGTATCCGTGCGATGGAATCTTCTTATGAGTGTTTAAATCTATCGGAAAACAGACTGCATTTCATTCACAGCCCTGACAGAACAAACGAACGTGAGGAAAATACTGACACTTTTCTGAAGTGCTCAAGGTATGCGATTACTTTAGAAAAATAGTTTTGAGGCAGCAATTCCCATCAGTTGATTCAACATTTTTTGGGTTATTTGAAGGTAAAACTAAATATTTTATATGTCTATGGAATAAAAAAAGTATTACTTGCAAAATCCAATTTTTAAGGTCATAACAGCTAGATTAAGACTAACTTTTTTTATTGCAATATGGCCTCTCCGGTGTCTATCAGGTAAAATGTATTTTATAAAGCCTTTTACACATCTGCAGGTGTTATGTAGCGTGTTTACAGATGCTGAAACCTCAAAGAGTAAACAGAAACAGCCTCGAAGCATAGTGGCTAAAAAACAATCCTACTAGAGTCGAAACCTAGGCAGAAATCCAGCAAGTGCTCGTTTGGGCCACCTCAATTTGTTTGAAAGTTCAGATGACAACCTGACATCCCAAGTCAACTGTAGAACTAGGTGAATATTGGCAGGGACAATCAGATGGGGTTTGTGAAGTGGGAATCATCAGGCAAGAACTTGATCTTCCATACAACCAGGAGGACTTCGGACAGGGACACTTAAGTCATTTGGGCCAGGTAAAGTGGTCTACAGGTGCGGCAAGCTCGGACAACGGTTAGCCAGTGCCTTCTCTCCCCGAATGGCATTGGAGAGAAGACCTCCCAGTGGAGATGACAATCATCCAGACTCTTTTAAGTACAGTGCATTTCTTTTCGCCCTCCCATTCCCCGGGCAGTACTACACTTATTCTTTAACCTCGACGAAGAGAGGCGTCTCTGAGTGTAACTTTTTTCTGAACCAGGAAGGAAGGGAGTGATCAATGGTTTCTAAGAGTGCACTGAGGTCAAGGAGCAATGGAACGGACGCGGAAGAAATGTTACGGACGCCAACCTAGAACGGATGTTGTCTAATGCCATTACATCATCTTTTACCGCCCCGCACGCGTGCAGTCTCAGTGATGAGGTCAAATACAGGACTGAAGTAGTTCAGGAATATAATGTGTCGTCGTTAAGGCATTTTGTTACCGAGGAATAGCGTATTTGTTTGTTGAGAGAAACAGGAGTTTCTGAAGTTTAAACCATTAAGATTGACCCGTCCGGAGGATAGGGGGATATGTATTATGTTTAAAGTAGAGTGGCCAAAAATTGGAAGTCGCTGTTTAGTTTAGTTGTAAGACGGGTCATTTTACAGCTAGTGGCTGCAGAGCTCATTATTTGTTTATGTAAATGTGTCACGCAGAACATGGTTAAAAAGTTCAAGTGACCTGATTCCAGGTCAGGTCAGGCCTGTGTATTTTCTGAAGACTGTGCTCTTAAGGAGTGTCTTATTAGTTCTCTAATAAAGGTTATCTTCTCATCGTAGAATTGTATGTATTCATTACTGCTGAAGTGAAGATCCAATTTAATTGGTGAATGCTAATGACTTAAAAACATATTATTATTATTTGGATTCCTTTCGGTTGCTTTACTCGGGCTTGAAAAATAATAAGACGATCGAGCAGATGTGAGCTTATATGTATCACACTGTACTGTCATGTTTGTTCCATCGACTTCTGGGACAAATCAAGACGGTCCAGAACAATGTTCTGTTCTAGAAATCATCATTGAGGTTCTCAGATCGAAACATTTCTGAGGTAGTTATGTAAGTGTATGTCATTCAATCACATTACAATTCCAATTATACTCTATAAATACCTTATGATGAATACTATACATTGCAATAATGTCCAGAAACATATCCAGGCTGTTTTAGAAGTGGCATCAAAATCTTTCGCAGACTTTCTAATATTAGAGACCATTTTCGGCTAAACATGTCTGAACATATTTCTAATAGCTTAAAATTTATGAAAGCTTCTGCCAGAATAGCATGTAACATTATGGAACACCGGAGCAACATAACGGTTGTGGCTATGTGCTGTATTGGTCTGTATCCAGGCAGAATTTAATTACGAGCTTGCTTTTGATGTTATCCGCTTACTGTAGAAACCCAAATAAGTAAAGGAAATGGGTTGGGCAATTGGCTGTGGCATTCTTATCACCTATCTGCTGATGACTTTTCTCCCGGGTCACCATGCTAGCGGGACTGGCAAAGGAGAGAGAGGAGTGCATTTGAAGACGGCTGTGAAATTAGATGTTCAGAATAAGGTGTTCACATTAAGTGCCGTTGATTTAACAACCATCTCTTGGTTACTATAGTACATTGGATTGTTCCTTTAAAGAAAAAGAAAAAACGTGCCCAGAAACCTCAATTACAACTTAGTGAGACATAGGGCCTTAACAATTACACTGCGTTTATTCCAGTCCCAGAGTCAGTGTTTAATGTTTAATGTTTTAATCCTTTCCTAGTCATTCCACGGTAATGTGGCACTTCACAGTTTAAGGACTTAGCGACAAACAGCTAAAAACATTCAAGTTTTAAAATCCAGTGAAGGTCGTCGGAATGTTATGGAGAAATAATTTGTTCTTAATGCGCATTTTCTATGGTTCTCCCAGAACCATTTTAGTTGTTCAGACTATGCAATGTGACGAGAGATTGGTTTCGGTGCTGCAGTTATTATGTGCTTAGCCTGTCTAGTGTAGAATAAATATGTAAAATGTACACAGTTAATACTGACATGTAATGTTTTACTTTGTTTTACCAGTAAACAGGTTGCTATGAATATAAAATGCATGTATTTTATTATTTTTTTCCTCTGTAAATCACATTGAATGCTTCCATGTATGAATTGTGCTATATAAATAAACTTGCTTGCTAGTAAAACTGCGTTGTGTGCTCCACCAGTGTGTCGCAATGTGTTGTGTTGAGTGTATTACACTGACGTGGCGATGTGTTGTGTGAGCTGCTTTTATACAGGCCGCTGAATCTGTTCGTTCTGCTGTTCTCATGCCATCTGGATGGGACAGATATGCCTCTCCCTGTCCTGTGTAAAAGTCTTCAGTATTTGAATAGAACATATCATTTATTGCATCAATCTTCACTGATAAAGTAGCTGCATTTCTATTGGCGGCACATATAACTAAAGCAGTCGTTTCCTACTGTGTGAGAATTTATTTTGCATGTGGTATATATCTTTAACAACGAGCAGTTGATTATCCAGTGTGTGTGTATTTGTGTGTCCCAGTTTTCTTGTCGCTTCCCCCTCCCATTCCAGTCTCTCCTTCCCATCCCACTATTCTGCAGGGTTGATCAGCCGCTCTCAGACTCTCCTGTCAAGATTCCTCTCCCAGACCCGGCTTGCCAACCCTGACGGCTGTTTTCCTGCTCTTGGAGAAGCAGATCCCGGAGGTGGGAGGTGGGCTCCTTCCCTAACACATCACTCCGCTTGTCTCCTCCCTGCGCCAGCGTCTCCTCTAGTGGTCCAGACACAGACAGCGTCTGTCTGCTCCACAAACGGTCTCGGTGGATCAGTCCCACTAAGGGCTTGGTTTACGAGCGCGACTGCGTGTTTCTCTGTTAGAACAGTGGAAAACACACTAACACGAGGCAGATCCGAGTTCCAGTGGGAAGGCCAGAAAAAAAGTATGTTGTGAAAGAAAAAGTCTTGATACCGCATACTCCAATAAATACTTGGTGAGGATAATATTCAATTGCCCCCCACCCAAAAAATAGACTTGACAGAAAATATGCTATTATGTAAAAAGCCTGACACACTATTTCTCGACATGTTCAGTAAGCAGATTTATTTGTAGAGACAATACGTCTGTTTGTCTTTATTCTGTCAATTGTTTCTGCGTGTTTCTGAGGCCCTGGAACTCCTAAATGCCTCACTAGTCCCTCTATACTGGGCCCCTTTTTGAGTAGACCTTAATGGGCCCTGGTTAGAAGGAGGGGATAATATAGGGAAAATGCTCTTATTATCAACACAGCCATGGTGTTTTATTAGGCTTTTCCATGTAAAGCAATAAAAAGCAATTGCTTTTACACGAGGAACAATCAATAAATCATCAGGGATTGTGATGCAGAGCATTCCAGCGGCTCCGTTTTGCACGATCATTCTTCGTCTCGATAATATGATTTATGTGTTGTTCTATTGGACTGATGTATCCCTGTAATCATCCCAAAGATTGCAGTGTCTTGAGACCCTGGCTTCGTCCCGAAATAGTTGTGTTCTATATCTGGAAAAAAAGGGGCTCATCCGGGACACACATCTGTCACCGGGGACTTGAACAGAGCCATAAAAAACGGCAGCATTTTAGATTGTCATACATGATGTATTTCTGTAGCCCAGGACATTGGGCCATTCAAGTCAAGGGTACCGTCTCAAATGCTTTCCTATACCCTTTGCAGTGCACTACATGTGTCCGGGTCCAACGAGGTTCCGGGTGGCCACCGTGGGTACATTTTATGGATACACACTTGAAAAAATAGGTTGCCCCGGGCGATACCTTTGGAGCTTGTGTTATGTTCTCTCCTTCTCTTTCCAAGCTCCAGATCAATAGCCATAATTTAGTAGGACTGTAACAGTGTTAGGCTGCACATGCCTAAGTGTGATTCACGTCGCAAAAACAAGGAAATGTAATTTTGCCTTTGATTCGGGCACGTGTCACAGAGTAAATAGTTTCAATATCCATATACATAAATTTACGTGTCTCGAAAGGCACCCTGGCCTTTTTAGGGACTAGTGTAGTACACTGGGTATGGACTAGGGTCCTATTTGGGAGGCTGACATTAGAATACTAATCCTATTAGAATACGATTAGTATTCCTTTTCTTATAAAACGCCTATGAATAAAGCAATGCCTATTCGCGATGGGCCAGAGATGTATCCACTTTCAACTGTTTTATCTTTCGTTCGACGCAACACTCAGTAACTCGGTCAGAACTGTCCAGTCCAGTTAGGCTACAGTGGTAAAGCTCTGACAGGCAAGCCATGCTTCAACAGCTCAAACAAAAATCCAAATCAAATGCTTTTCTTTTTGCTGCTCCGACTTCATTTGTCTCCGTTTCAACCTCTTTCTCTTATAATAGGACACACATCCCATTCTGCAGCTAAGTTTCCCGGTATTTACACGACCGCTCACTTCATTCATCCACATTTCATTCGAACCCAATAAAATCGAAACAGTGATGACCAACGTGAACATATAAAATGTGCCGCATGTGTCACGTAGGGTGAGCTGTGTTGTCACAGGGTGTGTAGGGGAGAGCGCTCATTTGTATAATATTGATTAGTAGCACAGCTGTTTTGGGTTTTAGCTAAGGGCATAGGTTTGTTAATCAGTGGGCTATTTAAGGTCCCTGGTTTGATTCACGGTAGCTTGTTATTAATTCAATGTTACGTGTCGTTATGTGGGTGAGGGTTAATGTATATGTGGAAGCTGTGTTCTATGTGGGTTCTTAATATAAGTCGCAATCGTGCAGTTTAATTTCATGTATTTTTTTCCGTTCGTTGAACGTCGTTTTGTTTTACGTGATTCTCTGGCTCTCTGCCAGCATGCTATCATGGCCATGGTTGGGTGTCCGATAATATCACTATTAATATCACTACTGCTGAAATGGAATATCACAGCAGATCACGAGCACTTCAGAATCCACCTCTTTAAACCTTCTCACTGCTGCCCTGTAATGCACACATTTTGACCCATCCATTCCCCCGGCTCTAGTCAAAAGATGTGCACTACACTCTTTTTGACGAAGACAGAATTAAGGGGTGGGTGGCCCAGAGGCCCTATCTCACAGGAGCTAATTACAGCTGAACCATTAGACGCGAGGCATGCTGTTCTCAGCCGGGGTGCAGTTTTTAATTGGTCCCACCTTAACCGGCTTATTGGACTTTGAGTCGAACGCAGCCTGCGAGGCGACGGGCGCTCGGAGCACACAGGTGGTCTATTGGAATCTGCTGATTTCCACAAGTTCACAAACTCACCCCTGCAGTGTGGCACCTTGAGATTGATCGCGTAGATATGAAAATCAGGCACCACGTTACACGTGCCCAGGCTAATGAATACCGGAAGAGGTTAGCACATCCCCGTAGTGAGAATTTGTCACGACAGACGTTCTGTGACACGTCAGGCTCATGGATGTTAGTTAATTCAGTGGCTGAAGATTCAGAGACTATCGTTTCCCGCTGCGGATTCATCGTGCGGGAGAATTAGTCAGTGATTAGGCAGTCATTCACTATGCTTTAATTGATTTAATGGGTGCTAATGACGGGGTATATATTTGTCTTTAAAGATGTTTCACCTCAGTACAATTTTAATGAACCAATTATCTCTCGTTGGAACAGTCTGGTGTGAGGGTACTGTGCCCTGCTGTCTGCTTGTTTTGAGGTGTGGGTCAAGTTATATTATTCTATTAACCACCTCTACCATACACGCTGGATTGGTATTGGATGTCACGTTAAGCAATCGTGATTATCGCAGAACATTTCGAGAAAAATAACTTTCCATGTAACTAAGGTTTGGTAATAAGCCTATAATAACACTGATAAGCCAAAATATTGTGACCAATGCTAAAATGCCTAATAGGCTGTGGGAACTCTTCATAATGTTCCTCAAATCATCCCAGAATGATGTGTTGTTTAGTAAAACCCCTGTCATTAGGGGTTTACCTGGTAGAGGACAAATGTCAACTGGATGTCTACATGAATGCCCAGACCCAGGTTCTCCCAGTAGAACATTTCCCAGAGCATCATACTCCCTCCACCAGCTTTCGTCTTCATGCAGTGCATCCTGGCGCCATCACTTCCCACAGTGCATCCTGGCGCCATCACTTCCCACAGTGCATCATGGCTGCATCACTTCCCACAGTGCATCCTGGTGCCATCACTTCCCACAGTGCATCCTGGCGCCATCACTTCCCACAGTGCATCATGTCTGCATCACTTCCCACAGTGCATCCTGGTGCCATCACTTCCCACAGTGCATCCTGGTGCCATCACTTCCCACAGTGCATCATGTCTGCATCACTTCCCACAGTGCATCCTGGCGCCATCACTTCTAACATTGAATCTTGGTGCCATCACTTCCCACAGAGCATCCCACAATGCATCCTGGTGTCATCACTCCCCACAGTGCATCGTGGCTGCATCACTTCCCACAATGCATCCTGGTGCCATCACTTCCCACAATGCATCCTGGTGCTATCACTTCCCAATGGTGTACGGCACCCACACACACACACATAAATGGCTGCCAATTCTTGCCAGTCAAATAGTAATAGTCGGAATAATAGTCAACACCAATTCTTTTTTAATTTAGGTAATTAGGGTAATTATGATTATACAACTGAGACAATTTATTTTAAATGCACTACTGCAATACACAATGGTGCCTATGCCAGTTTCAAATGCCTTAATTTCTGGGATTGGTTACTGGTGGATTTAATGTGCAATGTACATGTTTCCCTGCTTACATGAATTAACAATTCAGCTGTTTTTATTATGATATGAAAATCTTTATTATGATATGAGATTCCCCTAATATTCTGTTCCCTAACGCCACATTAATTTATTGACTTGGCAGTCAAAACGATCAACGTGACCCATAAAACAAAGATATTTTGCATGGAAAGAATACATAGTGCTTTATGTTGTTCCATCAATTGATGCTACCACGGCCAAAATCCAATGCTTTAAAGAGAACTGTTATTTATCGTGCCATCAGTCATTGGAATAATTGCCCATTGAATATATGTCAAAAAAATTGGAAAGACTCTTTTAAGTACGATCTAAGAATGTACTATTTAAAATTGTGAGTAATGACATTTTTCTTTTTGTAATATTAATAATTTATTCAGACTAATTTATGATGATGTGGTAATGATGTCTATAATATTATATTGTTATACTGTGTTACAATAACATTGTTATGTGATCTCTTTTTGTTGTGGACCCCAGGAAGACTAGCTTGTTCACTTTGGTGACAGCTAATGGGGATACTTTTTACAATAATCAATAAACTATGGTACTATGATCAAATCCCCACGCCACAGGCCGGTGAAAGAAAGGGCAGGGGGCGCTATCCAGAGTGTCCTGGCAAAATTAGCATTAGCATCAACAGTATCACCTCGTCACTCCAACTTAGAGTGGACGCATTATTCTCAACAACTAAAATAAATCATTAACTGAATGCAAGTGATCAATAGAGTATATTGCTCTGTTAATGGAAAAAAATATGAATATTGTGCATTTTCTTTTCGTCAAAATGTACTGCAGTAGTTAGGAATAGGTTCAATGAATTTGAACTAAACTGCATTTCTTGAATTGAAAATAATTTAACCCAAACCCAACAAGGCACAAAGAGTGCAATTTCACACAAATGAGAAAACACATTGAAAGAAGAAAAACATCTTGGTATTAAAATTACTGTCACGGATTGGTGAGCTGTGTTTTACACAGGGTGTGTAGGGGAGAGCACTTCTGTGTATCATGTTGATTAGGAGCACAGCTGTTTTGGTTTTAGATTATCACCGGGCATAGGTTAGTTAATCTGTGGGCTATTTAAGGTCCCTGGTTAGGTTCACAGGTGCTTGTTATTAATATAATGTTACATAGGTTAGTTATATCAGTGGGCTATTTAAGGTCCCTGGTTAGGTTCACTGGTGCTTGTTATTAATATAATGTTACATATGTTAGTTAATCAGTGGGCTATTTAAGGTCCCTGGTTAGGTTCACAGGTGCTTGTTATTAATATAATGTTACATAGGTTAGTTAATCTGTGGGCTATTTAAGGTCCCTGGTTAGGTTCACAGGTGCTTGTTATTAATATAATATTACATAGGTTAGTTAATCAGTGGGCTATTTAAGGTCCCTGGTTAGGTTCACTGGTGCTTGTTATTAATATAATGTTACATATGTTAGTTAATCTGTGGGCTATTTAACGTCCCTGGTTAGGTTCACGTGTGCTTGTTATTAATATAATGTTACCTATGTTAGTTAATCAGTGGGCTATTTAAGGTCCCTGGTTAGGTTCACAGGTGCTTGATATTAATATAATGTTACATAGGCTAGTTAATCAGTGGGCTATTTAAGGTCCCTGGTTAAGTTTACAGGTGCTTGTTATTAATATAATGTTACAGGTTAGTTAATCTGTGGGCTATTTAAGGTCCCTGGTTAGGTTCACAGGTGCTTGTTATTAATATAATGTTACATAGGTTAGTTAATCAGTGGGCTATTTAAGGTCCCTGGTTAGGTTCACGGTTGCTTGGTGTTGCTACATGTTACGTGTTTCAAGTGTAAGTGTTTGTATCCCTTGTTAATTAGACTTGTGTTATCATTCAAGTTGCATGTGGCCCAGTTTTATTTCAAAGTTTATCTTGTAGGTTTCTGTTCGTATGTGTTGCTTCTTTTTAATAAATACCCTTGAATGTGATGATTTGTCTCGGCATCTGGCTCTCTCTGCACTTCACCTAAAAGGAGACCGTGACAATTAAATTTAAAACGCTGTGGTGAACAGAAAAATCGACATGCTCAATGTAGAAGTTTGATTTGATTGATTGCTTGGTAACTTTACTTTTTCACAAAAAACTTGATACATATTTACTGTCATGTTCATGTCTGATCTTTTTAAAATCTTGTTGTAACAGTGTGTTTATGGGACTTTCAGAACCACAACCCAGGAGGAGTGTGTGGGCCTATTCCTCCAGGAAGAAAAATCAAGAACCGTAAGAGACCAACAGAGACTGGCGTCACAAATCAAGACAAAGGCACCGTATTTCAAAAACAATTGAATATGTATGGATTCTGAATTGAAGACATACCTACGTTTCCCCGTGTGGAATCAAACAAGGTACAGTACGTGGGTGTTGATATATTTCCACCCTGAATACGAAATGAATGTCTTCACACAAACATTCAGGAAATCTCACCTGGTTAGCACCCACAGTCTTTCGCTGCTTGTTCCTGTGACAATTCTGGGGTAAAAGGCGACAGACAGGGAAGACGAAAAAGAAAAGCAATTTTCTGAAATAAGAACATTTCCGTTCTTACTAGAACAGAGAGAAAGGGGATCGCCTCACCTCGGCTCTGGAGTGATTGCATCTGCCTTGTTTATTAACATACAAACAAGGACACGCGACGCCCTGGCGGACAAGGGGAATAAGCTGTCGAGTCGTGCCGTTCATTCGATAAAGTTCCCCCATCCGGCTTTTCCATTTTTCACAGTCACTCCATCATTTGTTTCTGAGATGACAAGGCGCTTGTCTCAGAAATATACTTAATTAGATCGAAAGTGAAAGACGCTATTGCATTTTGTAACATGCATGAATTCCGGACCATATTGACATGAAGCACCTCGCAGCTGCTTCAGATTTGTTGGTTGCAGACCCATGATGCAAATCTCCCCTTCTCATCACATCCCAGAGGTGCTCAATTGGATTGAGATCTGGTGACTGCGGAGGTCATACGAGTACAGTGAACTCTTCGTCACGTTCAAGAAACCAGTTCCAGATGATGTGAGCTTTGTAACATGGCACGTTATCCTGCTAGAAATAACCATTAGATGACAGGTACCCTGTGGTCATAAGTGGGTGGACATGGTCTGCAACAATAACAAGGGCGTTGGTGATGCTCAACTGGTACTTTGAGGCACCAAGTGTGCCAAGAAAATATCCATCATACCATTACATCACCACCCCCGGCCTGGACCGTGGTGAAACAGGAGGGATCCATGCTTTCATGTTATTTACGCCAAGTTATGACAGAAACAGAGACTGATCAGATCAGGCGACGTTTCTCCCATCTTCTGTTTCGGTGGGCCCGTGCACCCGTAGCCTAATTATTCTGTGCTTAGCTAGCAGGAGTGGCAGCCAGTGTGATGCTGTATTCTGATGCTGTAGCCCGTCTGCTATAAGGCTCGTCCTGTTCTGGTTTCAGGGACGCTCTTATGCATACGTTGGTTTGTAACAAGTGGCTATTTAGATTTCCCTTGCCTTTCTATCAGCTCAAACCAGTCTGGCTATTCTCCTCCGCCGTCCACAGCTGCTCTCTGGAAATGTTCTTTTTTTCGGACCGTCCTCTGTAAACTCTGGTAGACAGAGTGTTTCACCAGAACAGAGTGTTTCACCAGAGTGTTTCTTGGGAGTAAGGTCTGAGATTGAGACCGGAAACAGGACAGGAACATTTCATAAGAGACAGGTTTTAACAGAAAACAACACGTATCGTTGAGATGAACCGGTTGGAAAACAAAACCCAGACGTCTACAAATCCCATTTAGGTAAAAAATAGTTGAACTATGGAGTTTACCGTTTAGACAGTGTCATGTTTATGTAGCGGTCGCATCCAGAGATTTTAATTAGACAAATTTGCTTTTTACGGAGCCCCCCTGGTGTCAGCTAAGAAAAAATAAGTAAACTGTTCCCTTGGTTTTATAAACTGTTCCCTCGGTTTTATAAACTGCGCACCCGGTTTTGCAATCTGCGCGCACACGCACGAATTTGTAAACGTGCCCACGTAAACGTACGGAAAAGTGTACGTTCCAGAGAAGACGTCATGAGTGGCATACTGTCAGCAGCGTCTGCATCCGACAAGTAAGTGATATTTATCTAGATTTAAGGATACAGTGTAATGCTATATTGTGTATTGCATTGTTCGTTTTATTGCTTTCTTACCTTCCGTTGCATTAATTGGGCATTTCACCCAGTCCAAAACCTTACAGTTAGCTAGGCTGCTGTTACAGCTAGGAGGAGGTCGGGGTAGATTGGTGTGGGGTTTTGTTGCCTTAACACAGGGATGTCAAACCGGTTCCACGGAGGGCCTAGTGTATGCAGGTTTTTGGGTTTTCATTTAAATTAGTTCCCTGTTCAGACCTAAACAACCAGTAGAGGGTAGAACCTTACCAATTAGTGACCTAATTAATCAATCAAGAACAAGGTGAGAGCAAAGACCTGTAGACACTCGGCCCTCCATGGAACCGGTTTGACACCTGTGCTAACATAATGTCTACCGAAATTGTTAGAGCAACTATAGACTGCTTCTGATTCAGTGCTCTGTAGTCTAGTTGTTAGAGCAACTATAGACTGCTTCTGATTCAGTGCTCTGTAGTCTAGTTGTTAGAGCAACTATAGACTGCTTCTGATTCAGTGCTCTGTAGTCTAGTTGTTAGAGCAACTATAGACTGCTTCTGATTCTTACAGTGCTCTGTAGTCTAGTTGTTAGAGCAACTATAGACTGCTTCTGATTCTTACAGTGCTCTGTAGTCTAGTTGTTAGAGCAACTATAGACTGCTTCTGATTCTTACAGTGCTCTGTAGTCTAGTTGTTAGGGCAACTATAGACTGCTTCTGATTCAGTGCTCTGTAGTCTGGTTGTTAGAGCAACTATAGACTGCTTCTGATTCAGTGCTCTGTAGTCTGGTTGTTACAGCAACTATAGACTGCTTCTGATTCAGTGCTCTGTAGTCTGGTTGTTAGAGCAACTATAGACTGCTTCTGATTCAGTGCTCTGTAGTCTGGTTGTTACAGCAACTATAGACTGCTTCTGATTCAGTGCTCTGTAGTCTGGTTGTTAGAGCAACTATAGACTGCTTCTGATTCAGTGCTCTGTAGTCTGGTTGTTACAGCAACTATAGACTGCTTCTGATTCAGTGCTCTGTAGTCTAGTTTTTAGAGCAACTATAGACTGCTTCTGATTCTTACAGTGCTCTGTAGTCTGGTCACCTGTTTTCGTAAGATGTCATTTGTTAAATACATATGGACATAAGTCACATCCTATTAAATACTGACAAGTGCATTGATTTCTCAGTTACTATAACTAAATGGCTAGAATGATGTGTTTGAGTTTATTAAAGACTCCCAATACTTTTCCCCTTGTATGTTTCCTCTCCAGGCTGTGTGTCAGTGAGAAGTAGGCAGGATCCTTCCAATGGATGAAGTTGAGCTAATAGAACTGGACATCATTTATACTCTACCACTCACCTTTGCAAGATGATTTGGATTCAACCAAGGAGACCTGGAACAGCCACCTGATTCGTCCATCAAGGAAGGAACATGTTTCCCATGGTCGGCCTGATGCCATGTATTCTATCCCAGAACTATATAACTATATAACACAGAACAGTATCTTTGCCAGGTTTCTGAGGGAGATTGCATCAGGTGTGATTCTGACTGCATCCACCGCAGTGACATTGCTTGTGATGAAGATGTGTTCATCCTCTGCATCTACCTAATGGCCCAAAACAACCTCCGTGTTCCTATGGATGCATACATGGCCATTGACCTTTACCTGAGAGAAAACTGACTACAATATTAAAGATTGATTGGTAGTAGCAGAGCATTTCAAAAGTAGTCTAACCAAGTCCTTACTTACTGAAATGCATCAGGTGAGCTACACAAGGCGCAGCATTGGTGGGCTTCTGGCCGTAGGAGACTACAGCGGACAGTCTTCAGACACCACAATGACTGATGTTAATAATCTCATACACACAATGAGCAAAGCATATGCTGATGAAAGCTACAGGGTCTAACAATCCTAAATTTAGTGAGATCAACACGAGTAGGGTAAACTGGGTAGAGTTTAAGTAGATTTTCAAATCCAGCGACAAATTGTACAAAATAAATACATTTAGTTGGCACTTTTATATGTCTTGTTGTTCTTTGAGTTGTCTTTTCAGGCCTTTAGATAGTTCTGTCACACCTACCAGACCAAGAGACTTACCTTTCTGAGAGTATAAGTAACCTGCTTTTTTGGTGCTCCCACAGACAATAAAACATTTGTTTCCCCCCCCCTGGAATCCCCTATAATGAGAAACTCATATACACACACTCTGAGTGTGTGTATATGAGTCGTTTAATAGTGTGTGTATATGAGTCGTTTAATGAGTCGTTTAATAGTTCGAAAAATGAACAGGAAACAGTCTTTACAAAAAATATCAATAATAAAAGGGACATTTTTATTATTCTTCTCTGGTAACATTCCCTGTTGTGTCAAAAAAAAGAAAACAACTCATATACAAAAAAAGATTTGATGTAATTTCAACACCTTTAACCTATTGAATTGGCATGTAATACCCCCGTTCAAAATAGAGCTCTGTATTTTAAAAACTGTATTGGAACAATACATTTACTTTATGTTTATAAAAAAGTGGAACAAATATTAAAAATGTAGATGTTTAAATAAACATGGGCAAAATGTATTCAACACACAAATACGTGTGTGTGTGTGTGTGTGTGTGTGCGTGTGTATAATACATACACACACTCATATCGATGTAATATAAATCTATATATCTATAAATAAATATATATATATAAATATATTTCTATCTACATATATATATCCTCTATTGTCCTATCCTCCGTTGAGATCACCGGACAACCATGGAACCAAATCACCTAGAACAAACAAAACAGGGATATGAGTACATATACAGATATAGACGTATGGTCATAAACTTATCAAAATGTGAGAGACAGAGATACCAGCAGGAGTGTGTTGAAGAATAAAGTTGCCTTTACATGTTGGAATCTTCATATGTATGTAACACATGAAATCTTTAATAGGTGACCAGACTACAGAGCACTGTAAAAATCAGAAGCAGTCTATAGTTGCTCTAACAACTAGACTACAGAGCCCTGTAAAAATCAGAAGCAGTCTATAGTTGCTCTAACAACTAGACTACAGAGCCCTGTAAAAATCAGAAGCAGTCTATAGTTGCTCTAACAACTAGACTACAGAGAACTGTAAAAATCAGAAGCAGTCTATAGTTGCTCTAACAACCAGACTACAGAGCACTGAATCAGAATCAGACTATAGTAGACATTATGTTAAGGCAACAAAACCCCACACCAATCTACCCCGACCTCCTCCTAGCTGTAACAGCAGCCTAGCTAACTGTAAGGCTTTGGACTGGGTGAAATGCCCAATTAATGCAACGGAAATTAAGAAAGCAATAAAACGAACAATGCAATACACAATATAGCATTACACTGTATCCTTAAATCTAGATAAATATCACTTACTTGTCGGATGCAGACGCTGCTGACAGTATGCCACTCGTGACGTCTTCTCTGGAACGTACACTTTTCCGTACGTTTACGTGGGCACGTTTACAAATTCGTGCGTGCGCGCGCAGATTGCACAACCGTGCTCGCAGATTGCAAAACCGTGCTCGCAGATTGCAAAACCGTGCGCGCAGATTGCAAAACCGTGCTCGCAGATTGCAAAACCGTGCGCTCAGATTGCAAAACCGTGCGCACAGTTTATAAAACCGAGGGAATACAGTTTACTTTTTTTTTCTTAGCTGACACCAGGGGGGCTCCGTAGCTTTTTAATTAACAATTGTCCTTGAGTACAAATATTTATGTAATGCGTTAGATCATGCAATTTACCAAGCTCAAAGTCATTGTATCAAACTGCTCTGTATTGTAGCAGTGTAACAGAAACAGCTAATACAATGAATCTTTACTCAGTGTACAGATAACAAAGGTTTAAACCACCGAAACACACAAATGGGTATCACCCTGTCCAAAAAAAGGGTAGCTCTGTAAGAAGAGAGGTGGAGAGAGGAAAAAGAAGAATTCCGCTGTAGCAGGAGAGAGAGAGGAAAAAAAGAGAGAGGTGGGTTGATTTCGTGCACGATGAAGAACGTGACTGACTGTGTCCTCAGGGAGGTCATTAGGGGCAGGTGCACAGACCGCTGCTGACTCTAGGCTGATGCCTGGCTGTCAGAGGGAACACTCCCTGCCAAAGGAGAGAAATTCCACGACCAAAGTCAGGGAAGTCTAGAAAAATCTAAAGCAGCCATCTTAGAGTCTTGATTGGCGCGCGACACAAGAAAAAAGAGAGATTGCAACGTAAAACCGATTCTTTGGACGTCTCCAATCAACAAAACCTCACTGATTCCGACAATACAGATTGCAGATTGCATGCGCCAACACACGTGATTTAGCGGGTCAAAAAGAACAATAACTCACTCATAGAATTCAGACAAGACCTCAATCAGGATGTTTTGTATCCTATCTTCCTTAAGCGTATCTAGGTCTCAACCAACGCTTTTTCCTTCTGCGCCGGATGATTTAATATCGTCTCGCTGATGACTCCTCGGGGAGTTTGGGGGGTTAATTACGCGAGGTGCTTCACTAATTCTGCCGCTCATTAAGCCAATTAACTAGTACCGGGGAACGTTATGTAAACTGCGTGGAACTGCTTTGCCATTGATCCTCTCCAGTCTTTCCTCTTCGTGGCTCAGACTTTAATGGCTAGTTTTACCACTGTGGTCCCACAGGATCGAGTCGGAAGACAAATCACAGCCACTTGTTTCGACGCTCCGACACCAAGGCGAGGTGTTTTATTAGACAACGCGCCGGCTACATTGCCACGGGCCGAGCTAAGATTAGTGCGTTTAATCTGTTGTTGCAGTGCATTTATGACGTGGTCACGTAAAGGCTGGCCTAGAAATGATGTAGTGTTCCTCGTGGAAAACTATGGAAAAGCAGATAGAATCAAATATGACACGTAATAAATGCCTGAGATCTTATGAAACCACAGTGTGTGTCCTCTCAGAGACAACCAGAGGGTTCAAGAACAAGAAGAAAAATAGGGACTATTGGGTTAGAAAATAAGATTTCGGTGACCCTTTTTTGGCCTTTGACCCTATATTTCCTCTGCGGATCTTATGGTCGATGCAGTGTGCTGCCTACAGTGAATTTATTTTGGTGACAATTTCATACCTCATTCTCTGACTTTTACGCCGGTCAGAAAACAAAAGAAACGCAGATGAGGTGCTTGCGGATGCACAGATGATTTTTGCCTGATATTTACTAAGGTAATGAATCGTGTACGTCTTTAATGCTGCGGCTTTTTCCTGATCTGGGGACATGATGTCATCGTGACCGCAGACGCAACCAAAGAATAACACTTTGCTCCATAACAGGGAGTTGAACCAAAGTCTAATGGATTCTTCTACCAGTTTGTTTCCTCGTGTGAACGTCAGAGCACTCACCAAACATCATTTCCCCTTCAGTTCATCCATAAGCCCAGGCGGGATTTGGTCCCGTTGGAAAAACGTCGTGTTAATAAGCGGATCTGATTCGACTATTTAAGTGCGTGCGCACACTTACATTGTTTGTCGGGCAGCGGAAGTCATTTATAGAGAAGGAAATGCAGCGATGAAATAAAGGCCCAGGCATGTGAGGCTGGATATACGATGCCGATTATATGAGATCAAACTCTTTTTATGTGTCCTCGTACAGGTCTGCCACAGCACTTTATCACCATATATATATATAAATATATATATATAGATATATAAATATATATATATATATACACTCGATAGCGATCAGAAGAATTCACGGCATGTGCCAGGAAACGTTCGGCTTTTTCATTAGGCCAATATATTCAGCAGCGGCTGTTAAGACAGGAGAACGGCTCAGTCTGGGAGACCGTCGAGCCCTGATGCGCAAAAGAGAAGACGACACGGACATCTGTTCCCGTCCTCGGTTCGTCTGTCATCCCCCGAATTGACCCCGCCCACCGGATAAAATAAGATGTGGTTTATAACGCAGTATATGTCAGTATTAATGAGGTGGCCGGATTTAACGCGGCTTGACTATGGAATGCAAGAGAAACGCGTGTCAGATTATAGCCCATATATTAGGTAATTAACTTCGCTTGCATATTCGTTTTTAGAAATGGGTTGACAGTTGACATTTGGTTCGTCTGTTGACCATCTGACTGACCGCATACAATTCTGAGTATGTTTAAACACCAAGAACACGACTAACTGAAACACCAACAAACTACTCAACACATTGATGTTTCCGATCAAACGTGAACGATGTCCGACAATGTATGCGACGTTATTCATTTTTAACACAGTAGTAAATCGCAACACCTCAAAATATTCGACCAACGACATATTTGGGCCGAAGGTGAGAATTCATTGCAGTTTTTCCATCACAAATTCCCCAACTGATGGCCTCATACGCTCCTCAGTCTCAGATAATGTAATCTCAAGTGACAGTATCCTCGGTGTTGTGTTGCGCTCGATGAATGCTTTTGTTTATCGTCTGCTTATTGTCAACGGACGAGCCTAAGCAAAGAACCGGCAGTCCGAGTCGTCAGCTGTATCTGGAGAGATGGCTGAAGTAACTGATATTGATGTCTGAAAAAGCCACATCACCGCACCAGATTTATGTGATGGGTCAACACCCAGCGCTGTGTATTATAGGAGATTATGATATTTATTGCGTAACCCCCTCATCTCTAAGGCATCTGGTAATCGGCAGTAAAATTCTGATAAACTGATGTTCCTGTTTAAGCTGATAAGAAGTCTGCAGTGTGAATTATGTCACGCTCTTTGAGCCTTTACTCTTTAGGGACAGACAGAGACATTGAAACGTGAGATAGTCTACCTCGTTATTTCATCTAATGCAGGGGGTTTTCTAATTGGGCGTTACTGAGCAAAATGGTGATTGATAGGCTAAGCATTGAAAAATTGGTTCCGAATCACACGAAGAATTAGGCTCAACTATAGCTGGGACACATGACGGAACCATGTCAGTTATAAGATTAAAGAACCATTTGCCAAAAAGTGGGTTAAGTAAATATCTGGCGAAGCCTAAAAGCTTATAGATAAAACATAATTGGTGACACATTGGCGTTTGTTAAACAGACCTAACTGACTATGGCAGATGCCCCTCACCCCACTGGGGAGACTGTACCACTGATCACTCTATCTGTCTCTGTTTGGTAGACGCCCCTCAGCCCACTGGGAGAGACTGTACCACTGATCACTCTAACTGTCTGGCAGACGCCCCTTACCCCGCTGGGAGAGACTGTACCACTGATCACTCTAACTGTCTCTGTCTGGCAGACGCCCCTCACCCCTCACCCCACTGGGAGAGACTGTACCACTGATCACTCTAACTGTCTGGCATACGCCCCTCACCCCACTGGGAGAGACTGTACCACTGATCAATCTAACTGTCTCTGTTTGGTAGATGCCCCCCACCCCACTGGGAGAGACTGTACCACTGATCACTCTAACTGTCTGGCAGAAGCCCCTCACCCCACTGGGAGAGACTGTACCACTGGTCTCTGTCTGGCAGACACCCCTCACCCCACTGGGAGAGACTGTACCACTGATCACTATACCAGTAGATGAGTCATTGGCTTGTCACATGGTGCTAAGCATTTCGTCATAACTGACGTGGCCTGGTTGAGTCATTACTCCCTTGGGGCTTTTTTTTATATAAATAAGGGTTAAAGCAACTCTGCATTGTGGTCATAGATCGACTTAACTTTAGAATGATCAAATAATGACTGGTGTGAACCTTTAGCAGCAAGAAACCAAAAAATCCCCAAAATATTAATGAGCAAATTCTTATTGAACCTACGTTAAAGTACATGCCCCTGAACGTTTTTGTGTGTGAATTAGTACTACGTTTTTAAATGTCAATTTTTATCTGGAATGAGTTCTTGAAAATAAAAAGGCAGCTTTCTTCAATACCGTCTGACAAAACACCTCAGGCTTTAAAATGCATATTACATCATACTCTAAAGTAGTAGTAGCATTAGTAGGTCAAATGAATACAATTTATGTCGGAAGTGTAGATACACTTATGTCGAAGACATTAAAACTCATTTTTGCAACCACTCCACAGAATTCATGTTAACGATCAATAGCTTTGGCAAGCCTTCTTTGCGCAAGTACATTTTAATAAAGTTGTTTACAGACAGATTATTTAACTTATAATTCACTGGAACACTATTTTCGTGGGTCAGAAATTTACCAACATCAAGTTGACTGCGCAGTTACACAGCTTGAACAAATTCTCAGAAATTATGTCTTGGATTTAGAAGACTCTGATAGGCTAATTGACATCATTCCAGTCAATTTGAGGTGCACCTGTGGATTTATTCTGAGGCGTATCTTTAAACTCAGTGCCACTGCTTAACCTCATGGGAAACTCAAAAGAAATCTGCCAAGAACTGAGAAAAAGAATTGTAGACCTCCACCTGATTCAACCTAGGGAACAATTTTCAAAGACCTGAAGGCATCATGTTTACCTGTACAAACAATAGTACACAAGATAAAACACCACGAAACCATGCTGCATGCTGGGATATTCAAGTACTGTAAAGTCAACAGACGTTTTATGTAGTTCAACACTAGTTCAGAAGCACAGTCGTGTGGAGTATATTATGTTAGACTTTACTCTACAAACTGTGCCCTCCATAATTACTGGGGAAGTAAAGACGCAGAAATGGTTGCTGGATAGACTTATGTAGGCATATGAAAATATGAGGTAAAAGTACAGACTGCTACTTATTCTTTCTCTATTTCTGGCTTTTCCCCCACATATAGAGTGAAGGTCGAAGAAGTATTTGATCCGCTGCAGATTTTTGTACATTAAAATTAAAGACTGATCATGTCTTTGTCAGTAGGCAAACGTACAAAATCAGCAGGGGAGCAAATCATTTCTTCCTTCACTGTATGTCCTACCAGCTAACAACAACAGTACTTTCAGTAGCTCTAAAAGTATGCAAACCCCTGACCAATTCTGTTATCTTGCTTAAATTTACATTGTATATTGAAATATTAATGCATTTGATAATTATTGTGAGGTGACATTGGCTGTATGTTTAAAACAATTGTGAGAAAATAGGGAATGTTTTAATGTTACTCTGAATGACAATTTGAATACAAGAACTATTTTGGTTGATTATTCTTGGTGAATAAATCCAATGTATATACAACGTTCTAATGAAGCTAAAATAACTTCCAATTGCATTTTTAACTAATACACAGTACTTCTGAGGACCCTTTCGGGGATCTGCATAAAGCAATTACATACGTATTGTTTATTTTCTGCCCTCAGTGATTTATGAATTATTGATGATATAATATCCAAGGTGCCTTTGCCGAAATATCCTCAGGCAGGAATCTGCATACCACAGCTTACCACGATTAATCGCGATATGAATCATGCTCTTATGTTTATCAGTATGCTTTTTGACACGCAGCTCAGCTCAGCAGTTCATTCTGCTCCAGGTACCGCTGTCTGGATGTCAAAACCTGTCCGCGAAAACAAAAGACGGTTTACAGAGATTCAAGAGAATCGCTCCCCTTGAGGTGAATAGTGTTTGTGTGTAACCAACTTGCATTCAGTATTTATGCAGGACTAACACTTCCTGAGCTGTCATGATAAGATTAAGAAAGCAATGTTCAAAATACACTAAAAAGAAAATGTAACTTTTTTCCCACCACCTCAATGTTCTGATGATCTTTACGTGCCTGAAAAGGTGAGAAATTAGGTTGGAGATATGTAACCACTCCTATTCTCATCGCCTTGGTTACATGGACTTACCGTTGATACTGTAGCGTCCGGTTGATACTGTAGCGTCCAGCACCCTACGGCACCACAGCCAAGCGTACTACCCACTGCTCCATATAGGGATATCTCTTATGGAGGGGCGAGTAGCCGCACCACCAGGGTCGCTACAATACTATAAAAATATAGTCACCATATAAAACACCTCTCTGTCATGATCGGAGTTATCTCTCTTAAATGTCCCGAAAATGTGTTAAAAACAATTCTATTGGAAATATATGTTTTACACTTGCCAGGGCTGTTAGTTAGTAGTTTATATCATTTTATTTTTGTTTTACATGTTGTGTATTTGCTGTCACAAATTTGCTGATCACTGCGCCTCCATAAGAAACCCACCATGATCACATTGGTTGAACAGAATAATCTATTCTATTTATTTACTTATACATTATAGTTTCTTGCCTAGCGTTTAGTCTTTTCAGCAGTGGCATGTATTCCAGAAAGCCAAGAGTGTCTGGGCTTACCCAAAATGTGACAAAAAAAACAATTTTAAATGAATCTTTTATTTTATTCTTAATCTTCCTTTCACACGTGGTTAATCTTAACGTGGGATCATCCTCTGGCGTGGAACAGTGCCCGTGATTCTCAATGAAACATTTTGCTAAGTTGTAAGGTTGATATCTCTCATAATTCAATGCAAACGGATGTCACAGTATCAAATGTATTCAACATCAATACATTTTAGCATGAAAACAGCCCTTTATGGAAACTTGTTTAAATGTGTCTTCACATCAATCAAATCACTTTAAAGTTAAAATTTCAGAAAATTAGATCAGTATTAGTCAGTTATGTTGTTTGTCTTCGATGGCTAGCTTGCTAAAACATGCCGTTTCTAAAATAGCCGTAGACTGTGATAGTTACTTGGACGTTTTGTAAAATTACATAGATGTGAATTAGCTATAGCTATCATTGTTCCCCGAGCATGTGAAAGGATAGAAGTTCAAATCTGCACTTTATTTTGAACCAGTAAAGTAAAAGATGTTTTCTTCATGATATCTCCACACTATGAAGTTGAAGTTGTGAACAAAAGAATAATCCTCTTTTTGTGTAAAAACTCAATGAAATGTGCCCGGAATTCAGGGACCAGGAACGACTTGGCAATTCCTGCAGTTCAGGGGCTAATGCTGTTTAGGGAGGGCCACACATTTGTTGAATGACATGACTGTTGAGCTCTTTGACCGTTCAAATTGCTTGTTTGTGTAAATGTCTTAAAGTGTGTATTCTGTAAATGCTGCAGCCAGGGGTCAGAATAAATGCCTTGTGCGTGTCAACAGACTTCTATTTTTTATAAGCATTATATATATGTACAATCAGTTGGAAAGCGAATGGTTTTGATAAAATGGGAAGCACGCTGGCCCATACGTTTTGTCTCAACATCGCCACTGAGAGGTCTGCAGTCAAATCTCAATCTCTCCTTGCTCCAGAATCTCCTGAACACTCCTGCATCCAAGCCACGCCCCTGCACTCATGATCTCTCCACCTCCTGGTTCTCTTACCCACACTTCGCTAGACTTCCGGTGTTCCACGAATGCTGCACCTACCCACCAAAATCACCTGGATTCATCTCACCTGTGACTATTTGTGTTGGTGCATCATTCAGTCCTCAGTAACTTGTGTCTTGTATTGTATTTTCCGTCTACATACTGAGCCTTTTTCATAGAGTTTAGCTAGTGTTTGTGACTTTTTGTGACCGTGTACGACCTTGTATTTGCCTTAGTCCTTGTGTTTCTCAGCAGTCAAAATTGAAGTTTAGTAAATTAATCTGCAACAACTCAAAAGACACAATTGAAATCACTCGGAACAATATTGCAAGTTAGTGATTAATATGTCTGGCACATTAACATTGTGGTTAACATAAAAAACAAGATGCATAAATTGCGGTTCCATGACAAAAATATAGTTAAATATTTTATAGAATAGACCAAGTTCTGTTCGTTTCCAATTCTGACATTAGTGCACCCAGAGTTTACACTCCACAGCCACGGGTAACACGCTGAACACGCTGAACATGTGAAAGAATGAACACACTGCCAGACTGTGATAAGTCGTAACACTGTCAACACGCCTTAAATAAAGCAGCACTTCAATTTCATATGACTTCACTCCAACATAATTGTCCCTAAGAGTAAATTCTTAGATCTTGGCGGTTCTCAGAAGCCCCTTTCAAAGGTGAGCGGGGTACAGTCAGTTTCTCTTCAAAGAAGTCCTTCAATTAGTGATGAATAATCTAAAAATGTAAAGATCACAGAGTACGGCGAAATATGCTAATAGTGCAATTAGAGCATTTATAAGAGCATTCATAAGGGCATTGATAAGTGCTGTGCGGTCATGTCCCTGTAATTCTTGGATAGTGTGTGTAGATTATTGACACAATGTTTCTATCAAATATGCACCGATGAGCCAAAACAATGCTGACCCGCCGAGGAATGGATCTTACTAGACCTCTTAAGGTCTCCTGAAGTATCTGACACCAATACATCAGAATCAGCAGTCCTGATTCTGGACACGACACACATGCATTTACTTATTATTCTTACTGTTGAAATATTTAAGCGGCACTGACAGATGACAACGGGCCACTCCCCCAAGCCTGGTTCCTCTCTATATTTAACTCTGACCTCTTCGTTATGTTCCTCAAACCCTTCCTGAACCTATGTGTGGAGAGAGGCCGGAGGAGTGCTGGAAGAGGCCACTGTCATCTGGGAATGCCTTAAACTGGTGTACCTGGTCTGCAAAAATACTTAGGTAAGTGGTACAAGTCAAATTGATGTCCATATTAATGCACAAACCCAGAGTTTCGCCGCTGAGCTGCCTGTTTCTTCTGCATCCGACATCTTGACTACGGAAACTGATTGTTCGCTAACCCACTAATCTACCCAGACCTTGAAAACGTGCCCTGGTTAGGAGGTGATCAACGGCTTCACCTGTGAATAACGTCATACTGCTTTGGCTCGTCAGTATAAATTAATTCTATATATTAAGTCTAACACAACAGCATATGGATAAGTGTAAGCTTGAATACATTACCATCTATAAACTGCTACTTTGAATCCCAAATGATGATTGGTTTTATGGGACCATCAAGCATAAGTATGACATTTCAGCACTTTTTACTTCTCTAATTGCGTTGGTAAATAGTTCATAATTGCAATAAGGTGCCATTAGGGTTTGTGGTACATTGCCAATATGCCCTCGGCTGAGCTCTGTGCCGCCATGCGTCCAGGCTTTGTCATGGTATATTGCCCATATCTCACACCCCCATAGGCCCTATTAGTTAAATACCAAAATCTGTTTCATCAATTTGCTATATACTCGAAAAGCTTGGATTTGAAATGAAAGCAATACTACACTAAAGCACAGCGTTTACTTAAGAAATTTCTGTATAATGTTTTTTTTTAATATATACTTTTGTGCTCTGTTGTATCATGTTGGCAAGAGGAAACAAATGTGATCTCCATAGAATATCCTACCTACTGGCTAATAGACGGATGGTCATTGGTGTTTATTGTCAGATCAAATTCATGTCATCACAAAGTTGGCAAACGTTGACCTCCGACCTCAAATGGTCGCTGGTTATCCTTTTTTTATTTTTATGTCTACATTTCAGAGTGTTATTTTGACCTCAGAGTGTGTAAGAAGTTATGGGAATTCAGATTATAATATATAATATTATCATGAAACAAACTGTAATCCAGTGTGCACTGTGTGGTACTATTTGCATTCATACTCAGTAAACTCTGCGTATTCCCCATTTCTTCTCAGGGATGTCCCTACGGACGTTTCTAGCAAGTTATTTTTACATAGCATCTTAATCACCTGGGGGTTTATCTGGTTCCCAATTGATCCTCTGGATGTCCCCAAGGACATTTATAGGAGGTTTTTGAAACGTTCTTTCACGGTTTTCTGCAGGATTTTGTGAAGCTCCCAGTTCGTTCCCAATGGTCGCTAGGAAAAGTATAAAGTTTAGCTATAGGCTACGCTTTGTTACTGTTGCAAAAGCTATCAGCTCCCATCAATCTTCCTGATATGCTTCAATGTCTGTGACGATGACTGACTTCGACTGTTTTTCTAGACTGTGCGCTTCAAGGAAATATTAGCTCTAAAAAGTCTACAGATAAAAGGATCTAAAGAAAGTTTAAAATCTATCGTGTTATAGATTCCAGAGTGATTATAACACTGAGTAATATTCCCCAGTAATATTAGAATAGAAATGCGGTGAAAGTTTGCCACTTGGAAAGTAACTGAAAGGACAGTTAGGAAAAAGTGTGCTAGAGAATATAACCAAAGTGATTAATATTGATAACCTGTCTCTTTTTTGTTGGTACAATTTTGTACGCAACCATAAAATGCAGATAGGATTTAGTAAAGGTTCAAAAGGCACAAACACAGCATTAAAAGGCATGTGATTGATGGCCTGCGTGAAGCCCACTGCTTCTCTTCAGTCGATTGATCGGGTAGCAATTTGGATCTCAGGGATGAAGAAGACTGGTGACTTGGACTTGTATACGTTTTGTATAAGTTAAGTGTAAAGCCACCGAAACATGCAGATTTGTTCTCACGATCGGTACATTGTAATGGCATCACTGGAGTTAATTCATTAATTGTAATCGTTATCTATATTTCACACTAATTTATCTAAAATCAAGTTATAAAGTAACAATACATCACATAGTTACATACGAGCACTATTCTGACCCACCTAAACTTAATAAAGTCTACAAAGTATAAGAAAATGATCTAAAACACTAGTAAAATGACGCAAACTGTTTGAGATATGACTATTTATCCTAACAGCAGACATAGCTCAATAATCCCCAGCCCCAAATAATCTTCGGCAATATTTTTACCTAAGCTAACACAATGAACACGAAGGACGGACACTATCCCACTTAACCAATGGAAAATGTCCAAATTGATTGGTTGTGGGCACCCGGAGTCAGTCGTGCAACAAGGAAGAACATTCCACAAGGATTTTGCCCAGTTTGATCCATAATGCGTGCAGTGCAATAAAGCATATTAGACTGCAAATCCCTTCACGGGGAACAAGGGAAATTCAAACACTACTGATAAATGTGTACAATATCATTCACTTTGTTACATTCCAGTCTCTTGATTTCACACCTCTCTAAGTGAGGGTGTGGGCTGAGGTGTGGGCTGAGATGTCCACACTTGGTGTTCCAGATCTTTATAGTGTGGAATATGAAAATGAATAACTAAGTATTCACAGAGGTATTCATTATATGAATGTATGTTTTATCACATATTGTGAGTAACACTTTGCAAGGATTTTAACAATACGGTTTATTTACTAATGCAATTAATTTCTAACTTGCATAAACAAATATGCTTTACAATATAGTCATGTGTGTCATAGATTGACCGGCGTAGTGTGGTGTAGCAAGCCATATGCAGAGCCAGTGTCACGATCGGTCCGAGGTGTAGTGCGTGAAGCCATGTGCAAGCCGTAAATCCGTTTAAATTAGGTTTATTCGTGACACAAACACAAAACAAACCGACAACGGCGAAAAGGACTAACTGGTTAACTGAAAAGCAAACGTGCGCATATAGCGACTTACATACAAAACAACCCAGAAACCACAATAGTCAACTGACAACCCACACCTCTCTATCAAATGTGACATGAAACAATGAACAGCAACGAGTGACAACTAGCCATCCCCTTTATAGCCCAGTGATTACAAATCCCCAACAGCTGTAACCAACACAAACCAGGAAAGGGTGCACCCGAAACCAGACAGTGCAGTACCCTAACTCACCACTCGTGACAGTACCCCCCACTAAAGGCTAGCTCCCAGATAGCCAACAACAACCAACATTAACAACAACACACACAAAAAAAACAAGGGAGCAACAGGCAAGGACCCACTGTCACACCCAAAGGGTTAGTCCCAGACAGCAGGTCCAGCCCTTAAAGGGCCTTGGTGGCCCGATCGCCATCTTGTGCGGCAAGGCTTCCGCCATCTTGTGCGGCAAGGCGTCCGCCATCTTGGTGGACAGGGCGGCGGCCATCGTGGTGGGCGTGGCGGCGGCCATCGACGTGGGCGTGGCGGCGGCCATCGACGTGGGCGTGGCGGCGGCCATCGACGTGGGCGTGGCGGCGGCCATCGACGTGGGCGTGGCGGCGGCCATCGACGTGGGCGTGGCGGCGGCCATTTTAGGCGGCGTAGTCTCTGCCATTTTAGTCGGTGACGCTCTGGGAGCTCTGGCAGGCGGTGACCCTCTGGGAGCTCTGGCAGGCGGTGACGCTCTGGGAGCTCTGGCAGGCGGTGACGCTCTGGGAGCTCTGGCAGGCAAGGACACTCTGGGAGCTCTGGCAGGCAAGGACGCTCTGGGAGCTCTGGCAGGCAAGGACGCTCTGGGAGCTCTGGCAGGCAAGGACGCTCTGGGAGCTCTGGCAGGCAAGGACGCTCTGGGAGCTCTGGCAGGCAAGGACGCTCTGGGAGCTCTGGCAGGCAAGGACGCTCTGGGAGCTCTGGCAGGCAAGGACGCTCTGGGAGCTCTGGCGGAGGAAGCAGATGACACTCCGGGAGCTCTGGCAGGCAGGGACGCTCTGGGAGCTCTGGCGGAGGATGGAGATGACACTCCGGGAGCTCTGGCAGGCAGGGACGCTCTGGGAGCTCTGGCGGAGGAAGGAGATGACACTCCGGGAGCTCTGGCAGGCAGGGATGCTCTGGGAGCTCTGGCGGAGGAAGGAGGAGCCCCTCAGGGCACTCACACTGGAGTGGGAGGAGCTGGTCCGGGCACTCACGTAGAGGGGGGAGGGGCCGCTCAGGACACTCATGCTTAAGTGGGAGGGGCTGGTCCGGGCACTCACGTAGAGGGGGGAGGAGCCGCTCAGGACACTCATGCTTAAGTGGGAGGGGCTGGTCCGGGCACTCACGTAGAGGGGGGAGGAGCCGCTCTGGACACTCACGCTTAAGTGGGAGGGGCTGGTCCGGGCACTCACGCAGAGGAGGGAGGGGCTCATCTAGGCACTCACCCTGGAGTGGGAGAGGCTGGTCCTGCAGGGTGAACCACACCCCCCACCATCTCCTTATCACTCCGGGCGGCTGGCACTCCAGGCCCCTAGGTGGTCTCTGGGCCCTGGAGGTTGGTGGCCGGAAAGGGTCATAGCCCTGTTGGAGCTGGGCTTTTTGCTGCAGCTCCATGGCTTTTGCTGGCCCTGGCTGCAGCACCGGAGCAGTGGGGGGCTGCTGTTGCAGCACCAGGGTCGTGGGTGTTCTCTCCGCGGACCTCCGTGAACACCCCGTTAGCTCCCCCCCAAAAATTACTTTGGGGCGCCTCCGGGATGTCCTCTTGCCTTCATAGAAGGCCCGCGGACCCATTGTCACTGACCCTAAATGCTGCAAAGATGGTTCATAGACAGCATACGGCCGGAGACGTAGCCACCGCTCCTGTGGTGTCTCCGGGCGATTCCACTCCCACCGCTCCGTGGGGTGACGGTGAGCTTCATCCGACGGGGCGCTATAGCTTGCCCCCCCGCAGAATCCACTCACCGTCCGACTCTGCTGGCTTCGGTGGCTGTTCATTCTGTCACGATCGGTCCGAGGTGTAGTGCGTGAAGCCATGTGCAAGCCGTAAATCCGTTTAAATTAGGTTTATTCGTGACACAAACACAAAACAAACCGACAACGGCGAAAAGGACTAACTGGTTAACTGAAAAGCAAACGTGCGCATATAGCGACTTACATACAAAACAACCCAGAAACCACAATAGTCAACTGACAACCCACACCTCTCTATCAAATGTGACATGAAACAATGAACAGCAACGAGTGACAACTAGCCATCCCCTTTATAGCCCAGTGATTACAAATCCCCAACAGCTGTAACCAACACAAACCAGGAAAGGGTGCACCCGAAACCAGACAGTGCAGTACACTTACTCACCACTCGTGACAGCCAGGTATCCGTTCAGTCGTTTTATTATAAGTAAATCAACATAAAACAAACCGTGAACGGCGAAAAACTAAACTGTTGAAATCAAAATGCGCATATAGCGACTTAAATGTATATATTACACAACGATGACAACAGCAGTAAATAACCCCACTCACCTCCAAAGCAACCGTGACATACAAACAATGCTGAACAAGGAGTGACTTGTTAGCACCCCTTTTATAGCCCAGTAGAATACAATCAGAAACAGCTGAGTGACAAAACATAAACAAGGAAGTGAATCACCGAAAGGTCTGTGTAGCCACGCCCCCACACCATTCGTGACAGTATCCCCCACTAAAAGGCTAGCTCCCCAGATAGCCGAACGAACTAACAAAAACCATAAGGGAGCAACAAGACAGGACCCACAGTCAAACCCAATGGGTTAGTCCATCAGGACGGGTCCAGTCCTTACAAGGCCCTGGAGGACCAACCGCCATGTTGTGTGGCTGAGAGTCCGCCATCGTGAGAGCCGCCGTGGCGGCGGCCATCGTGGGCGCAGTCGTGGCGGCGGCCATCGTGAGCGCAGTCGTGGCGGCGGCCATCGTGGGCGTCGTCGTGGCGGCGGCCATCGTGAGCGCAGTCGTGGCGGCGGCCATCGTGAGCGCAGTCGTGGCGGCGGCCATCGTAAGCGCAGTCGTGGCGGCGGCCATCGTGAGCGCAGTCGTGGCGGCGGCCATCGTGAGCGTAGTCGTGGCGGCGGCCATCGTGAGCGTCGTCGTGGCGGCGGCCATCGTGAGCGTAGTCGTGGCGGCGGCCATCGTGAGCGTAGTAGTGGTGGCGGCCATCGTGAGCGTCGTCGTGGCGGCCATCGTGAGCGTAGTCGTGGCGGCGGCCATCGTGTGCGCCGTTGTGGCGGCGGCCATCGTGAGCGTAGTCGTGGCGGTGGCCATCGTGAGCGTCGTCGTGGCGGCGGCCATCGTGAGCGTAGTCGTGGCGGCGGCCATCGTGAGCGTCGTCGTGGCGGCGGCCATCGTGGGCGTCGTCGTGGCGCGGCCTTCGTGGGCGGCGATGCGGCAGCCATGGTGGGCGGCCATGCGGCAGCCATGGTGGGCGGCGATGCGGCAGCCATTGTGGGCGGCGATGCGGCAGCCATTGTGGGCGGCGATGCGGCAGCCATTGTGGGCGGCGATGCGGCAGCCATTGTGGGCGGCGATGCGGCAGCCATTGTGGGCGGCGATGCGGCAGCCATTGTGGGCGGCGATGCGGCAGCCATTGTGGGCGGCGATGCGGCAGCCATTGTGGGCGGCGATGCGGCAGCCATTGTGGGTGGCGATGCGGCAGCCATCTTGGGCGCGGGCGTGACGGCGGCAGCCATCTTGGGCGCTGGCGTGACGACGGCAGCCATCTTGAGCGCTGGCGTGACGGCAACAGCCATCTTGGGCGCTGGCGTGACGACGGCAGCCATCTTGAGCGCTGGCGTGACGGCCACAGCCATCTTGAGCGCTGGCGGGACGGCGGGAGCCATCGTGGACGCTGGCGTGACGGTGGCAGCCATCTTGGGCGCTGGCGTGACGGCGGGAGCCATCTTGAGCGCTGGCGGGACGACGGCAGCCATCTTGAGCGCTGGCGTGACGGCAACAGCCATCTTGAGCGCTGGCGTGACAGCGGCAGCCATCCTGGACGCTGGCGTGACGGCAGCAGCCTTCTTTGGCGCTGGCGTGACGGCGGCAGCCATCTTGAGCGCTGGCGTGACGGCGGCAGCCATCTCGGGCGCTGGCGTGACGGCAAAAACCATCTCAGGCGCAGGCGTGGTGGCGACCATCTCAGGCGCAGGCGTGGTGGCGACCATCTCAGGCGCAGGTGTGGTGGCGACCATCTCGGGCGCAGGCGTGATGGCGACCATCTCGGGCGCAGGCGTGGTGGCGACCATCTCGGGCGTGTCCTAATAACAGCTGAGGGCTGTTCATCCAACCCCTCCGGGGGTTTCTCTGTCCCTGACGTCGGTGGCAGAAAAGGGTCTTCCCACGGCGGGGGTAGTGGCTGTAGCTCCAGGGGTTTCTCCCCCCCTGTCTGCAGCCCAGGAGCAGTGGGTGGCTGGTCATGCAGCACCAGGACCGTGGGTGTTCTTTCCGCGGTCCTCCCGGAACACCTCCTTAGCTCCCCCCCAAAAACCTTTTTGGGACGCTGTCGGGGTGCCCTCTTGCCTTCCTCCGGGAAGGACCGCGGACCCGATGTAATCAGCCCTGATAGCTGCATTGGTGGCTCATAACCGAAGTAAGCACGGAGGCGCCTATACTCCTCTTCGGGCGTCTCCGGCTTAAGCCAGTCCCACTGCTCCGTGGTGCGACGGTGAGCTTCATCCTTCGGGGCGCTATAGCTTGCCCCCCCGAGGAATCCACTCACCATCAGGCTCCGCTGGCTATCTTTATGGTTCAGCATTCTGTCATAGATTGACCGGCGTAGTGTGGTGTAGCAAGCCATATGCAGAGCCAGGTATCCGTTCAGTCGTTTTATTATAAGTAAATCAACATAAAACAAACCGTGAACGGCGAAAAACTAAACTGTTGAAATCAAAATGCGCATATAGCGACTTAAATGTATATATTAAACAACGATGACAACAGCAGTAAATAACCCCACTCACCTCTAAAGCAACCGTGACATACAAACAATGCTGAACAAGGAGTGACTTGTTAGCACCCCTTTTATAGCCCAGTAGAATACAATCAGAAACAGCTGAGTGACAAAACATAAACAAGGAAGTGAATCACCGAAAGGTCTGTGTAGCCACGCCCCCACACCATTCGTGACAATGTGTTGATTCATGTTTTTGAATATGTCCATTGTTAGTTAATTATTCCATTGCTGACATGTTTATGAACAAAACAACAAACTGTTTATTATATGTTGATGCGTTAATTGACTTTTACACAATGTTTTAATGTATTAGCTTATGTTTGTTGATGTGTGTTTCAACAGTTAACTGATCATTAGTTAATATGTTTACTAACACATGAAGACATAATCAATGTGTTGCAGATGCATTATTCAGTCATGTCAATTCATGTATTTATTAATGATTATTACTGTATTCCTATTATAATGTGTTACCCAAAGTAGTAGCGATTCACATAGCGAATCATTAGATGTATACATTGACCATCTGGCATGGAGGTGTCTTGTGGGTGGAAAGTGTGGGTGGAACGTGTGGGTAGAACATGTGGGCCACTGTAGCTGTCACGGTTCTTTGGTATGTGTAGTGCAGGAAGCCATATGCAGAGACAGGTTAATCTGTTCAAGACAGGTTTATTTAGCACACAAAACAAACTGTGAACGGCGATAAAACATTAACTTTACTGAAATAATATTGTGCATACACAGTCACTTATACAACAGAAACTATTTCTTAAATACAAACACTCAACTCTATCTTACCTTTGAGTTGGAAATAATAACCAACACTCACATAACAGAAAATACTTCTTAACTACAAACACTCAACACTATCTTACCGTTGACTTGGAAATAATAACCAACACTGTACACCCAAATCCAGTGACCCAAATATACACATAATCACCAAATCCCATGCAGCCGTGATTCTTGAATGAAACCAAATGGTAAACCGCTGCAACGGAATAAAACAAACGTGTTCCAACACCCTCCTAGCCAACTAGATGTCTCTCGTGGATTAGGAATTGTGACAATAGCACTGAATTAGATAGACAGTTCGACATACGCCTGTTGTCGATGTAGGTGTTGGCTGCCATTTTGTCACTGGGAAAAGGCTTTAAAACTCAAACATATATGTTGATTTATTTGCAGTAAACATGGACGGCCTTCTCCCTCGATTCAATGTGGGTTTTTAATTATTTAACCATTATACGAAACAATTGTTTTCCAACGCCTTGGATGTCTAACAACAGAAAACAAATATAATGCTGGACTCCTAATTAACATTACCAGGAGTCTCTGCTGTGGCCAGACGCTCCTATTCATCTAATACACGACCAGTCTTCCTCAATAAACATTTGTCATTACATGACATTAGGCTACACTGAAAAGCCAAACTGATATTAGGAATTACTTCAATTTGGACACTCTTTTCTAACTCCAGAAATTATTATGGATATAATTTTTTTCAAAGACATTCTCAGAACTGATCCGCTGTTTAAATCCAATTAGATAAAATAATATTTGTTTTTCATCCATGACTCCCTGTGAAGGCCTTCGGCTGAATACGAATTTAAAAACCAAAGGCTCTCCTGGCTGCAGTCAACCTTTCAACGCTGAACAAATTAAACTAGCTCTATTGATTTAATTCACAAAAGTCCCTCAATCACAAGGTAAATTCAACAGCGTCGCTCCAGAGCAACTAGAAGACGAATTCGGTTCACAGAACATGTCCAGCATCAACCGTCAATGGAATCCATGTACCATAAACATCAACCAACAGGTATTTTGGTTCAGTCAACATAACCTGGAGGGTAACAGACTAGACATGGATATGGGGGTTGCCCCCATAGTTTGTTCCAGTTTAAATGTCTCAGCGTGCACCCAAGCTATTGGATTCATTTTATCAAACAGTGCCATCAAGTATAATATCAGAATATGTCATATGACAAATTGTAAGCTGTTAAGAGTTTGAAACTCAACCATTCAGGTCTGAAACATTGACGTGAAGAAGACATAACACAATCAGAGACTTTTATACAGATTATTGAGGGTAGTGAGTTTCTACCATGTTCTCAGGTGACATCGCTCTGTTTTTCGACATAACTTTGTTTATCGACATTATTAGTAAAGAATTATACAATCTCACTGCATTATTATAAGTCATAGAGTAACCACATCCATAACACATTCATGACCATGTTATTACAGGCCCTGGCTGCATTATTACAGGTCATAGAGTATCCACATCTATAACACATTCATGACCATGTTATAACAGGCCCTGGCTGCATTATTACAGGTCATAGAGTATCCACACCTATAACACATTCATGACCATGTTATTACAGGCCCTGGCTGCATTATTACAGGTCATAGAGTATCCACATCTATAACACATTCATGACCATGTTATAACAGGCCCTGGCTGCATTATTACAGGTCATTGAGTATCCACATCTATAACACATTCATGACCATGTTATAACAGGCCCTGGCTGCATTATTACAGGTCATTGAGTATCACCATCTAAAACACATTCATGACCATGTTATTACAGGCCCTGGCTGCATTATTACAGGTCATCGAGTATCCACACCTATAACACATTCAGCACCATGTTATAACAGGCCCTGGCTGCATTATTACAGGTCATAGAGTATCCACACCTATAACACATTCATGACCATGTTATAACAGGCCCTGGCTGCATTATTACAGGTCATAGAGTATCCACACCTATAACACATTCATGACCATGTTATAACAGGCCCTGGCTGCATTATTACAGGCCATAGAGTATCCACATCTATAACACATTCATGACCATGTTATAACAGGCCCTGGCTGCATTATTACAGGTCATAGAGTATCCACACCTATAACACATTCATGACCATGTTATAACAGGCCCTGGCTGCATTATTACAGGTTATAGAGTATCCACACCTATAACACATTCATCACCATGTTATAACAGGCCATGGCTGCATTATTACAGGTTATAGAGTATCCACATCTATAACACATTCATGACCATGTTATAACAGGCCCTGGCTGCATTATTACAGGTCATAGAGTATCCACATCCATAACACATTCATGACCATGTTATAACAGGCCCTGGCTGCATTATTACAGGTCATAGAGTATCCACATCCATAACACATTCATGACCATGTTATAACAGGCCCTGGCTGCATTATTACAGGTTATAGAGTATCCACACCTATAACACATTCATCACCATGTTATAACAGGCCATGGCTGCATTATTACAGGTTATAGAGTATCCACATCTATAACACATTCATGACCATGTTATAACAGGCCCTGGCTGCATTATTACAGGTCATAGAGTATCCACATCCATAACACATTCATGACCATGTTATAACAGGCCCTGGCTGCATTATTACAGGTCATAGAGTATCCACATCCATAACACATTCATGACCATGTTATAACAGGCCCTGGCTGCATTATTACAGGTTATAGAGTATCCACACCTATAACACATTCATCACCATGTTATAACAGGCCATGGCTGCATTATTACAGGTTATAGAGTATCCACATCTATAACACATTCATGACCATGTTATAACAGGCCCTGGCTGCATTATTACAGGTCATAGAGTATCCACATCCATAACACATTCATGACCATGTTATAACAGGCCCTGGCTGCATTATTACAGGTCATAGAGTATCCACATCCATAACACATTCATGACCATGTTATAACAGGCCCTGGCTGCATTATTACAGGTCATAGAGTATCCACATCCATAACACATTCATGACCATGTTATAACAGGCCCTGGCTGCATTATTACAGGTCATAGAGTATCCACATCCATAACACATTCATGACCATGTTATAACAGGCCCTGGCTGCATTATTACAGGTCATAGAGTATCCACATCCATAACACATTCATGACCATGTTATAACAGGCCCTGGCTGCATTATTACAGGTCATAGAGTATCCACACCTATAACACATTCATGACCATGTTATAACAGGCCCTGGCTGCATTATTACAGGTCATTGAGTATCCACATCTATAACACAGTCATGGCCATGTTATTACAGGACCCAGCTGCTTTACAACAGGTCATAGAGTATCCATATATATTCATATGTAACACATTTAAGTCATGCCATTCAAATGAAGGTATCTAACATTTGTAATAAATGCATTATTACACGTGACTCGACGGGTCTCCTGCGAATATCTTGACGCCAGGACACCTTCAGGGGTTTGTAGAGTCCATGCCTCGGCGGGTCAGAAGACTAACTACATACTAATATGCAGGTGGTCATTCCTTTTTGAATATATAAATATGTTTTAGTTGTGGTATTTTGTTATTCTTGGGCAGGTCTGCATGAATACTAAACTGCAGTTCAAGTGTCGTGAAACAAATTTCCAGTGGAATAGTTCCCTTATAATGAAAATGTGAACAGTGCTTGGGAAAGTATCTGTCATAATCATAAAATGCAATTTGCACGGGGAAGAAGTAGTATTTTTCATCAACACGCCATCTTTAAATTCCCAAACGACTGTAAGCAGCGAGTACTTACATCAAAGTGATTAAAAATTAGGTCATATTTGTATGAAATTTTCCATCTAACCAAAAACACATTTCAACTTGAGGGCTTCTGAGAAAAAAAACATTATTGTGCCTTTCAGAATCACAACCCAGTTGTTCGTAAAATCATTTCTCTCATCTTGGGTGGTTTTTTTCTCGAGACCTCTGTGTTCAGTCTCAATCTTTTCTTCAGAAAACATTCAGGCAGAGGTCTGAAATGAAATAGAGATTCAACCAGAAGAAAGCTTGACAATAAAATCAGCCATGAGCTTCTGCTTGGCCAAAACACTGTTGGGATTATTTCCTGTTGGTCGATCCAATTGTAGAACCCAGCCGTTAAATTGTTTCGCTGGATGCAACCTTGAATGCCAAATTCAATGTCATTAGACATTTCAGGAATAAACAAATAACATGGTGGGTTTTTTATTGTGATATGTGATAGAATTTCCCATTTCATTAAGGATAGCGATCATTTAACCCGACCCGACAGTTACATTTACATGTGAAGCCCGAACCCGACCCGAACCCGACGTGACCCCGAGGTCCACTCTGTTTCTTACATCCAAATGTTTTTTTGCAATATGTTCTATTTTATGATTGCTTGAAACGGTAAACAAATAACCTTTGTTGTGACTGAAATAGCGCGCGAGAGCGGTAGCACATGCGCAAAAAACATTTTTGTGCTATAAATGATATAATAAATAATATAGGCCTATATATTATTTTATTTGTATTTTTTTGAGCGAGCGAGCGAGAGAGCAGCGCGAGCGAGTCTGTGTCTGTGTGTAGCCTATGGCATGCAGTGCACATTGCACATCTGCGCACGCACGTACTTTCTCTCGTCTCGTGTGCCGGTCACCACAACATCACACAGCAAGCAGGCAAAGAACACGGTGACGGCACGCAAACTATATAGCCTTTTTAGTTTTTCTTACTTACAAACCCGAACCCGACCCGAACCCGAGGCTGTTCATTAAACATTAACCCGAACCCGACCCAAACATTTTTCGGGACCCATCGGGCTCGGGTCGGGTAGCAGACCTCTAATCCAACTGAGTAGAAAATGTGTTTTCTCAAGCAGTTTGCCCATCAAGCAAGGCTTTTTTTAGAAGTCAATGAGAGAATACCAAAATGTGTTAAATTCATGGTTTTATTATTATTGCTAATTTTACTCACATACACCTCGTTTAAAAGCATTGTTTGTTTACGAAGGTACGGATGTACGTCCAGACATCCTGGCATATTATTGAATATGTCCCTGTTGAGTTTTGAGATGGGTTGTGTATATTATTCACACATTCTTATCATATCAACTGCTCAATCAAATACTCAAAGGTATTAAAGTTAGTCCATTGACTAAACCAATGTGTTCAGGACATAGTGGCTATTCTTTACGATGGTAACTGCTTGTCTTGTTCTTCTTTATTTATCCACCATAGCTTGCTGAGCCAAAGCAACGGCAACAAAGCTATTGGTTCTCTGCATGCCGGCATAATTGCATGACTCGCCAAGTTGGTCCAGCACATCCCGCAGATGCTCAAAGGATTGAGGTCCGGGGAAATTAGAGTGCTGGGCAACACCTTGAAGTCTGCATCATGTTCCTCAAAGATTAGATAAGATGAAACGTTTTTGTCATTGGACAGTACAAACACTGTACAACGGAATGCAGATTGCATCCAACCAGAAGTGCAAAAGAGCTGTGCAAAAAGATATTTGCAGTGTGAGGATGTGCAATTAACATGGATATAAGAATGTGCAGGTATTCAGTTAAACAGTGTAGCAAATGTTCAGGGGGCAACACCAGCGGAGAACATCTGTGCACGTGGTAAACGGAGATCAATATCAATAATAATAAGGTTGATCTCTGAATGTGGACCGTACTGCACTGTACTCCAGTCAATTGCATTGTTTGAAAATGTCAGAGCTCTAATGATGATACCGGATAATGACGATATGACTTATTGGACGATAATCTCAACAAGGCAGACGTTAACACATTAGCCAATAATATTGTAGAAAACATCCGCTGGAACAGTCATCAACGTCAATCAGCTCAAAAAGTGCGTTCAAGCAGGGCAACTGCTAGCTATCCGCTCCTAGTAAGCGATGCGTCTGTATGACTTCCGTGTGAAGACCTAGCATGTATTGTAGCAATCCATAAGCCTTCTCGTGTTGAAGGCTTTGATGGCGCCCCACTGCTACCCAGGAATTGCTGACGCATACCAGATCTCACAAAACCTGCATGGGTATTGAGGCATTAGGAAATGACATCATATGTTATGAAAGTCTAGTGCTTAATGGCACATTCACCGGCAGGCAATAATTGGTTGAGGCCTTCAACATCTGCGGGGATTAATGACCGTGGTGTAAAATAAATGCAGCAGACAGTACAAGAAGTTGGATCACATTAACTTGCTTCTTCTGGAGAGCGAGCAATAATTTGTGAGGAATGTTTAAATATCATATTTATTCATACAATATGTTAATACAAATAAAAAATCATCAGAATGAAGATGACTATAAAGTTGTTTGGACATATTCTTACCAGTTGATATTTGAGTAAGATTTCGAACCACAATAATTCAAAAGCGACTCAATTTCCGCAAACCACACAAAACATGTATTCTGACACTATGTACGCAATTAATATAAACAGAAATGGCATTTCCTCACGCAGGAAATGTTAGAACACACCTACCTTTTCCATCACATGAAACGGTTAATATTTAAATCAGGTGCACAACAACAATTAAACATGATTAATACATCATTAGAGGGACTTGGCAGGATCTAGCTAAGCATAAAAATTCGACACCTGGTGGTGTTGGTCTTAAGTATACGGATATTTCGTTACAGCCCAGGACCCCCAGGATGACATGAATGGATCTATTGCCACAACCAATCAGAAAGAGACTTCACAACCTTGGCTTACACAGGATGGACAAATCATCTGCTCCGAAAAAAGATAACCACACAACAACCTTTGGGTCTTATTTGTTACGTCAACGGTCAAAAGTGAAGGGAAATTATGTATCCATATGTCTAAATATTTTGATTTTTTTTTTACAAATAACTACAGTGAAGGAAGAAGATATTTCATTCCCTGCCGATTTTGTACATTTGCCCACTGACAAAGACAAGATCAGTCTATCATTTTATTTGTAGGTTTATTTGAACAGTGAGAGTGAGAATAACATCAAAAAAGAATAATGCATTTCAAATAAGTTATCAATTGATTTGCATTTTAATCATACTTTTGTTGCCTTGGCTGTGTGTTTTGGGTTATTGTCACGTTGAAATACCCATCTAAAACCCATTTGCCATTTTGTAGTGTGTTTCCAACTGTTTTCTTGGTGACTATGGTCCCGGCTGCCTTGAGATCATTGACAAGATCTTCTCGTGTAGTTCTGGGCAGATTCCTCACCGTTCTCATGGTCATTGAACCTCCATGAGGTGAGATCTTGCATGGAGCCCCAGACAGAGGGAGATTGACAGTTATATTGTGTTTCTTCCATTTGGGAATAATTGCACCAACTGTTGTCACCTTCTCACCCAGCTGCTTGGCGATGGTCTTGTAGCCCATTCCAGCCTTGTGTAGGTCTACAATCTTGTTCCTGACATTCTTGGACAGCTCTTTGGTCTTGGCCATGGTGGAGAGCTTGGAATCAGATTGATTGCAACTGTGGACAGGCATCTTTTATTTTGTTCCTCACTGTTCAAATAAACCTACCATTAACATTTCAGACTGATCATGTCTTTGTCAGTGGGAAAACATACAAAATCAGCAGGGGATCAAATACTTTCTTCCTTCATGATATATGAAAGGTTTTTCAGATCAACTTTAAGTTGAGAACTAGAGCCAAAAGTTAGAGCCAAAACTTTCCTGAAAACATTTTTTAAGACTACATTTATGACAGATGTAATATTCATACACAACTTGACAATCTTAAAATAAAACAGAAAGAATACCTCAGAACTTTTTACTTTTAAATGTTGTGTGACAGATACCAAAAAGGCAGGATGGCTAAAAACACAAAGAGCATTGTTTGACTTTGTAGAGATTGTCTAGTAAGTGAAACTTCCTGTTCTGTGCGTTGGCAATCTTCACCCAGGCTGACAGGAAGCCCTGTCACTGTAGTGTCAATTATATATATATATATATATATATATCTCTTTCACTCTCTTTCTGCTACATCCTATTTAAGAGAAACATGTCCAAGCCTATTCCAGTATTCTCCATTCCTGGTGATCAATAAGGAAAAACATATTGAGAATCCAGGAACTTCTTCAGAAGATAATATACTGATTACTCCATGGAAGAGAGTGTGTAATTGAACAGTCTTGGCAGCTCTGACACCAATAATACAGCCTCTATGCAGTACATATTACAATTATTACTATAGATAAGAAAACATGGCCAGTTATATTGTATCATGGAATTAGACAGATAATTGTATCGCATATGTCCAGAGAAAAATTCACGACGTGGATGAACGCAACTTATGGAACCAGTTTTCCTAGAAAACAGAATACAAGAGCAGTCATCCAATTTTAACGAATCCTTGCGAGAGACTGCTATTTCTTGGAGGGATATCTATTATGTACTTCAATCTGAGAAGATCACAGGTGTTTTGGATCAGGGGTAGAAGGTAGGCTTGCGGCTAGAGAAGAAACACCAGCAACTGGAGAGTTGCCACTTATAATTCTTGGTGTGAGGGTGTTAGTTGATCTGGCAACCGGAGGGTTGCCAAGTATGATTCCACGGATGCCTGCCTCTGGATCCCGCACATCTCCAATAACCTGAAGGGGTAATCATTTAGCTGACATTCTTATCCATAACAACTGAAATATATCAAGCGGAGGATTTGGGGATACATGAACGTCTGACATTTAGGTGGCAATAGTGATATCAGGGACCTTGTTGACATTTCGCCTGGACATCTGTTTAACACACCTACCAATACATAAATACAATGTGATATTTAGTGACTTTACAGTCATGAAAATAATTTAACATCTCATCCAAAGACAGACCCTATGAAGGGCAATGTCCCTATTAACTACCTGGGGCTTGATTTTTAGGATTATAGAGAAGAGTGCCCTGTACTGGCTGTCCAACAATTATTTCAGCAGCATCTGGTCTTCCATCCAGGGACTGACCTGCACCAACCCTGCTTAGCTTCACCAGCAAGCCCTAAGTCGGCATGCTGCCTCTGTGTCACGTTTTGGCACGGGCAGGATGTCCGCGCCTGTGAAATCCAACGCCCTCTCCACCTTGTTTGGCGCACAGACACGTTTCACTTTTTTATTGCCCTCACCTGTCTTCCTAATCACCATAATTTTTAAGTTCCTCCTATCCCAGTTTAATAAATGTCCTTCGATCGCCCAGTGCTCGTGTCCGTCTCCCCGTTCGCCACACTCTGTTGGCGGAGTTGGGCTTAGGTAGAACTGAACTTTTGACAGGATCAAGTATTTCCATCGCGAGCAAGGACACCAGAACTCAGATATTTCACCGCACCACAAAAAGCACCACGAAGTGCGGGTGAGGCAGTAACCCCCTGCTGTGATCCGTGTGTCATTATGCATTATATAAGTCAATTTAAAATGCCTTCCGAGCAGTATGCATAACTGTCTGGAAGTTGAAGAGACATGACACTAATGCTAAATTGGCTCGAGTGCCGAAGTGTTAAACAGCTGGTGACCGGGCTTGAACTGACAGTCGTTCACCCATTTCCCCGCCAGGTGAAGGTTGTGACGACGATTCTTCAGCCGGGATAGGAGCGCGTGGGGGGGCAAGGCACAGCAGGGAAGCAGCTATGTCAGACTTGTCAGATTTGTCCACAGCTGCAGTGTTACTGAGAAGGGAAACATTACACATGTATTTCCTTGGTTGTCTCTCGGAGCACGACCCTTACCTGGGTGTAGTGAGCACCACTGAAAATGTGTGCACTCTTCAAAGAATATGATGCCTTTTTGGGATTCATTGTAAGACCAGTGTGATGGCATAGTGATTCCTGGATTCCCTTGCTGGGTAAAAACAGCTCTCTTTCGAGGATGGTACCAAACATTAGCTTGATATGAAAATGTATGAAACTTTTTGTTTAAATTAACATGTTTCACATCTCATCCATATATTGCAATTTCAATATGGCATGTCCTTTGATAGCGGGAGTCGAGTGTGAGCATTTCAGTTAATCACAGTAGCAGATTGAGAAAAAAAGAACAAGCTCAAAGCTGCTATAGGCTAGAGATGCATCAGATGGAAACGCGCGAGGGAAACATCTCAAGGGTAGCCTTTTCAAAACACTTCCAAATCCTCTCTGTATCTGGGCAAATTTAGCAAAACGGGGGGGAATCAGCTTCAAGCACGGATGGTGGAGCTTACTGCTTTTCAGGCACTGAGAACATCTTGCTTTGAGAGATAAGTGAAAGCTGTTTTTGGAGATTGCGAAACTGAAACTAAAGCCCCACTATCTACACCACTCCCGCTATTCTCGTGTGCGCTCGAAACAATTAAGATTTGAGTTGAAAAAAAGAAGAGAGAACTGAAATGCACCGGCAACACAAACACAACGTTATTGTCTCCATCTCAGGATATTACCCATCATATCACATCTATTGTTATGGGGACTTCGGCTTCCTCGTGTCCGGTCTTCTGATATAACTTCTGTCGACGCTGTGAAGTCATCTCAACTCCTGTAATAAATAGGTGTCAACAAGGTGTTGTCCATTACGTCTGTAAAATCCAATTTCGGAAAGAGGCCCCTACATAAATATGACTAGAATAGACTCGAATAAGGTAGAATAAGAATAAACCAGGCTGTCAGAGAGGCTGTTAAAGATAGTTCTGCAGTGTCCAGGATGAGCACTGTCCTCCAGCCCATCAGGGTCCTCTCTAGGGATGTTATTTTTGACATACGAACATTTGACATACGAACATTTGACATACGAACATTTGACATACGAACATTTGACATACGAACATTTGACATACAAACATTTGACATACAAACATTTGGCATACAAACATTTGACATACAAACATTGATGTTTTTAGAAACTGTAATAGCCAGTTTTAGATTAAAAATGTGCTATTTGTTTTGTTAAAACTGTTTTGGGTCAATCTGCAGAGGCTTTACATACAATCAATACTAATATATGTATTTAACTATCTACTAAATACTGACCAATCTCTCACTAACCAGTTCCCTAACTAACCCTTACACTTAGGAGACTTTTATCCTCCTAATATCACAGTTGAAATATCACCCATTCAAATTGTTTTACCTGTCCATGTGAATTCCTACCTAATCATCTTCCTTTGTACTAAATCAGTTTGTATGCTGTGTCAGCAGCCAACCAGTTGCTTGTTATAACGTTCTTGAAAATACACAGTCGTATGTTTGAAACATTTTAATGCCATGCTCGCTGTGAAAGCTAACAGTTCGCTTGCTAGCTAGTCAACTGTGGCTAACACAATCATGTCAACCGTTATAGCTAGAATAACAATACCTACTTAAATTTGTACATTACTGTTCAAATGTTTGGAGTCACACAGAAATGTCCTTGCTTTCACATAGGCGAGATTAGCATAATGTTTTCTTTTTATTAGCCAGTCTGAGATATGACTTTTTCCTTGACACTCTGTATAGAAATAATTCTTCCTTGAAGGCCAGCATCTCATGTCGCCTGCCTCTTCCCTGTTGATGTAGAGACTGGTGTTTTGCAGGTAGTATTTAAATGAAGCTGCCAGTTGAGGACCTGTGAGGCGCCTGTTTCTCAAACTAGACACTTTAATGTATTTGTTTTCCTGCTCGGTGGTGCACAAGGGCCTGCTATTCTCTTCGTTCTACTCTGGTTAGAGACAGTTTGCACTGTTCTGTGAAGGGAGTAATACCCGGTGTTGTACAACATATTCAGTTTCATGGAAAAGCTTTTCTTTCTCCGAACAAGAATAGACTGACAAGTTTCAGAAACTTCAGAAAGTTTCATTTTGAGCCTTTAATCAAACCCACAATTGCTGATTCCCCTGATACTTAGTCTAAAGAAACAAAGTGCGAAATGGTTTTCTAATGATCAATTAGCCATTTAAAATACTAAGCTTAGCATAGCAAACACAACGTGCCTTTGGAACACTGGACTTATGGCGGGTCTCTGTGCCCCTATATGATCCATTAAAAATCAATGTTATCAGAAATGTGTCACGTACTCCAAAAACGTGCCTGCAAAAACAAACCAATGCTAGCTAGTTCAAGTTCATCGTCGTACGCAACTAGTTTAGCTTTTGGTTGCAGCACGTAGCATATAAATATGCGAAGAGTTAAATATATGTATATATATATACACATCATTATTACGTGTCACATGTAGTTGTCTGTTGTTCTGTTTTTCAGAGTTTAATGTCCGTTGCAGAATGTACGTGTAGTTAGAAACGTGTCGTGAACTATCCCATGTATAAAAATGTGTGTGTATGTTATCTATACATCTATATACATCTCAATTTGGGCGTCTCTGGACGAGGCTGAGACAAGCCACACTGTTTATGCATATTTTTTTAAAGGTAATTTTAAGGTAATTTTTATATATTCACTCTGGGAAAGTCACTGTGTAAGTGTTTCATAGAAATTATAGTTTTCTCTGTGTTTCACAGCTTTTTAACAAACAGAGATAAGATATGGTTGTCCCACTAAATGAAGGGAGCACTGTGAAGATTGATAGAGGGTCGGCGGCTTAATGACAACTTCTTTGATGTGAGTATTGCTAACCACAGCTACAGAGGGAAACAGAGCTGTGTAGACTTGAGACAGAATACACTGAAAACATTGACAACCAGTATTGAAACCACTCCCCTGTGGTAGCCTTGACCAGGAGTGCTAAATAAAAAATTAAGTAAAGTGTTTCACAGCTAGGAACTAGCTACTGCCGCTGGCTAGCAATATCATTTCCCATTTGACACAGTGAGTGTGAGACCGGCAGTGTTTTACAGTGATTGATTTGGCCATAACAGGGCTTGCTACTAGGTACCACTACAAGTATGTCTACTCAGGTGTAACCTGAAGCCTTAACTTGCTAACACAGCAGATATCACGTTTTGACTAGCTAGAGAAGCAGAAGTCATTCTGGCAACAAATCATGCCGAATTTTCCTAGAGGAACATGTCAAAGCTCTCATCACTCCCAAGAAGGATGTCCGATCACCTTTGGACATTGTGTTTTAAATGCTAAAATGCAAGTCAATGAAATCTTTTTTTTTTATTTACCTGAATGAATATATAGATAGTTTCAGGAAAACTCTAAATGTTTGCATCAACCAGAGTGGAAATTGATTTCGATAAATGTATCTTGACATTAAAAGCGCTGCGGAAAAAGCCACTAAATTAACATGTGACACCAAATCTCTCGAGATGGATACAATTCCAACAAATACCGTGGAATCGTCAGAGAAAACCAACAAAGAGAGACTGCCTAACACAAATCCTTATAGTAGTGTCTGAGGTAATTCTTACAGTCTCTTTAACTTCCAATTAATTATTGATCACGCAGAAGACAAAGACACGCAAAATTGCAAGTCAATATTTAATCAAGAACTCTGGCATTTTACCGTCTTCTGATGGAGAAGGACAGGAATGTTCGTTAAAATGGCACAGCAATATCCAGCCCCTCAATTTGCTGAGTTTCATCATACTTACAGCAAGTGACAAAGAGGAAAACTGAGGTTATTACACCTCTTTAGAATAATGAACGGGGGGGGGTTGGATATGTGGGACCTCGTGCAGCTGTTCCCTTCCTCTCTCATGCAGCCTGTTACAGCACTGTGATGGGAAATTTCCTTTGTCTCTTCGACGTGTGTATATTCCCCCCCAATATTAGGGTTACAAAAAAATAGGAATTATGATGTCTAGGGAAAAACGCTGAGCAACTTGTAATGGCTATAGTTGGCTATACTTTCACCTTTAATTTAGTAATTTGGCACTATTGTATTAAATATCAAAAATGTTGAAACTCTTAACTTGAAAAGAACATAGTTCTTTCACACCCTTTAGGCTAATGCTTCCCTGTGTTATATAATATATGATTTTCCTCGAATTCCATCGCAAAATAACGAAACCAACCCAGAATCAACCGGCCAAAATAATCCCACAGAAATATCAGCGTGGCCTAACAAGGCCAGCAGTAGAAACAAGCGTCCCACTGGCGCGTGACCAGACCCCCACCAGACCCCCAGGCCCCGGCACCGCTGAGGATATGAGAGAATCAGCCAATGCTTCATTCACATGTCTAATAGGCTACCCACAGATAGAGGGCAAGAGAGGGCAGCGCATCGCTGCATCCGCGGTTCACTGGATAACCTTTAAAGCCCGGGTAAAAAACGCCCCAGGATAGTGAACATGGAGAATGGGAAATTAAAGTTGCAATGGGTTACAGGAGAAGGATACTTTCTCCCCGTTTGGTCTCTGAATGGTTTTCTGGCCTCTTATAAGATTAGCCAATGTCAAATTAAATACCGGTTAAGGGAATAAGCAGGTTGAGGAGCACCTATTTGATGAGCAAATCAAATGGTCATTAGGCCGACACGACTCCGCGTCTGATGTATTAAGATGACAACAATTGAATTAGTTGACTCCAAGAGCAATATCGTTACAACAGTTGATTAGATGAATCGGCCCATGGTCATGTTCTCTGAGGGAAATCAAAATGAGTGTGAACAGGAGCAGATGTCCAAACAAACAGGTTTAACTTGCACCGAATTACACTTCTGCGTCTAGGTTTCACTCACAGTGTGTGTCCCGCAGATCCATCCGCCTCTAGTCATGATCTGGCGAACATTTGGTATGACGTTGAGTTGGACCAGTCCGTCTGTGTAGCTGACTCTACGTTCCGACAGCAAACCAATGGTCCTCTGAACACACGTTGTCATCGTTGCTCCACAACGGTCGTAAACAACTAGCAAGTAGAGTCACTGAATGCTACGTCGATGCACTGCTATCTGGCTAGGCATTTCACACCAGTTACTCAAAACCTTTTTGATATTCACCCCCAGCAGGGGGAATATTGAACCATCATCGTATTATGTTTCAGTCACAACAACTAATTCTCTTTCTCCCCAAACAAGGATGTTTAAAAGCCGTAATACATATTTATATTGAAATTATCTGAAGGGCTACCAGACTCCTACCAACTCAAGGATAACTGTTAAACTGTTACATGGTAATGACAGTCCTCTGATTGGTCTGTGTATGTTACAAGTTTAATAAGTATTTTTGGTTGCTAGCACTGAATTTGCTCATATCTTCTCCATTGCGTAGCTGCTGAGTCTTGTGAATGATTCACTTATCTCTCTTAAGGTGAGTGTACCAACAGTAACACTCACTGCTAAATTACTAAAAAAGCACACATAGAAACCTTCTAGAGAACTACTGCGCACAGAATAGCTGTCACTCTCGCAGATGCAAAAAGGAAAGTAGTTTCTGTATTTGAGAAGTTGCTGTTCAAAGATCGAAACGGAACTGTTTGTGGGAGACTTTCTCACACAGTGCTGACTGTTGAAGAATAGCAAGAGTATCGCCTTGAAGAGATTCTGCAGGTTGTCTCTATACCCAGTCGCTTTCTTGTTACGAGGATAGTGCTTGGGGAATAGTATGGTGTGTCTAGACTGCACAGATACCATAGGTCATTTTGTCCCACAGACAGTTGGTTGTTTTCCTCAAAAGAGTCGACAGTTGTGACAGCGAGCCAGGCTTCTGAGGCGCTCATCCATTTCTCCAGTCATGCGCTGCGTCGGCATGAATATGAAAGTTCCTTGGCACCGTGGGCAGGACGGGGCGCACACTACCCTCGGGGTTCCGAACGTGAAGTGTGTGGGCCGGCATTGAGTGACGGAAACCATTGATCAGGGAGAACCAACAGATGGAACGAACACAATCAGGGCACACTCCATGTTCCGTTTTTCCCTTTGTCTCCTTTTTCCGATGCTCTTTCCCCTACCTGCTCATGCATGCGTGCACTGGTATTCACGCACACACACGCACTCACACACACGCACACACACGCACTCACACATACGCACGCACACACACACAGGGCCCTTTAGTTCCACCCACCGCACACTGTGACACATTGTGTCTTTAACTGACATTTCATAGCTATGTGCTTGATTTCACTAATTCTCAAATGCCACAGTACGACCTGTACGCTCCCAACACCATCTGCGCACATCTGCGCTGACTATATTTAAACCCCGCCTTTCTCCCAAATGGTACCCTATTCCCTGTATACTGCACTCATTTCGACCAGGGCCACGGGATGCACATCTGGCCTTTAAAAATGAGAGGAAATGTAGGCCATTCAGTGGAGGTCCACAGCTGCCCGTTGTGTTTTTATATTTGCTTGGTAGCTATGGACGTTTTTACCACACAAGAATGTCTCTGTCAGGGTTTAGTCCATTTTGACATATTGTGATTATGTCTACATCTATTGTCAGATGTAATTGACCAAATGGAAAAACTACACATGAAATGAAACTGCGCGATTGCGACTTATCCGAAAACACAATAACACAGATTTCATAAACACAAAGACACTCACCTATAGCGACGTGTAAAATTAAATCTATCGAAAGCACACATTAACCTAACCAGGGACCTTAAATAGCCCACTGATTAACTAACCTAAGTAACATTATATTAATAACAAGCACCTGTGAACCTAACCAGGGACCTTAAATAGGCCACTGATTAACTAACCTATGTAACATTATATTAATAACAAGCACCTGTGAACCTAACCAGGGACCTTAAATAGCCCACTGATTAACTAACCTATGTAACATTATATTAATACCAAGCACCAGTGAACCTAACCAGGGACCTTAAATAGCCCACTGATTAACTAACCTACATAACATTATATTAATAACAAGCAAATGTAAAGCTAACCAGGGACCTTAAATAGCCCACTGATTAACTAACCTATGTAACATTATATTAATAACAAGCACCAGTGAACCTAACCAGGGACCTTAAATAGCCCACTAATTAACTAACCTCTGTAACATTATATTAATTACCAGCACTCGTGAACCTAACCAGGGACCTTAAATAGCCCACTGATTTACTAACCTATGCCCGGAGCTTAGCTAAACCCAAAACAGCTGTGCTCCTAATCAACATGATACACAGGAGTGCTCTCCTCTACATACCCTGTGACCACACAGCTCACCCACACATGACATATCTGTCTGCATCTGCACTAGTCTGCCTCTGTGAATTGCAAAAAAATCTGAAAAACGTATTGTTTTGGGTTGCACAAATTAAGAAACCACTTTACCAAAAAAATAAAATGAATGATGATTACATAGGGGCCACAGAGAATTAGACAATCTAGACCACCGTCTGTCAATTACGCATTTGCATATTCAAGCCTCTCTCAAAATAAACTGCTTCTATAAGTCTGGAATAACATATTTTAAAGAAAGCTTGAAATGTAGGAAACACATTTGTTGCTGTTGTAAGGAAGATTAGTGCCCCATTGCTGCACTTACATCCTGCTAACTAGAAAAAAAGAATATAAACACGTTTTATGTGTGGCTGTGATACATACAGTAGATCTGGTCTGAAAAGTGCATTCACCTGCTGGTAGGAAAGACTCTTAGCAGACTACAGTCCAAGTCTATAAGGTACTTAGACTGACCTTTAAATACTGGTCAGTTCGAGATTTTAAAATGTCAGAAATTTATTGTTAGAAAAGAATCACTGAGTTTGGAGGAAGGCCTTAAAATACATCCACATGTAGACATCCAATTGACAAAAATGATGTCAATTAGCCTATCAGAGGCTTCTGAGGACAATACATAGATTTAGGCGTATTGTATGTAATCTTTTGGACCTAAGTGAAATAATCTGTCTGTAAACAATTGTTGAATAAATTACTTGTGTCATCCACAATCTAGATGTTTATGCAGACTTGCCTAAAATGTAGTTTGTAAACATGAAATCTGTGGAGAGGTTGAAAAATAATGACTCATAATGACTCAAGCTAAGTGTATGTAAAGATCCAAATTCAACTGCACATACCTTTCCAACAAGAGGAAAAGGAAATATGTCTGCTCTTATTTCAATGTCTAGCTGCACTGTAGTGAGGATTTCCTTACTTTTTGTTTCTGAATAAACAGTATTCCAGCGTTGTATGTTTTGTTTATACATCACTGAGAAGGGAAAGAGATGGGTTCAAATAGAAAAACACTTTTTGGACCCAAAAGAACTCTACTCCGAATAGCTTCGAAATATGTATAGAAAGGAATTTGGGTGTGTTGCAAATCTGTGTAGACTGTCTATTGAGGAAGGGGCTATATTAGCTGTAGTATGGTGGTGTTAGTTTCATCAAGCAGGTGGCCAAATTAATCATTTGTGCTGTAGTTGTATTATTTAAAGGGTGAGGCTGTTGTTCCTTTTTTAACAAGGGAGGTTCAAGTGGAACTATGTGGCTGTAGGAAAGCTTTTTTAATGATACCTCGAATTTGACCAGCATCTCTCCCCAATTGAAAAATCAACTGGTCCGGAATTTATATCAGAAAAAAGTTCTGGATATATATTGAACTTGGAACTAGAGAAGAGGGGTTCCCTCTGGAATGTCAGGATTGCGGAATAAACTTCCCGGCCGAGCGCGCAGTTGTTATTGAACTAGGATATACCTTTTAAATAGATAACTCTTTGGGATATTCTGTATCCTAGTTATACTTACATACTACATATTTATCCAGACTGAGTCCTCTTTATCTCTGTGTTTGATATTTGTCTGAAAATGAAATATCTTTACTATTCAGCCATGACCTCGGTCGGGTTTTGGGGGATTATCTACCAATGCATTAGATGTGCCAATTGACAATGTCCGAGGATTTGGCAAATAAGTACATTGCATGATGTTCTTTCAGTGCAGAGAACACATGTTAGCAATGTGATTAGAACCGTTGCATTATTTTGCACAGACCAGCTTGCCAAAGCATGATAAAAATGTCCCGTAAAATGTCAGTTCATGTCCAAATCCCGAGCAATTTATTGCTTCTTTCCTTCTCAGGATCAAAGCACAGACCTGGTGCATTTTAAATCCTCTATAAAATGACAATCATGAGCCTGTCCCCAAAACTCTTCACTGTTCTGTACCGAATGTTCACAGAAGCTGTCCGTGTGAGAGAGAGTTTTCGTTTTTGCTCATGATTGACACGGGCTGAAGCAAACCCAGTGTGTGGGGAGATCAGATTTTGTCAAGCACAGCACACACAGTGTTGTCTTGTCATTACGACTGATGCTTTATACCACCACAGTGGAGGTGCCGCTCCTCCGGGAATCAGCTATTGTTCCTGGTAGCACAACGTCCAAAGGAAAAGATGCTCCTTCACATCACTGCCAGCCTCTGCCCAGCCAGCGGGCTACAAAGAGCTCTGAAGACTCTCAACATCAAGGGCTGCTTCTTAGAAACCGAAGAGAATATTCTTTCACCTCTTCAAACATTGCAGAGAAGTGAGGTGGCTCAAAGGAGAGGTGAATACCTTTTTTGTCGTCACTCCCACTCAGAGATATTTAATGTTGTGGTGTGTCGTCGTGCGTTTGTGAATATTGAAGTCGTGCGTATTGTGCGTGCGTGCGTGTATGTGTGGGCGGAATTTTTAAAACAGTCAAATCCAGTATGCAGGTCAACCAGTGGCAACTAAGGCTGTCACTAAACTGCTCTAAACATAGTTTCTGCTGCCTGGCCGCCGCCGTATTTAACATAATGCCCATCTCCCGTGTTACCGTGTCACTGATCAAGGCTCATTGTCACGGACTAGCGGCTCTGGCGCCTTCGAATCTGTTTTCCCCGACAGTTCACAGACCGTTTGTCCCGTGGCTTTGACGCGCGCATAACTACGGCCTTGCTTAAGCCGTATCCCTGTACCTTTTACGATGCAAATGAAAAAGCGGTATACGATTCAGCCGACATATCAAGCTTTTACGGTGAACGCAAACTCGGCTAACGCAGGGAGAGGAATTGTCTTCACTTTAAAAGAAGGCAGTAACCCTGTGGATCTTTGCTTGCCATATCTGCAGCCTGCCTGACTGTCTTCCACAGGACCAGGGGGTGCTAGAGCCATGTTAGCATATGTTAGCCCAGACCGTAAGCAACAGCAGCACGTTTTGTCAGCCGAGCAGGTGGCTCGAAGAAGACTAACGGAGGAAAAGAACAGTCGGGAGCGAACTGTGGTCCCCTTTACTGTTAGCTTTATGACTTTGCACATGATTAATTGTGTGTCGGTTACTTGACAGTCAATGTTCTGCCCGGTTCCTGTAAAGCGCGTCGCAAAATTGGACCCCTGGCTTCAGTCTCCCGGACCACATTGATCAAGGTTAAGTGAAGCGCGGAACAAACAGTTTTTTTCACCTTCGCGAAGTCACAGCGATGCGACGCGCTCAGCGGAAAACAACCCTGGCGTGGGCTGCATGCCAGCGCTCGGCTGGCAAATGACTGTGTAATTTGTAGATGTATTATGTGTTCGCTAAACCCACAATTATGAACACATTGTGTCGCATGAGAGGAGTCGGCCCGGGATGAATGTCAATCGCAAATCACACGTCGTTAGCTGCTAATTGAAAGCAGAACAGGTATTAGCGTTTCAGATACTGTAGCATTTGAGTGACCTTAATGAGAGACCGCGCCTGGCGTAATCGATTAATAAGAAACGCAAATTCTGCACGACCCTCTTAATTCCTTAAAACCCTATCAGAACGTCTCGCAGATTATGCTCATCTTGTCTTTCTGTTGATGCCACACTAACTACAACCTTGTACTTTCATATAAGCACCAGGCACTATCCATACAGCTCTCTCAATGGTCAAACCCTCTCCTGGCTTGTAGTAACAATACATTTTGCAATAAAGTTGTCAAAATAGACCCCTCCTCCATCCGCCAAAGGGCCTTCAACCCATCTCTTTGTTTTGCTTTATGAAAACCACCCGATCTTTGGAGGTGTCAGTAAGAGGACATTACACGTGCTAACCATTAACACAATGTTTTAGCGAGGGTCGCGATTAACCCCTGCGTGAGCGCACATGTTTCCCGCAGGAGAGCCCTGATTAAAGTGTTTCGGCTATAAAACAATCTCTGCGACGTGCCGCCATCTCGCAAGGGCGCTTGGTTCAGGCGACGGGAATCAATTAACACGTCGACCTCAGGTAACAGCACTCACCTGAAGGAGCGTTCTCACGGACCGACCTTATATCGCTCTCTGGTTTCTAATGCGGAATGTCAGAAGGATGTCCCCGCTACCCAATGTGGGAAAAACCTTGGCGTGACCCTTGACAACTCCCTCTCATTTTCTGCACACATCAAGGCGGTGTCCCGGTCTTGCAGGTACATGCTCTACAACATTCGGAAAGTAAGGCCGTATCTTACGCAGGAAGCCGCACAAGTGCTGATCCAGGCACTTATCATCTCCCGTCTCGACTACTGCAACTCCCTTCTGGCTGGCCTCCTGTGTGCGCCATCAAACCCCTGCAACTCATTCAAAATGCAGCAGCCCGCCTGATCTTCAATCTACCAAAGTTCTCCCACGTCACTCAGCTGTTCCGCACACTACACTGGCTCCCGGTCGAAGCACGCATCCACTAAAAAACCATGGTGCTAGCCTATGGGGCAGTAAGAGGAACCGCTCCCTCCTACATCCAGTCACTAATCAAGCCGTACACACCCACGCGAGCACTTTGTTCTGCCACCTCAGGCCTCTTGGTAGTGCCATCCCTACGGGAGGGCAACTCCCGATCTGCTCAGTCTAAATTGTTCTCCGTGCTTGCCCCGCAATGGTGGAACAACTCCACTCTGGAGATCAGATCATCGGACTCTCTACCAATCTTCAAAAAACGTCTAAACACATTCCTCTTCAAACTGTACCTCCAGTAGCTCCATGAATGGAGCTCCACAACTCTCGACTGTTCGAAACTTCACTACCGAATCATTCTTCTACGATTATCACCCATTCCTCCTCTCCTAGTACCCCTTCTATCTCTAGCACTTCCCCCTGCACCCACCCAGGAACAATGTACTTATTGCCTTTTTGATGTGTGTTTTAGCTATATGTGAAATGCCTGCACTTATTGTAAGTCGCTCTGGATAAGAGCGTCTGCTAAATGCGCAAAATGTAAATGTCACAAGCCCTGTTGGCTTGCATTTCTATTGCCTTCAGAACGACTTGTGCTGTTGGGGCCAAACCAGATAATCTCCTGATTATGCCCGTACTAGATCTCTACTGTTTCTCCGTCTACCCTGTACTGAGATCGCACATCCGCATGACAAAACAATTCCTGGCTTCCATGACACCGGACCAAGGTTGAACGACACGCACATCAGAGTATGGCAGAAAGATCGACCAGGAAGCAAAAGAAGCTGATTCAATGACCCCACTGACCACACAGTCTTCTGCGGTTTCAGTACAGAAGTAGTTATATATATCCGCACAAGGCATCAACCCCCCCCCCATTATAAAAGTTTATCTTTTTCAATTTAAAGCACCTGCCCTCTAAAATCTTTATACACAGCATTATTTTTATCACTGCATATCATATGCCCCATGTATGTATTTAGACTTGTTAATAAACTGACCATCGAAACAGAAGTAAACAGATCCGTCACTGATCATCCATCTACAATTTCCTCCCCTGTACAGTAGGGGGCAGAAGAGGAGAGGCTTTCACCCTTTCTATAGCTGCTCTACTTCTCTTCCCTAATTCCGTTCTATCTCCCTCCCTCGAGATTACAGAGAAGCTGCGGCTGGGAGGCCTTAGCACACAGCGAGCTTTAACCACTTTTTCTCACGCACTTACACTTTCACTTCATTTTCTCTCAGTCCATCTCTCCATCTTCACAGTGCTGTAGCCGTGCTGAAGGGACTCCCATCGCTGCGTTTCAGCACTGGAGCCCCGATCGGCCTACAGCAGTTAATTGCTTGGAGAGTTATAATACAGAGGGCCGCAGAAGGACAGGTAGCTATCACATTAACAAGAGGTATCGTGAATCCACTGGGACGCCCCCGCTTCCTTTCTTAACACTCTGAACCCACAGCGGCTCATGTGTGGCACAAAACGGTATTTAAATACTGTGAATACTGCTGATGTGTGACTTTGTGTGAGTCACATGTGCAGCCGTGCCAACCGGCTACTGTAACTCTGAATGCCATAGCTAGCTAAACGACATTCTTCACTCTTACATTTAAGTTTATACTCTTTAGCTCGAAGAAGAGTTTTTCACTCATGTCATTATTACACAACGGTGATATCGTTCTCACCTTTTGTTATCAGGTGCATGAAACACAGCTCAGTGTGGTCATGAAAATGTCTTGCAATAATCGTAATAAAGTTTTATGCATTAGGTCTTAAGAGACTCAGCTAAAACTGAGGCAGACCCCTCCCATCCGGATAACGGACTGTTCAGAACTCGCCCCTCTGGCAGACGGCTACGGTCTATGAAGACCAAAACATCCTGCCACAAGAACAGCTTCCTCCCCACGACGCTGGTTCTAAGGAATATGCCCCTAATCTCCCCTTAGCCCCCCCCCCACACTGGACACTATCGACTCTGATATAAATGACCACGGTGGACATCTGGTACTATAACTGGTCATTGCTCTTCTTTTGCACAACTGTCTATATAACTAGATATCGCTTCTTTGCACAATTTGATACTTGAACCTCTTTTTTTCTGCTCACACATCTAGACATTCCTCCTTTGCACAATTGAGATACATGTATATTTCACAATCTAGATTAACCCAGTACATATGCCAACTAGGCAGGGTCGCTTGACAGTTCGTGTTTTGCTCTTTCTGCCATGTTTGTGTACGTCTTAAAAAGCTGCAGCCAGAGGTCAGAAAAAAATCCTTGTTTCTGTAAACAGACTTGGCGAATAAACCTGATTTAGTGCCTTTCATTGCAAACACACAATGGCGTTCAAACTTCTGAACTTCCATGTACATACTCTGTGCATATGTTAACAGAGTACACACCATTTTGATATTGCGTGTGCTGGTGCTTCTTATCCAGGATGATTGAAACAAATCGCTTTTTGTCATGCCCGTGTAATTGGTGCTCTTTCTGCTGTGAGAAACACAAAAACCCCTTGAGACTGAGCAGAAACATCTGATGCCCCAAAAACCCGGTTCTGGTGATGTCTGGTGCAGTACACACACACACACACACACACACACACTCACACACACACACACACACTCACACACTCACACACACACTCACACACTCACACACACACACTCACACTCACACACACACACACACACTCACACACTCACACACACACACACACAGTGTAAATCCGTAAATACTATCAAATGAGTGCAGCCATTAACGTCTAGATGTTATACAACATTTTGTTCATATTATCTATAATATGGCTCACTGTATCATCTTTAAAGGAGCAATATGAATCATTGTAAGAAAAAATGCAATACCAATCAAAGTTTTTGGGTCGAATAGACATTTTCTAAATAAAATAAAATGTTTAATCTATTCAAATGACATTAATTTGATCAGAAATCCAGTGTAGACACTGTTCATGTTTTAAGTGACTATTGTAGCTTGACGTGGCAGAATATCTACATAGTATGCTCATTATTAGCAACATTCACTTCTGAGTTCCAAGGTCTTATAATCCAAGTTCATCATTTTGAAAGGCTAATAGATCATTTGAAAACCCTACGCCTTTGGTGTTTGCACAGCTGCAAACGGTTGCCAGAAAATTGGCCTCCTTTATACTAGTTGAGTATCTGGAGCGTCAACAAGTGTGGTTTCGATTATAGGCTCAACATGATCTGAAACTAAAAAATATTCCGAAACATATCCGTTGATTCTTTAATATTTAAATATTAGAAATATTATCGGCTTTTTAAAGCTGATTGATCAAAAGTAAAACACCAGTACGAAGCTAGGGACTGGAAATATATATTTTTTTAAATATGAACTGCTGTTGCTTCGACTCACCTAGATTTCCCACAGGGAATATATTGTACACATTGCTTGTTTAAAGGCTCAAAAAATTCAGCACAAACAAAAACAAATGCACCACAAACACACATCCACCCACACAAACACATTAAATGATTGATTTAAATCCGCCGATAAAATGCACATTCAAATAGCAGCAGCAACACTCAAGGAGGCAATTGGCAACTTCTCCATACAGCAATGCTACCCATGGATGCCAACATGGAAACGTGCCTGTCCTTTTCGCTGCTGTCTTATACAGGCTTACAATCTAAAGGCTACACAGTCTGTCTATCTACTGGAATATTAGTACCGCAACTCAACACTGTTAGCCAAGACCTGTTGTGTAACATGACCGGCCTGAACCGCAGTTATTTGTCAGCGATGGTGTACGCAGACAGACACACACTCACACTGACTGACAAACATCAGTGTTTCTTCGTCACAAATGCTAGCCCATGTCATTTCCATGCTAGCGTCTGCCTTCCCAACTGACTGCTTCCCTCTTTGTTCCTCAGAGTGGCTCAAACCCATCCAGCTTGCCCCAGATCCAGATACCTGTCCACCATCTGTGATAAGGCCACCACACCCCCATTGTAACACCTTCTGTCCCGCCCACTGCTCCCATGTGATAAGGCCACCACACCCCCATTGTAACACCTTCTGTCCCGCCCACTGCTCCCATGTGATAAGGCCACCACACCCCCATTGTAACACCTTCTGTCCCGCCCACTGCTCCCATGTGATCAGGCCACCACACCCCCATTGTAACACCTTCTGTCCCGCCCACTGCTCCCATGTGATCAGGCCACCACACCCCCATTGTAACACCTTCTGTCCCGCCCACTGCTCCCATGTGATCATGCTACCACACCCCCATTGTAACACCTTCTGTCCCGCCCACTGCTCCCATGTGATCAGGCCACCACACCCCCATTCTAACACCTTCTGTCCCGCCCACTGCTCCCATGTGATCATGCCACCACACCCCCATTGTAACACCTTCTGTCCCGCCCACTGCTCCCATGTGATAAGGCCACCACACCCCCATTGTAACACCTTCTGTCCCGCCCACTGCTCCCATGTGATAAGGCCACCACACCCCCATTGTAACACCTTCTGTCCCGCCCACTGCTCCCATGTGATCAGGCCACCACACCCCATTGTAACACCTTCTGTCCCGCCCACTGCTCCCATGTGATCAGGCCACCACACCCCCATTGTAACACCTTCTGTCCCGCCCACTGCTCCCATGTGATCAGGCCACCACACCCCCATTGTAACACCTTCTGTCCCGCCCACTGCTCCCATGTGATAAGGCCACCACACCCCCATTGTAACACCTTCTGTCCCGCCCACTGCTCCCATGTGATCAGGCCACCACACCCCCATTGTAACACCTTCTGTCCCGCCCACTGCTCCCATGTGATCAGGCCACCACACGCCCATTGTAACACCTTCTGTCCCGCCCACTGCTCCCATGTGATCAGGCCACCACACCCCCATTGTAACACCTTCTGTCCCGCCCACTGCTCCCATGTGATCAGGCCACCACACCCCCATTGTAACACCTTCTGTCCCGCCCACTGCTCCCATGTGATCAGGCCACCACACCCCCATTGTAACACCTTCTGTCCCGCCCACTGCTCCCATGTGATCAGGCCACCACACCCCCATTGTAACACCTTCTGTCCCGCCCACTGCTCCCATGTGATCAGGCCACCACACCCCCATTGTAACACCTTCTGTCCCGCCCACTGCTCCCATGTGATCAGGCCACCACACCCCCATTGTAACACCTTCTGTCCCGCCCACTGCTCCCATGTGATCATCCTACCACACCCCCATTGTAACACCTTCTGTCCCGCCCACTGCTCCCATGTGATCAGGCCACCACACCCCCATTGTAACACCTTCTGTCCCGCCCACTGCTCCCATGTGATCAGGCCACCACACCCCCATTTTAACACCTTCAGTCCCGCCCACTGCTCCCATGTGATCAGGCCACCACACCCCCATTGTAACACATTCTGTCCCGCCCACTGCTCCCATGTGATCAGGCCACCACACCCCCATTGTAACACCTTCAGTCCCGCCCACTGCTCCCATGTGATCAGGCTACCACAACCCCATTGTGACACCTTCTGTCCCGCCCACCGCTCCCATGTGATCAGGCCACCACACCCCCATTGTGACACCTTCTGTCCCGCCCACTGCTCCCATGTGATCATGCTACCACAACCCCATTGTGACACCTTCTGTCCCGCCCACCGCTCCCATGTGATCAGGCCACCACACCCCCATTGTAACACCTTCTGTCCCGCCCACTGCTCCCATGTGATCATGCTACCACACCCCCATTGTAACACCTTCTGTCCCGCCCACTGCTCCCATGTGATCAGGCCACCACACCCCCATTCTAACACCTTCTGTCCCGCCCACTGCTCCCATGTGATCATGCCACCACACCCCCATTGTAACACCTTCTGTCCCGCCCACTGCTCCCATGTGATAAGGCCACCACACCCCCATTGTAACACCTTCTGTCCCGCCCACTGCTCCAATGTGATAAGGCCACCACACCCCCATTGTAACACCTTCTGTCCCGCCCACTGCTCCCATGTGATCAGGCCACCACACCCCATTGTAACACCTTCTGTCCCGCCCACTGCTCCCATGTGATCAGGCCACCACACCCCCATTGTAACACCTTCTGTCCGCCCACTGCTCCCATGTGATCAGGCCACCACACCCCATTGTAACACCTTCTGTCCCGCCCACTGCTCCCATGTGATAAGGCCACCACACCCCCATTGTAACACCTTCTGCCCCCACTGCTCCCATGTGATCAGGCCACCACACCCCCATTGTAACACCTTCTGTCCCGCCCACTGCTCCCATGTGATCAGGCCACCACACCCCATTGTAACACCTTCTGTCCCGCCCACTGCTCCCATGTGATAAGGCCACCACACCCCCATTGTAACACCTTCTGTCCCGCCCACTGCTCCCATGTGATCAGGCCACCACACCCCATTGTAACACCTTCTGTCCCGCCCACTGCTCCCATGTGATCAGGCCACCACACCCCCATTGTAACACCTTCTGTCCCGCCCACTGCTCCCATGTGATCAGGCCACCACACCCCCATTGTAACACCTTCTGTCCCGCCCACTGCTCCCATGTGATCAGGCCACCACACCCCCATTGTAACACCTTCTGTCCCGCCCACTGCTCCCATGTGATCAGGCCACCACACCCCCATTGTAACACCTTCTGTCCCGCCCACTGCTCCCATGTGATCAGGCCACCACACCCCCATTGTAACACCTTCTGTCCCGCCCACTGCTCCCATGTGATCAGGCCACCACACCCCCATTGTAACACCTTCTGTCCCACTGCCCCATGTGATCAGGCCACCACACCCCCATTGTAACACCTTCTGTCCCGCCCACTGCTCCCATGTGATCAGGCCACCACACCCCCATTGTAACACCTTCTGTCCCGCCCACTGCTCCCATGTGATCAGGCCACCACACCCCCATTGTAACACCTTCTGTCCCGCCCACTGCTCCCATGTGATCATCCTACCACACCCCCATTGTAACACCTTCTGTCCCGCCCACTGCTCCCATGTGATCAGGCCACCACACCCCCATTGTAACACCTTCTGTCCCGCCCACTGCTCCCATGTGATCAGGCCACCACACCCCCATTTAACACCTTCAGTCCCGCCCACTGCTCCCATGTGATCAGGCCACCACACCCCCATTGTAACACATTCTGTCCCGCCCACTGCTCCCATGTGATCAGGCCACCACACCCCCATTGTAACACCTTCAGTCCCGCCCACTGCTCCCATGTGATCAGGCTACCACAACCCCATTGTGACACCTTCTGTCCCGCCCACCGCTCCCATGTGATCAGGCCACCACACCCCCATTGTGACACCTTCTGTCCCGCCCACTGCTCCCATGTGATCATGCCACCACAACCCCATTGTGACACCTTCTGTCCCGCCCACCGCTCCCATGTGATCAGGCCACCACACCCCCATTGTAACACCTTCTGTCCCGCCCACTGCTCCCATGTGATCATGCTACCACACCCCATTGTAACACCTTCTGTCCCGCCCACTGCTCCCATGTGATCAGGCCACCACACCCCCATTCTAACACCTTCTGTCCCGCCCACTGCTCCCATGTGATCATGCCACCACACCCCCATTGTAACACCTTCTGTCCCGCCCACTGCTCCCATGTGATAAGGCCACCACACCCCCATTGTAACACCTTCTGTCCCGCCCACTGCTCCAATGTGATAAGGCCACCACACCCCCATTGTAACACCTTCTGTCCCGCCCACTGCTCCCATGTGATCAGGCCACCACACCCCATTGTAACACCTTCTGTCCCGCCCACTGCTCCCATGTGATCAGGCCACCACACCCCCATTGTAACACCTTCTGTCCCGCCCACTGCTCCCATGTGATCAGGCCACCACACCCCATTGTAACACCTTCTGTCCCGCCCACTGCTCCCATGTGATAAGGCCACCACACCCCCATTGTAACACCTTCTGTCCCGCCCACTGCTCCCATGTGATCAGGCCACCACACCCCCATTGTAACACCTTCTGTCCCGCCCACTGCTCCCATGTGATCAGGCCACCACACGCCCATTGTAACACCTTCTGTCCCGCCCACTGCTCCCATGTGATCAGGCCACCACACCCCCATTGTAACACCTTCTGTCCCGCCCACTGCTCCCATGTGATCAGGCCACCACACCCCCATTGTAACACCTTCTGTCCCGCCCACTGCTCCCATGTGATCAGGCCACCACACCCCCATTGTAACACCTTCTGTCCCGCCCACTGCTCCCATGTGATCAGGCCACCACACCCCCATTGTAAAACCTTCTGTCCCGCCCACTGCTCCCATGTGATCAGGCCACCACACCCCCATTGTAACACCTTCTGTCCCGCCCACTGCTCCCATGTGATCAGGCCACCACACCCCCATTGTAACACCTTCTGTCCCGCCCACTGCTCCCATGTGATCATGCTACCACACCCCCATTGTAACACCTTCTGTCCCGCCCACTGCTCCCATGTGATCAGGCCACCACACCCCCATTGTAACACCTTCTGTCCCGCCCACTGCTCCCATGTGATCAGGCCACCACACCCCCATTGTAACACCTTCAGTCCCGCCCACTGCTCCCATGTGATCAGGCCACCACACCCCCATTGTAACACATTCTGTCCCGCCCACTGCTCCCATGTGATCAGGCCACCACACCCCCATTGTAACACCTTCAGTCCCGCCCACTGCTCCCATGTGATCAGGCTACCACAACCCCATTGTGACACCTTCTGTCCCGCCCACCGCTCCCATGTGATCAGGCCACCACACCCCCATTGTGACACCTTCTGTCCCGCCCACTGCTCCCATGTGATCATGCTACCACAACCCCATTGTGACACCTTCTGTCCCGCCCACCGCTCCCATGTGATCAGGCCACCACACCCCCATTGTGACACCTTCTGTCCCGCCCACTGCTCCCATGTGATCATGCTACCACAACCCCATTGTGACAATGTCTGTTTTTGCAATCTTCAGCCGGGCTTGGATGTTTTTCTTCATAAGAAAATGCTTCCATCTTGCCACACTACCCCAGAGCCCATATGAAGAATACGGGAGATAGTTGTCACCTGTAGCACACAGCCAGTACCTGCCAGAATTTCCTACAGCTCCTTTAATATTGTTGTAGGCCTCTTGAAAGCCTCCCTGACCAGTTTTCTTCACGTCTTTTCATCAATTTTGGAGGGACGTCCAGTTCTTGGTAATGTCTCTGTTGTGCCATATTTTCTCCACTGGATGATGACTGTCTTCACTGTGTTCCAATTTTATATCTAATGCTTTGGAAATTCTTTTGTACCTTTCTCCTGACTGATATCTTTCAACAATGGGATCTATCTGATGCTTTGTAAGATCTCTGCGAACCATGTCTTCTAAGAAAATGTCAGGAAAATCTTTCTGGAACAGCTGACCTTTATTTGTCATTTTAAATGATAGCAGGTGTGTACTGACTTCTATTTAACATGAGTTTGAATGTGTTTGAATGTGAACACAGCCACATCCCCAGTTATAAGAGGGTGGGCACACTTATGCAACCAGGCTTTCGTAAGGTTTTTATTTTTAATTTTTTCCCCTCATAGATTACAGTTTGTTTTTTTCAATTGAATTGTTCACGCTGTAGGTCACATTAAATGTGGAAAAAGTTCTGACATGATTAATGTTTATCTTATTTCCTCACACCACAAAAACCCGACCACAGGTGTTTACACATTACATATCCACCGTGTGTATTTTCCTGAATACTTTACAATACACTGTAGGCATTAATTACAGTCTATCAAGCAGAGTGCTAAATGTACAAGGGGATGTCTGGAACACATTATGGCTAATGATTCATTAATACCGCTTTATAATAATGTTTTCAATTCCTAACACCATTGGGCAATGGGTATTCAGTGGAGTCATTGTATTTGATTCTTTTGTGTGACTTTTGAATACAATAGTTAATTGTAATGCCAGATGAAACATGCTACACAAAATGTAGTACACATTCAGAAAATATATGTTAGCAGTTCTGAAAGACTTTAACACGAAGAGCAATGTGTTCAATTTCTTCCATTGTTTCCGGGAAAAAAACTGTAAACCCTACAGAATAGCAGGTTAAGGTCTATTATATCGTGTCCAATATTGCGAACAATGTGTGTAATATGGATTTGAGATCTTCACAATGTTGCCTACATTCAGCATATTTTCAATGGTCAATGTAATTGCCCACCTTGGATTTTCAAAAGCCTATCGATTTTATTGTTCTTCGTTCATTGTGTTCACGTTTCCTCATTTCCACTTAAATGAAATACATGTGCCAATGTAAATTCTACAAAGTTGTGAGCAAACCAAATACTTTTTAACGACTCCATGAATGGAGTATAGATTTTGATGAATTAATAACTAAAGGTTTTACAATTAATTTGACAATGTGGAAGTGGTTTTGCATACAAATGTTAATTGCATGAATTTGTTTGTAATAAAGACATAAAGTACAATATTTTTTTAATTACTGTAGTCAGGTTTGTTAATAGTTTATCAGTTTATTTAAATTTTGATCAATGTAATTTCATGTGCTTATGTTTATTAGAAATCATTAGAATTTTTTAGAATGTCTCAGTCATGGAACCCTGTTTTGAAAATCAACAACAAGAAGAACATTGTTCCAAAAATGCTTTTATGCAATTCTGAAAGAAACTGTAGGCCTAATTGGACAGAAGGAAACGGGCCCTAGAGCATTACATTCTCCGAACCCCTTTTATCTTGTTTTCTCCTCTCTCTCCTTCACAATGTTGACCAGGTACTGTGTAAGGACGCCCCTCTCCACTCTTTGGTCACTCTAAAGCCATTAATAAATCTATGTTGGTATAAGCATTAGAACACTTACTTTCATGAATGTGTGCTGATGTAATCAAAACACTGGGCTGTGATCAAGTCATGTAAACAGTTCCTCGTGTCACGGACTTCATAACGAATTACATTCATGAGACATTTCAGATTTTAACTTTCAGATTTGGAAAAACATCACTATAGACTAAGTGTGAATATCCCTGTATAATATAATGTCCTATCGTGCCATGCTTTACGTTACTTAAACATCAAACGTCTGTGTCAGGCGGCTCAAGACGACATTTGAATTTGTCATGTTTACCTAGTATTGCTAATCTATATGTGTCTCTCTGTCTCTCGCTCACACAGACACAGACACAGACACAGACACTTCATATCCCATCTCTTTATTAACTGCACACACAGACATTGATAAAATCCATGTGGAATAGTTCCTATATCAGCTCAATTCAGGTTGCTGAAGAGACAGGTCCAGTGATAGTGTTTTAGAGGCAGTCGAGCTGCACACAGCATACATACTGCAGACCCGCTGTATGCCCAACAGCTCCAAGTTAGTTATTTATATGCGGTTAGCGTCACAATCAAGATTGGACACTGATAGTGAGGACTAGACTCGGGCAATTATAGCCAGCCACAAAGAACCAACAGCTACTGGACTAAGTGTTCCAGGTAGCGATGGGGATCATTGTATTGGTTGCATGTGAGCGGGTAATCTATCTCGCCATACCAACCGTTTTTTTGTTAAAGGGTCATCCAGGAACACATCAACACCAGAAAGGGACAGAATCAGAGCAGCAAGAAACTTCCGAAGGTGACTGGAGGTGTTTTCCCTTTCATACAACTTGTCTTATTTTCCCATGCAATGGGGAGAGAACCAAATCAAAACTGTATTTTTTTGTATGGAAGCTTATGCTGCTCTCTGAGGAAAAGTCAGTTTGATACCGGTCATTGTGAGACGGCCACTGGACCGGGGAGAACTTGGATGGCAGTGGCAATTTATTTACAGTTTTTAGCAATCCCTTTGACCATTTTCTCAGAACCTTAATGTCATTTTCCACAACTCTAGACACAAAACTCACAACCGAAGATCAAAATGCACTTTTCTCAAAACCTTAACACGTTTTTTCAATTGCTTGGATACAATACACCTAAACTGAAGATCATTTGTTCATTTAACTTTTATCACCGGTTCAATATGATACAATGTAACATCAAAGTACTACTATTTCAAAATGCGATTCCTACATTACGTTTAAAATGATAGTCTGTTCATTTAATTTGACAGATCTAACTATCAATTGATACAACTAGTCAAAATGATAAGTATTTGCTGCATTACTCTAAATGCATAGTTTTATGGAAACTGACAAACAATATTCCACGTTTACAGTAAATCATGAAAGATTCAAGATACAGAGATTTTTTGTCACCAATTAGCATGGAGCATGAACCAATTAGACTACAATATCCATGGACGTAGCCTAATATTTTATCATACTGTAATGCTTCAACAGACACTGTGTCTATGGTCCCAAATACTGCACCACCATGTTAGACTATTTACAGTACTGACAGTACTACACTGTATAGATGCAGGCCCTTGTAATTGCTTGTCCAATTTAGCCAACCTGTTACTGATGGTTTAGTGCACATTGTGGAATGAGTATATACATAAAGAGTTGATTTGGATCCAATTGCAAGATCATAGTGATTCGTAACATGGAGCCAGCAGGTGATCCAGGTCACAATGGAGGTCAAGCAGTGGTGGCAGGAAGACGAGGAAGACGTGTTGGTCAAAGGAATGGCATGGCATGGCAGGCACCCTTTCTGAGAGGTGGTCGTGGGGGAACGTGGTAGAGGACAAGGCCAAAAAATTAAAAAACCATGATGTTTGGCTAATGAAAACATCCAATGAGATGTAGATGAGAACCAGTTGCCAAATCCACAACACAGAGTTGATGACAATGTAGTACAGTAATCACTTCAGTTTTGTTTCTTACAGTACAAGCAAACAAGTTGAGGAACACTGCATTTGATGTTTTACAGTACTGTCTCTATTTCTCTATTTCATAGCTAATTATTTTAGCTTTGATTCAAATAGACATATGTTGTGATTGTATTCTATTTCATTACAGTAATACATTTAAAATTTTGTATAATGATTCCACTGTGTTTGTACTATTCTCTTTACCACAAAAGTACATTTACAGGGATTAATTTGCTTGCAGTACCATAATGGAACATATATCATAAATTTTGTACACCAATATCTAATGATTGGACAAACAACTAACTAGTGAAACTATGGGTATCTTTTGTCTGGGTGATCTAAATCAATGTACCCATGGTATTCCATGAGAAATCTTTTGTTTGAACCATTGATTGTGCAAATGCAAGGTATCTTTAAAGATATGAATGCACAATGCAATGTTTTGAACATTGGAGGGCCTGTGTTACAAGTGTTTACTGTTGTGAGTTTTGTGTCTAGAGTTGTGGAAAATGACATTAAGGTTCTGAGATAATGGTCAAAGGGATTGCTAAAAACTGTAAACATTCAACGGCGACGCATTTGGATAAAGCGAAAAGAGGCCCCTGAGGCGACCCAGGGATTTGAAGCGATGTTTCTTATTCCAGGAATACAGTGAGGAAGCCCTCTAGTCTTAACGTGATCATGGGCCTTGTAGTTTTCCAGCAGTTACGTAGCTGTATCTCTATTCGGTGTTCATGATTACGTGCTTTCTCTTGTTTAGAACAAGCGTGGGGGTTGCGTTTTAGGTTGATGGGTAATCAGAGCTGTACCAGGACTGTAGCACATGACCCCTTTTAAGAGTTTATAATGATCAGTTTGACATTATGTGTTTGGAATACATAAACACTTGACAAAACAGTAGTTATTGTGCTTTCAACGCTAGAAAGCCTTCATGATTTATGTTTAATGTAAGGACCCTGAGGTCATCTGCTCTTCTTTCCAAACACTCCGAAGATAAACATTGAAAAGTTACTCACAATGAAGATATTAATCACAAGTGACTGTTAATTTGGGTTTGTTTTATGGTCAATATGCATTACCTTCTTGGCTAACAGCATATGCCTTTCTACTTTTCTGTGGACACCTTTGCCATATACACATCTTAAACAATAATCATGTTTTATAACATTATGTTCGGATGTAGAACAACTCAGAAATGTTTTAGGAAGAACTCGTGTGAAGCTTTTTCTGGTGTAAACGCCAAAATCCGAGACAGCGGATTATTCAGGATCCTTCCAGGGGCGGAAAGCGGTGCCAGCCTTGGCCCCACACAGCTGCATCCCGTCGGGACCGCATCTGAGGTAATATTGAGCAGCTCCTTTGATGCTGCCCAGAGGTATAGCTGGAATAAAAGCCAAGAAGAACATGCACTAAGAGGGATAGCAGGATTTGGAGAGGAGGCAGCAGTAACAGATTGCTCGGTCACAGCGTTACAGAAGCCCAAAAAGAAGAAAGACAGCACAGGGAAGAAGGGTGCAGAGGCCCCTAAAACTAGGACCGCCTTCGCCTAGAATACAAACACTATCCAGCTAACATAGCAATACAAATATTATTAGCATAGCAATACAAACACTATCCATCTAACATAGCAAAACAAACACTAGGCCTATCCTCTTAGCATAGCAATACAAACACTATGCAGCTAGCATAGCAATACAAACAATATCCTCTTAGCATAGCAATACAAACACTATCCTCTTAGCATAGCAATACAAACACTATCCTCTTAGCATAGCAATACAAACACTATCCTCTGAGCATAGCAATACAAACACTATTCTCTGAGCATAGCAATACAAACACTATTCTCTGAGCATAGCAATACAAACACTATCCAGCTAGCATAGCAATACAAACACAAATAGCAATACACACTCTGCCCATACTACAAACACTATACGCCTAGAATAGCAATACACACACTATCCACATAATACACACACTATCCACATAATACACACACTATCCACATAATACACACACTATCCACATAATACACACACTATCCACGTAATTGAAACACTCACAGCGTAGCATAACAATAGACACACTATTCACATAACAGACACACTATCCAACCAAACATATATTTGTACTGACTAAATCTATATGATATTTCAATCGGCCAACCTGGTTAACTAGGAATAAAAAATTAAGATATATGTCCTTTTAGTGTCTTCTGATCTAGCGAACAATGCCTGACTGCGGTTTAAAGGGTCCCGACGTCTACCAAATTAAATAACCCCCACATTATTACACCTCCACCACCAGCCTGAACCATTGAGACAAGGCAGGATGGGTCCATGCTTTCGTGTCGTCTTCTGACCTTTTGAATTTAACAACAAAAATCAAGACTCATCAGATCAGACGTTTTTCTAATAAAAAAGGCATTTTCGTCCAGAGATCTCCCACTCACTGGATATTTTCTCCATTTCGGACAATTCTCTGTAAACGCCGGCGATGGTTTTACTGGAAAATCCCAGTAGATTTCCACATTATTAAATACTCAAAACAGCCGCCTGGCACCAACAAACACGCCACATTGAAAGTCACTTAGATTACCTTTCTCCCCCATTCAGATGCCTGGTTTGAAATTCAGCAGATTGTCTGGACCATTTTGACAAATGCATTGGGTTGCTGCCACGTGATTGGCTGATCAGATATTTGTGTAACGTGCAGTTGAAAAGGTTTACTAGTGATGTGGTCAGCGAGTGTATTAGTGTCCCTTTCTTGGCATCACCTCAACTTCTTTATTTTCCTCGTTTCTCCTCCTGTGTCTCTTGACTTCTCAAAGCTTACCTTTTTCTGTATCTCTCCATTTCCCTTTGTCAGTCAAGAATGGAAACTCTGTGTGAATCACCGTATTGATATAAAGGGAAGTCTTTTACAAAATATTGATCTGCCCTTGTAATTTGCTAGAATTGACGTTCAGTTTAAATGTAGCTACACTAAAAAGTAGCTAGTTAATTATCATCACTGGGAACAAGGCCAAAGTCCTAATTACTCTGACATTAAGAAATGTTTTAAATACGCTAATCATGTTGAAAGTGTTAGGTACAATTAGCTATCTAGTAAACCAAATATCCACAGCAGCTAGGGGTTACTAGAAGAGAAATCACCAGCATTTAAATAACTAGAGATAAATTACATTGTGCTGGTTAAACGGCTGTTCTAACAGAAAACGCTGTGTATTTGTATAAAAGTAAATACTGTTCTAATATCAAACTAAACATAGTTATTATAAATAACCAATCCACCATCCACTTTTAAAGGACCGTATAACGTTGCTTGTTTGAGGTAGAACACAAGCACAGGTATGACTTTAAAATAAAAAACATATCAAAATAAAATATGAAACGAAAACTAAATCAAGACGTGAACAGGACAAAAATGCCAGGGACCCAAAACATTCACCCGCACGATTCACAAGGAAAGGAAGAACTTCAATTAGGACAGTGAGAAGGTGAAGGCTTAACGACAAACAGGTGTTAGTGATTCAAACGAGGTAAAGAGTGCCTTGGATCTGCCCGGACGTGACAGACAGGAAAAGCCCCATCGGATTGTAGAAGGAACATTGCACAGCAACAATTACCAGCAACATCACACCCATTTATCTACATTGTAAGCGGATCATAAAAATATAGAGAAAATGCAACGGAAAAGCAATTTGGTTGTGCTCCCCGGTTACTATGTGTTCAGAATGTTCTAGAGATCTGTCAAATCCATTATCGTCATTCTGTAGGGCGTCCTTGCCCAAGAGTCTGGCCTTCTGTCATTCTGCCAAAAAAATTACTCCGAACTAGTTTATGAAAGAGCTTGAGGAAAACAGAGGTGCTGCCATCACAACACCTGGCTACCGTCGTAGTCTAGTCTGGAGTCAGTACCAATAATTCTGCCAAATGCTTTGGATTTTAAAAAGAAAAATAGCTGGTATGACTGACTTGCTTAAAAGCGTAAGAACAAAATGTTTGGGCTTATTTGAAAAACAATCTACCACGTGGAGAGGAAGGGTAAAATGAGTCCATTGGATGGAAATTAGCAGGTCAGATTGGTATGAAGGCCAGATTGATATGTAGGCAAGCAGGTGTCAAACCCTTACTTTTACGCTAAGTACTATGGGATTGCCTGGATACCCTGACAAACCTATCCAAAAGACAGTACCCTTTTGTGAAGTGTCTGGTGAGTGGGAGCACTTCCTGTCAATACGTGTTTTGCTAAATACTCACAGCTGGGGAGAATTAGCTATTAGCGGGGTTATTTAAGTTACACAAGAGTGTCACCACACCATATCAAGTCACAGTTACATAGAGGTGAGTGCTTTAAGTATTTGTGTGCCATTGTCTTGATGTTATTTGTAAGTCGCTTGTATGCGCAGTTGAATTTTCATCACAGTGTTTAGTTTTGACAGTCGTAGTTTTCGTGTTTGTTTTATATTTTAATAAATACCACAAATGTTGATTAAACTCTGCATGTGGCTTTTTCCATATTTCACCTAGCAAGAATGGTGAGACCTATCCGGGGAATTGGCATTTATCTTTAGACCAGAGGGAAAAGTGGTCAATTTTGGCCAGCCAACACTTACAGGGAGCATTTAGTATCTCAACAAGAGACTGACTAGGAATTGACCCTGTTTAGCTTTAGAGGCAAGTCTGAAGTGAGATGCAAGGTACAACCCAGACCCAATATAACCCAGACTCAATATAACTCAGACCCAATATAACCCAGACTCAATATAACTCAGACCCAACATAACCCAGACCCAACATAACCCAGACCCAACATAACCCAGACCCAACATAACCCAGACTCAATATAACTCAGACCCAACATAACCCAGACTCAATATAACTCAGACCCAACATAACCCAGACCCAACATAACCCAGACACAACATAACCCAGACTTTCCTACAACTCATGATTGATGATCCTGCTCAGGTAAACACACCAGAAGCTTCAAGAATAAACCGAAATACATCAGACACATCCATGCAAACATCACCTTTTACTGCGCCTATTGTCAGAATCCATTTGATCTAGTTTAATGTCTACCTCTGTAGCCTAAACCAATGTCCATGACAGGTACATCTATTAATCTACAAAAAACATACGTCATATGGTTCTGTCATATCAACTGTTGTTACACCATCAGTTGGTATGAAAAAAACATGATCAATATTATATTAGAAACGCAGCATATAGCCACAAACAATATATTTGGCACACTAGAAAGCGTTGCTGCAGACCTTCTTGTCACCCAACGTTTCAGCGCCGTTTGATACAAATACAATATTCCAATTTAATTTTAACACATTTCAAAGACATAGAACACAATTACATGTATTTCTGAATATATATTATACTCTTTCAGTCAAACTTAGCATACACACAGCTACTTTTAATCCAAATAACATTTCTAAAGACCAAAATGTATACTAGCCACTGTCTTTCCGCTTTCAGTAAACTATGGGAGTTGGACAAATTGAGTGTGGGTGCAAGAATCCCTGTTGACGGATAACCTTTCACGGAGGACCTCTGCCACTTCATTTGAGATCTGCAGTAGTGAATTACCCATCATGCCGTGCAACCTGGGCTAACGCCAAAGTGTTGATAAGACAATCGATTTCTTATGTTGCATCGCATGGCGCTTAAGCTGAAAATTAGTGGTGATCAAAACCCACCTATGTTCTCATGATTACACAGATACATTTATGAGTGTAACATTGTCTGCAATATTGGTAACACGATATTGCTGAAGCACCAGACATTTCCAGCCCGTCTCGGGATTTCATCTTTCGATTGGAAACCACCTGGCATGAAATAAGTCGGGATAAATTTCAAGTCGCCAGATAATAAGATGTTTTAATTCTAATAGACCAAGTCCCGTTAAAACCACCAGGAATGACATTAAGAAACAATTCTACCTGAGTCGCTTCAGTTCCCTGAGCAATGGTTCAAAGAGATAAACGTTTTATTTTCTGGAAACAAATGAAACCTAGAATTAACCATAAACATTTACGGTACATGACAATTTATTCATATCGTTGATTTGTTTTAAACGTTCTCCTTGCCTGCACTACCAGGAATGAAACAATAATATGTTTTGACAAATCATATAAAAAGCATTTTTATTTGTAATGGGTGTGAACAGTCAGGCTTAATGGATAATATATCTATGACTATAACACAATCATTTTTATCATCTAGATATCCATGAGCTCTTATACAGGTATAGCTGTCAAAAATAAATAAAAGAAAGAAATATCTTTTGTCAGCACTTTACATTTTAGTAGCCGTCTGACATTTGGGTCCCTGCAGTAATTTATGCTATCAATGTAGCTTTAACACAGTGCTGTCCTAAGGGAAGTCGCTCTCCAAACTTTCCCAGCACATTTTAGCAGTATTTTACCAAACAGAAGGAAACCGGGAAGCAATCAATATATGTATGGTCTCCTGGCTACAACCCTGAAAGAACAGCAGCCATTATGAATTCAAGGCAAGTGTCATACTGTAAAAGCTGATGTAGATGTTTTCCTGGATTTAAAAAATAGAGTTTTCGAGAGCGTGTGTTATGAAAGCTACAAAAAGTCATAATTGAGATACTTAAACAAATAAAGCATTGTTTTTTTCGAGAAGCGAATGAGTCACAAGCCAATATATCTGTTTGTGTGTCCAATAGGATGATACGATACAGAGGTCAAGGCTTTGGGACCTCATTTGAACAACATCAATTCCGGAGAACAATAGCGCCACAACATAAAGGTCAACTCACTTCACAGGTTTCTCAAAAAAACAGAGAAAACATGACAATAAGATGTACGGTCTGATAAATGAACATATTATATTGTAACCTCAGAAGATTGATAAGCCAGCATCCACCCAATTAATCAAGTAGCGCACGCTCGGTGCAAGCACGTGGCAGATAATCAAACGTGAGGTCCACACAGACGGAGAACAGGTCAGTTTCTAGGTGGAACGTAATAGCTGTTTTTAAACACAGAGATTAATCAGACGCGCAGCCGTCGCGACTTCGCTTCATGTGCCGGCCACTACCTGAGGAGCTAAGCAGCACAGCCGCATTCGTAGTTCCCGAACGTTCCAGATGGCGCGCTGTTCTTAAGTAGGGGCTAATGTCGACTACCTGGAGTAAGACACCGTTTAGAATTCAGACCGAGTCCTTTTAGTCCGTCCCTGCTTCAAGAATGTCTCTCGTACGCTCATGAATAAACCTGATGAGCGAGGACGACGAGGCGCGGGGAACCTTATAAAACATATTACTCAGAACCCGCGGAGGCCGGTCGTGAGCGGGCATCATTACAGCTGAAGCTAGCCAAGCAAGACAGACTCAAATTAAAACATGATTAGGTTATTGTGGAGGAAGATGGATAAAAAAGTGGCCGCACAATACGCTGTCGGAGGAAGAATTAGATTTTAATCAGACACGGATGAAGAGAATCGCAATGTTATTGGGAAATGCAAACTCGAAGTTTGCGAAGATCATCACAACATTGCATGAGTCATGCGGGTTAAGTCCGTAATGGACACGCTTAAGACTAATGTGTTTTTGGCAACACTTCCAAACGGAGGTGGATGTTAGCAAGTTGTCAAGCTGAGGCTCCGTTGACTATAAGATGGCGCACGGTTTCCCGTCAGTCGCCTGATGGATTTTGGAACGCGCACACCGATGACTCTGTATTATAAATGAGACGGACGATACTGGAATAAAACCAAGGGAAGGAAATGAGTCTCTAGTGACAGGCTGTGCACAGAGAGAGGAAGTAAGAGATCCCGTTGAGACACAATGACGGAGGACAGATAATAAAAAGACAGTGGCCGTGTTAAGAGCGAGACAGAAACGACAGAGGGATAAAGTATTCGACATGAGGGATGAGAAGGTCTGTTGATGAAGACGCAGTAAACGTGGCCCTCCATTTCATCCTCCAGCACCCGGAGTCCTCAGGAACCTGTGCCAGGATCCTGTTTGTTGACTGCAGCTCTGCTTTCAATCACATCATTCCAGCTCTGATGCAGGACAAGCTCTCCCAGCTGCGTGTGCCTGAATCCACCTGCGGGTGGATCACAGACTTCCGGTCTGACAGAAGGCAGCGTGTGAGGTTGGGGTAATATCTCCTCAAGGCTGCGTCCTCTTCCCTATGCTCTTCTCCCTGTACACCAAGGCTGCGTCCTCTTCCCTATGCTCTTCTCCCTGTACACCAAGGCTGCGTCCTCTTCCCTATGCTCTTCTCCCTGTACACCAAGGCTGCGTCCTCTTCCCTATGCTCTTCTCCCTGTACACCAAGGCTGCGTCCTCTTCCCTATGCTCTTCTCCCTGTACACCAAGGCTGCGTCCTCTTCCCTATGCTCTTCTCCCTGTACACCAAGGCTGCGTCCTCTTCCCTATGCTCTTCTCCCTGTACACCAAGGCTGCGTCTTCTTCCCTATGCTCTTCTCCCTGTACACCAAGGCTGCGTCCTCTTCCCTATGCTCTTCTCCCTGTACACCAAGGCTGCGTCCTCTTCCCTATGCTCTTCTCCCTGTACACCAAGGCTGCGTCCTCTTCCCTATGCTCTTCTCCCTGTACACCAAGGCTGCGTCCTCTTCCCTATGCTCTTCTCCCTGTACACCAAGGCTGCGTCCTCTTCCCTATGCTCTTCTCCCTGTACACCAAGGCTGCGTCCTCTTCCCTATGCTCTTCTCCCTGTACACCAAGGCTGCGTCCTCTTCCCTATGCTCTTCTCCCTGTACACCAAGGCTGCGTCCTCTTCCCTATGCTCTTCTCCCTGTACACCAAGGCTGCGTCCTCTTCCCTATGCTCTTCTCCCTGTACACCAAGGCTGCGTCCTCTTCCCTATGCTCTTCTCCCTGTACACCAAGGCTGCGTCCTCTTCCCTATGCTCTTCTCCCTGTACACCAAGGCTGCGTCCTCTTCCCTATGCTCTTCTCCCTGTACACCAAGGCTGCGTCCTCTTCCCTATGCTCTTCTCCCTGTACACCAAGGCTGCGTCCTCTTCCCTATGCTCTTCTCCCTGTACACCAAGGCTGCGTCCTCTTCCCTATGCTCTTCTCCCTGTACACCAAGGCTGCGTCCTCTTCCCTATGCTCTTCTCCCTGTACACCAAGGCTGCGTCCTCTTCCCTATGCTCTTCTCCCTGTACACCAAGGCTGCGTCCTCTTCCCTATGCTCTTCTCCCTGTACACCAAGGCTGCGTCCTCTTCCCTATGCTCTTCTCCCTGTACACCAAGGCTGCGTCCTCTTCCCTATGCTCTTCTCCCTGTACACCAAGGCTGCGTCCTCTTCCCTATGCTCTTCTCCCTGTACACCAAGGATGCGTCCTCTTCCCTATGCTCTTCTCCCTGTACACCAAGGCTGCGTCCTCTTCCCTATGCTCTTCTCCCTGTACACCAAGGCTGCGTCCTCTTCCCTATGCTCTTCTCCCTGTACACCAAGGCTGCGTCCTCTTCCCTATGCTCTTCTCCCTGTACACCAAGGCTGCGTCCTCTTCCCTATGCTCTTCTCCCTGTACACCAAGGCTGCGTCCTCTTCCCTATGCTCTTCTCCCTGTACACCAAGGCTGCGTCCTCTTCCCTATGCTCTTCTCCCTGTACACCAAGGCTGCGTCCTCTTCCCTATGCTCTTCTCCCTGTACACCAACAGCTCGGGTCATCAATCCCTTCTGAGGAGTATTGGTGCAGCCAGAACAATCTGGATCTTAACGCCCCATCACCCTGTGTGACTCTGCAGTCACCATTGCAGAGTCCTTTCGATTCCTGGGCATCTCTCATCCTGGACCCAAACTGTTCCAAACACTCCCTTCTGGCAGGAGGCTACAGTCCATCAGAACCAAAACCTCACATCAAAAGAACAGTATCTTTCTTTCGGCAGCTGGCCTCATCAACAAGACCATGTGACCTCTGCTCACGTATGTCGAGGCCACGGTGCTACGACGGCCTTGGTTTGGTCCGAGCCAGAGGGGATGGGGGATTGCTTTTGTCCGGATGATGTTGTCAAAGTGTTGTAAATGTAACAATCATTTGAACAATACGTTGCTCTAGAGTTCACTCATTCCGCTCGAAAGGCTGCAGGCGAGTGGTTATAGTGGCATGGAATTGGTTAAAACTTTATCAATAACTCACCCACCAGAGAGTGGGGACGTATTCTCTATTTCCCATTACCATGTCCCCAAGACCGATATTGAAGAAGGTCGCGAAGAGAGTGCCTGACTGGAAAAGTGAAACATTTTAATTGAGAGTCTGAGACGTAGATATTAAAACACTTAGGTCGCCTCTTCGGTGACAAGTAATAAAGCCTCTATTTGGTCTGAAATGTGTCCGTCTTCTTTTGAAACAAGCTATTGTCAGGAAGATATCTCGCAGCAGCCGGTTCTGGTGGCATAGCAAATGTTCACTGACGGGGCGGCCGTGCATAATGGATGATAGATCCAGGTTATTTACAACAACAAAGTACAGACAGCAGAGAGAGAGAGGTATATAAAGAGAGAATGGGATAAAGAGAGAGAAAGAGAGAATGGGATAAAGAGAGAGAGAGAGGAGAGAGAGAGTGTGATAAGAGAGAGAGAGAGTGATAAAGAGAGAGAGAATGGGATAAAGAGAGAGAAAGAGAGAATGGGATAAAGAGAGAGAGAGAGGAGAGAGAGAGTGTGATAAGAGAGAGAGAGAGTGTGATAAAGAGAGAGAGAATGGGATAAAGAGAGAGAAAGAGAGAATGGGATAAACAGAGAGATAGAGGAGAGAGAGAGTGTGATAAAGAGAGAGAGAGAGAGTGTGATAAAGAGTGAGAGAGAGAGTGTGATAAAGAGAGAGAGAATGGGATAAAGAGAGAGAGAATGGGATAAAGAGAGAGATAGAGAGAGAGAGTGTGATAAAGAGAGAGAGAGGGGAGAGAGAATGGGATAAAGAGAGAGAAAGAGAGAGAGAATGGGATAAAGAGAGAATGGGATAAAGAGAGAGAGTGTGATGAAGAGAGAGAGGGAAAGAGAGAGAGAGAATGGGATAAAGAGAGAGAAAGAGAGAGAGATAATGGGATAAAGAGAGAATGTGATAGAGGGAGAGAGAGTGTGATAAATAGAGTGAGAGGAGTATATTCTTCAATGCTTTTGGAGGACATGCCAAGAATCGATGCTCTCCATCATCAGTCGGCCAGGCTGGGATGGCAGGGCAACGCAGATGGCAGGGGCATGGTACCATATGCCCCGCAAAGCCACACACCTGGCAGTGAGGTGGAAATGGAGAGAGAAGCGATGTGAGAACAAAGGAAAAGAGCTGAGGACGGATCAGATCCAGACCTTGTTGTTCTGTCTGGAACAGACAGTCAACAGACACAAGAGACACATAGAGGCCATATACGCTACTAGGTCAATCATTCATAAAGCCCTTTTTACAACTAAGTTGCAAAGTGCTTTTAAGGACACCCAGCCTGAAACCTGACAGAGCATGCACCAAGTGGATACACAGCGGCTAGGATAAACTCCCTGATTGGTTGAATTTAGGAAGAAACCTAGAGAAGAACCTGGCTCTGAGGGGTGACCAGTCCTCTTCTGGCTGTGCTGTGTGAAATTATAATATTGTAGTTTACTAACTATTAAAAGCATTTTAAATGAGTCTTATAAAATAGTCCAGGTGAAACAACATTAAGGTCACATTAATCAGTGTAATCTGCTCACTTGATCCCTGTTGAAGTGGGAAATATTACATAAAAACGCTTTGCATTTACTTTTCCCGTAAGAACAATTTGTAAAAGATGACAGTAAGAACAATATGTTCTTTCTGCAGTGAAACAAATTACCTACCTGAGAATAAAACAGACCATTTGCAATGTTCAACAATACGCCCCAATTATGTTTTCTTTTCCATGGTTCGAGATTGTCTAGGCATAGAGTTCTTGTAGATTTTGTGAAAGGTCCAAAAGCCAGCACCTGTCATGTTATAGGGCTGTGTAAGTGCCCATGGCATGGGTGACCTCCACATCTGTGAGGGCACCAATAATGTCAGCAGGACAACACCAAAACACATTCTGCCAGGATTCCAATCACCTAGTTGTAGGGAAGCAGAGAGTGTAAGTGCTAGCATGGCCCAGAGAGTGTGGTTGCTAGCATGATCCCAAGAGTGTGGGTGCTAGCATGGACCAGAGAGTGTGGTTGCTAGCATGATCCAGAGAGTGTGGGTGCTAGCATGGACCAGAGAGTGTGGGTGCTAACATGGCCCAGAGAGTGTGGGTGCTAGCATGGACCAGAGAGTGTGGGTGCTAACATGGACCAGAGAGTGTGGTTGCTAGCATGATCCAGAGAGTGTGGGTGCTAGCATGGACCAGAGAGTGTGGGTGCTAACATGGCCCAGAGAGTGTGGGTGCTAGCATGGACCAGAGAGTGTGGGTGCTAACATGGCCCAGAGAGTGTGGGTGCTAGCATGGACCAGAGAGTGTGGGTGCTAACATGGCCCAGAGAGTGTGGGTGCTAGCATGGACCAGAGAGTGTGGGTGCTAACATGGCCCAGAGAGTGTGGGTGCTAGCATGGCCCAGAGTGTGTGGGTGCTAGCATCGACCAAAGTGTGGGTGCTAGCATGGCCCAGAGAGTGTGGTTGCTAACATGACCCAGAGAGTGTGGGTGCTAGCATGGTCTAGAGTGTGGGTGCTAACATGACCCAGAGAGTGTGGGTGCTAGCATGGTCCAGAGTGTGGGTGCTAACATGACCCAGAGAGTGTGGGTGCTAGCATGGACCAGAGTGTGGGTGCTAGCATGGACCAGAGTGTTGGTGCTAGCATGTCCTGCCTGCAGTCCTGTCCCACCTCCTATTGAGATCGTGTGGGGCATCATGAAGTGCAAAATTAGGCAACAAAGAGCCTGTACAGTTGAGCAGTTAAAGACATGCATACTAGATGAATGGTGGAAAATTACGCTTTCTAAACTTAACCGAATGCTGTCTTCAGGGTCCAAGCGCTTATTAAGTGTTAATAAAAGAATAGTTTGACAGTGACTGTCACAATCTTTTAAAGAGTGTATTGCAGTCATCAGATTTGAAATGAGTGTATGTTTTAAAAAATGTACTTCACAAAGTAAAAGTCAAATAATGTGTTAATAACGGGGTAATAATAAATTAGTTTTTTAAATGACAGTTTTTTTTGTCTTTTACCACAATGCCCATACGGTCCTTTCCAACATGCTTACCAACTGATAGTGTCTATATATACTGGTGTCTCCTCTTTCCATATAGTCTACCGCCTCAGGCCTTTTTACAGAACATCCACTTGGTCTACTGGAAGTGGTAATGGCCGGCCGTGGGTCGGATGTCTGCTTCTGGTCAAGCGGTCCGTCTGTGTTGCTAATGATCTGGACAGTCACGGTCAAAGTGGGCCCGTTCATGTTCAGAAGGAAGTGGCCGGGCGGGTAGCGCATGAATGATACATCAGACGAGTTACGGCATGTCCTGCAGGAGGCTTGGAAGGACTGACCACCTCTTAATTGAAAGGAAATACACGCTAAGCAAGGGGCTTCAGCATGCTCTGGTTGTCAGCAACTGTCCGGCGCATGCTCAAACTTCCTTGTTTCTTTTACTGCTGTATAAGTTAGGACGTTCACTGTACAAAAATAATTTGGTCTAGCTAGCTTGCTAGCTACCTGGAAATATTACTTCTTGGTGGCAAGCTGTATTTATGTCGACCAAAATACACAGCCAAGACGCAGGGAGGGAAATATTTTCTAGAGCAGGTTCTTCAACTTTTTGGGACGTATTTTTATCATTGTCATTTAGGCACACCACCCTTCTCCCCGTGCAACTGTTCCCAAGTTCTTTAATGTACAAGACAAAGTACTGCACTTGCCTTGTGTACCTTGGGGAGTTTACAGGCTCCTGCATCCACAATCTTTTTTTCTCTAATGCCAGCTTCAATGCATCCTGCAGGGTCAGGGGTTGTGCTAACTGGGTCGGGCTATAGGTTTCCCGTGACTGGGAGAGCATAAATGAACTATTCCCGGGCTAAACGGATTTGCAACTACGAGGGCATGTGTGAGAACGCAAGACTTGACAGGCTTTCAATGTCATTAGCTACGCGCATGGAGAGGCTCACCGGGCTGGTGGCATCTATTACACAGTTCAGAGCGCTGTGTGACTGGTGTGCTCTGATGCCCGCTGAATCTCATCTATCAAGGATTGCTGATAGCTGAGGGAGGGTACATGCTCGTTTCATGAGTGCAGCACACCTACTCCGGCAGTGGGACTCGCCAAGGAAGCAAAGTGGTAGCATATATTAGATAGCAGATGATACGGACCTAAAGGTGACCTTTTTTTGAGGCATGCCCAGGGGCAGACACTAAGTACTCAAATACCCACAGCAAACAAAGACACGGCCAGTAAACACGAGGTAGTTAACGAAAATAATTACGCTGAAACAAAAATGCACCAACGCTGAATTCCGCATTAAATTTTATCATAGAAGGTAACACAGTTCACTGTAGCGCCCAACAACTAGAAAACTGCATCTTTCCAACTCGGTGTCCAGGCGTTCAAGAGCAAACAACGGCAAGCATTCCTAGTTAACCAAAAATGTGCTAATTTCAACCACAAACCCACCCACCACACCTCCTAGACATTCCAGGTATTCCCAAGTGTCAGGGAGGTACCCACTATGTGTATTGTCACTGACAGCTGCGATAACCAAGACAGTGTTCCATAATCACACGACAGTATGTACAGGCTGATACGAATATGATCAACGCCGTGCAACTCTCAGACAGACAGGGGCAACGCCTACCAGAGGAGACTTGACAATGTGTCCTGACATTATGCGTGTGTACCCTGAGGTAAAAGTGAGAGCTGCCAATGCAGGATATTAGACAACAGGATATGGAGGGAAATATACCGAGGAGGACAGCCGCTACTTGTCAAGACGGAGGATTTTTATTTAAAACGGAGCCATGTTGATTATTGTCATTCTAATCAAAATGAAAAAACACATGCTAGCACACAGATGTTCTTTTTTTGACATTTTCATTTGTTGGGAGAGATGTCAGCCTGAAGGATGTCAACCCATCGAGACAACATCCGAGAACGATTAGTCAATCTAGATGGAGGAGGTGAGCCAACTGGTCCTATGGTGACGATATATCAACCACTCCATTAGCGTCCGCAAAACCAAGATAATGTTGACTTCAGGAAGCAGACGGGAGCACTCTCCAAGATGTCTGTATTTCACCATGAGATCCCATAACAACAGGCGCAGAGATTATTTCCAGTACGCTCCACACCAACTATTTATTACATTTACATTTTGTTTGCGTATTAATGTTGTTTTTATTAATATTATTGTTTAGTTGTTTTAATGTACTTTATTTGTATCTATTATGTCGTTAGTGGACATGTTGTTGATTGGTACCTTTGACGAAGTCGACTTTGTCGCGCATCTTGTTGAAGTCAGTTATCAGGTCAAGGAGAAAACATCTTTAATTCGTAGAGAGTTCTGATAATCATGTTCGGATGTGATAATATAGTTTAGTTTTCTAAACACATGCAGACATCGAAATGGTTCATGTGAAAACAGAGACATGAGTGAGGAAGCATAAAACCCTCAGACGTCATTATGCTGTCAAATGTAGTTTTACCAACTGATCTCATTGTTTCATGTAGACGCACACAATAATTTCACACAATGAAGACAACTCTATACTATTTGGTGTAAAGTTGAAGTTGTATGTTTGAGAGAATCGGTTTCTCCTAAAAAACTAAATACAATTTCTTTAGAGAAGTGTTCATACTACAATAAGTGGGAGAGACAAGCCCTTCGCTGGCAATACCCCATCCGATAACCTTTATCTGCTTCCATACCTCTACCATATCACTGGAGTATCTATATATAGCATTTTCTCTACAATATATTACAAAATAAAAAGCCACACCCATCCATTCGGTCTGTTCTCAAAGTGGATATCATAATCTGTATCCTGGCTTTGTCTGGACCGAACAGTGAAACAGTGTCAAGTTCTGGTTGGAGTTTATGTGAAGCTAATTTATAAAGTGTTTGCGACAACAGACACTCTAATTTATTAAGTGTTTGCGACAACAGACACTCTAATTTATAAAGTGTTACCGACAACAGACACTCTAATTTATAAAGTATTTCCGCCTGTGTAACGGGAGGCAGTTGAGCTCAGTCACTGGGAAAATACCTTCTATTTCTCAACTCACCAGCATGTCGCATTACCGACCTCTGATAATCGACTCAGGCTTTTTATACGAATAACTTTCCTTGTGTGTCCATTACAGGAAACGAGAGAAAGAGGAAGCCACCTGGACGAGCAGATCTAAAGCATATCCCGGTTTAGCATTGCAGAGGTGACGTTCGACATCTGTGCTCGTCCACGATAAAGATTGTGCATGTTCGTTTCCGATCCACCGACTAATCGTTCCGTGTTTAAGCATCTGTTTATAACGAAATTGTTCGTTTAGAAGTGGCACACATGTTCCCGCCCGCACACGCAGGTGCACACACACACACACACTACCACACACAGACACACCTCACCCTACACTAATTGCTCTCGTGCCTCCGTCTGTGTCTCGGCCCTGCGGGACTCACCGGTGTGTTGAAAGAGAACAGCTGTCTTGCTGATAGAGAGCGTGTCCATCCCGGTGGGCGCGTTCGTGACCTTTGTCCAACTCGTCGTAATAGACACGCACCTGCTTAACTACCTCGTGACAACGGAGGGGCGAGATGAGAAGTGGGTGTGGTCTGGGGTGACTGGGTATACGAGTGTCGATCTCTAAATCCAATCAATCTGTTTGGCGTTTTGTTTTTTTCCCCAAAACGTTGTACAATGGATCGATGTGTGGTGCTCTTTGATAATATGACGTCATTCAGTCTGCGAAATTCACTTTTTTATTATTTAGACGCAACAGGATTTGCTGCCAGTTACCAGAAGCATGCTGCTTGCTATGTGTTTAGTAGTTTTTTTTATTTTGACCAATACATTTACAATTCTATTTGTCTATTAGCTAAAAGATAATGAAAAAATATAATTCACGAATCGGTCAGGAAAAAAAGCAATTGTCAAATTTCTTCTCTCGAGCTAAACAATCTTAACATTATCTTTGGTCGATTCACATAAACACACATGGCAGCGACCACTGACGTTAGCTACCTTCAAGTTACTAAATTATATGTGTTTTCACAAATGATTTTGTCCAATGACAGGGTATATGCAGGAAGTCAAGTTAATTTCAATACCTTTTCAAGACTTTTTCAAGACTTCTCAATATTTTTTAATACCTCACCGCCACTTCAAGCTGTAACCATTTACATCAGTGATAAAAACTAAAAAGCATTAATATCCAACCCTTTACTGAAAAACAGAACTGACAGTGCAATTCACAGTGCAAAAAATTTTCAGAAAGTGCACAAACAGCTTTGCTCCTTGCATATCCCTGAGCTTATTAATAATAAAAAGTGCACCGCAATTTTTATTTTTATTAAGGACCTAACCTGTCAAAACAATAAATAATTTATAAAAATAGAGAAAAATACAATTCAGAAACTTAAAATGATTTGTTTGAACCTCAGAACTTATTCTCTACACTACACTCACAAACGCACATGGTCACAAAACTCTCACTCACAAACGCACACACAAACTCTCCGCATCACGCACACACAAACTCTCCGCATCAAGGACTCTAACGTGTTTCCGTTTAAGGTGCTGTATCATCACCGTGGTGCTCCCGTGCCATGTCATGTCACTTTTGCATATCTTGCAATTAACACACTTTTTATTTATGTATTTACTTAGTGTGAAATCCTCCCACGCTTTGGATGACTTCGGTCGAACTGATTTTGCCGACTCCGCCACCAAAACAACGTTACAGCTCCGCAACCGCACTCAACTCAATTGCTTTTATCTCCGCGACTGAGTGGCGTGTCGATAATGAAATTCGTTGCCAACTTTTTTAATTATCGATTAATGTACAATATGCCTCCCTGATTTTCCCCTCGACTGGCTGCAGCCACTCTTTGAAGTCAGGCATTTCCAGCCAGGACGCTGCAAATTTGCACTTCCCCATTCTGTTCATGCGTTCACCAGCCTTCTCTTAAAACATTTCGGTGCGTTGTAATACGCACTGAACGCACTGTACAGGATACAACTTTTCCATACAGTGTAAATGAAATATATTGACGTGTAAAATAAACCTTGTTTATATCTGCTTTTATCAGATTATCCCTATGATTAGCTCCAAAGGATTATATTACAAAGATTTCCATTATGCATAAAAATAAATTAATTAAGTGTTCAGGCAAATCAATAAATATTGTGTGCTGCTTATGAGAACCTGTGAAAATAAGCTCATATTTTAAAGGCCACTCAGTTTAGGGTTTCAAGAATTAAATAAAACTGCAATAAACAGCCTTACTACACCATATGCGCTAAGAAACACATACAAACGACTGAATATTTGCAGTGCATATTTAAGATGACAGAAAATACAAGTGGTTCTAATGGCAAATACATTCTATTTGAGCAGATGTAGTTATCTACATCTTTTTAGGGGTACTCAAGCGGGGAGAGCATTGCAAGCTTGCATGTGTCAAAATACTCATTAGCACCACCATGTGTTAATAGAAAAGTGTTTGTACACATTATGTCGCCAAAGCATTGTAAACATATGTAGAAAAAAAATATGTGTAGGAATTATGTGCCTTTATGCGCAGAAACACAACTCGCTAAACGCTCGAGGTTCAACGGCATCCATGTTTTTTGTTGTACTGATCTGGTCTGCAGCCCTTTGTCCATTGATACAATAAATTATGTTACATGACTACTGATTATATAGGACGTGTGCTTGTTAAGGTTTTTACTCAAAATAGCAGTTGGTCTTAGTTGGACTGAAAGAGTGCACCTTACAATTTGTTTGTAATTTATCGTAGTCAATTGTTCTTATTTCTTCATTACATGTGTATCAATTGTTGCACTAACGGGCCAGAACGAACTCCTTGTTTGTTGTAAACCTGGCAATTAAGCTCTTTCTGATTGTGATTCATGATATTTTTTAAGGTATCTTGTTTGTCTCTTTCTTACGACATTCACAATAGATAGGCATGTCGATAGTGGCAATTGAGTATTCTATGCTAATTTTGACCTACATATTTGCAGACCTGAGTAATTAGTATTGGACATGACAGCAAATGGCTACTTGATGAAGGGCTTATACGGGCCAACTGTTTGGACAGCTTGCATCGATGCTAGATAGCTCAGCTAACATGCGTAGCACATCCAGATTGTAAAATAGACGGGCAGGAAGGCTACGTAATCTATTTACCATTCTGATACATGTTGGAGTGAATGTTTGCAAAAATACAATTGTCTCCATTTCTGCATTTGATCTGTAGACCGAGCTAGTCAGATAGAAACCAACTGCAGTCAAGATAAGTTTAGAGTAGTCATGATGCAGAATAAACTCAATAGAGTATCACTCTCCGCTCCAGCACATAGTCCAGTCAGAAAGCAACTGTGATGTTTGCAGATACGAGCGTGGGCAAATATTTCCTCAATTCTTCTAAATGTAATCACATTGAAATATGCAGATGTTTATAATCACGGCAATACTAGGCATCCATCAGTAAAACTGGACGACCGTGCACTCACTTAAAAGGAAGGTCAGGAACAAATTCAAGGGAATTTAAGCAGGGGCGTTGTCGGGGGCGACCGAACTCAGAAAAGCACTCAGTCAGTAGAAGGACCGACGGACGGGGTTTATCCTGGAAGAATACACAAATCCTACAAACATTTTAATCTTTATAGAAAACATTTGATGAAAGAGTGTCAAACTCTTATCCCCTCCTATCTGATGTCCTCTCCCATGCCCTTTGCAAAAACCAGTTCAGCGCAAAAGTTGCATGGACTGCCGCTTATCCATATTCGACCAAGGTGAACGACGTGATTTCACCGTTGATTGCCGCTGCCGTTTGCCCTGATTGGTTTCCCGTTGAATAAATACAGCGCAACGCTGGCGTCCCATCCAAACCCATCCCTTTTTAGTAGATAGATAAACAGTACACGGATTAAACTACGTCGGTTGAGAAACCGGATAAGCCGAACAGCATCTGTCGGCGTTGCGGTAATCCCGGAATAACGCCGAGCAACTTAGACACTGTCTTACAAGGTCAGCGTGTTGATAAGTGAAACGGATCCGAACTGCGAGTGCGAGGTTAGACCCGAGCTGACGAGATTGAGCAGGTTTGTATTCAAAGCCCGGCATCGTTTAGGATTTAGATCCAGACGATAGTGCCCTGTTGATTTGTTCTCATCCGGTAATTTTAAACCAACAATTCATCTGCATGCTTCGGTAGACCCTCCTATTCCCGGCCGGGATGATGCCATATCTATTGGATCATCCGTTTTATCATAACAAGTCAGAATCAAGTGAAGTGGCACAAATTCAAGGCGGTACATTTCTCCTGCACCCCGCCGAGCTGGGCACTAAATTCCCCATTCCTTCTCAGGGTTCCAGTAGCAGCGAAAGGACAACTCAAAAGTCACACATCGGTCACACACTCTACAAACGAAACCTCTTGTCAAGGGAAGTTATTTACAATCCTGCACAGACATTTGTCACACACACACACACAATCATGATGCTCTTGTTGGAAGGCTGCCGAAAAAGGAGAAAACCTTCTTACCCAAACTTGCCGGAGAGAGGGATATGAGGAAAGGAAAGAAAGAAAAGGCGTAGATAGACAAGGAGAAAAAATGAAACAGAAACGTCACACATAGAAGATAGGAAGGTAATTAGAACATATTAACGAGCGAAGCATTGACCTTTAGAAGTATACAACTGAAAGGATTCATTAGTAAACTGTGGAAATACACTGTGTGAGATGTTGAACTGTCTGTCACATGCCCTAACATTACGGCAGTTTTACACTCTTAGCCCGTGAGCCAAAGGGACACATTTCATTTATCTGTCTACTTTCTGGTGGCGACAACTAATGACGATGTTTATTAAGGTCGACGTCTGTAGGTTATATCTTTGGTATAATGAGCATCTATGGGAGGTAGCTGGTTGTGCTTTTCATTGCATTATGCATTAGCGCCCCCATGCTGTTAATTGGGCCAATTGATCCTGTTCCTGGGTATGAAATGACAGTTTTTATTAATAAAGAACAATCCTTTTTTACTAAGACAATTTAAGGTTTTCTCAATGTCATAATGAGAGTCCTTTTGCTTCCTGGGCAACACCGTCACCCAAGACTTCAAGCGGGAGATGACTAAAACCTACACAGCCATCACTGAGTCCATCCAGACCTCCTCCATTACCCTTCCTGGTACGCTGCGGCCGCTGTTAAGGCTGCAACGCATAATTCGCTATGCGAAGCGGACCATTGGATTTAAGCTGACGTCCCTTAAAGAACTGTATACAGGCAGGTCACTGAGGAGGGCAGCAAAGAATGATGCAAATCCCTCCCATCCAGGAAACAGACTATTAAGAACTCCCCCCTCTGGCAGACGGCTGAGGACTTTCAAGACCAAAACCCCTTCCCACAAGAGCAGCTTCTTCCTTAAACAGTATGTCTCTTGCACTAGACTGCCCATAGCCTGTTCCTCCCCTACGTCTCATTGATTACCCACACTGATCACTATCGGTACTGATAAAACAAACTCCAATCGAACTATCTTGAACTATAACTAGACATTGCTCGTTTTTTGCAGAACTAGATATACAACTAGATATTGCTTTTTGCAGAATTTTGCATATGCAGTACATACAGTACTTATCGGGAAAAATGCAAACTCAGTGGACATCTTGAACTATAACCTAGACAGTGCCTATTGCACAGTTGCATATATCCAACTGACGATGCTCTTATATAGTCAGATATATATTATACATTTAATATTTACTCATCACATATGACAACTATTCAAGGTCTCTCAGGTTGGACTGTTGTATTTTGCTCTGTTTGCACCGTTTGTATACGTTCTTAAATGTGTGTTTTAACTTCTGCAGCTAAGGGGTGGGAACAAATTTCTTGCGTGTGTAAAAAGACTTAGACCTGAATCTGATGTATGTAATGTGTATTGCACTCCTTCTCCGTGAGTCAGCGGTTATACTTATATGGTTTCGCTTATATCTAGGCACAATGGACTATTGAAAGGTTCCATTCTAACGTTGTGGTTTTGTAAAAACAGTTTTGTCCTAAATGCAAAGCGCTAGATTGGGCCAAAACCCAACATGGCACTATTTTAACGGGCTGTTGTTCTCACACAATCCCTAAAAGGATTCTTTTTCCAAATGTTTATCGCTTAAGGCCATACCCTGAACATGCTTGACCTGGAAAACCAAGCATTGTTTAGGCTGGTACTTGAATTGGAGACCTCCTGGGAATAGCAGGTGTTATGAGCTCCAGTTGCGGTAACACCACTATAATGGAGCAGGGTGCTGGTAGCCTCATGTTAGGGTGATTTGTTGTAATTGTCAGTTACCGGGTCATTTGTCAGAATGCAGGAGAATGTGGAAAATGTGCAGAGCAATCTACAGAAAAGCAATTGAGGAAAACCTGCCGTCCTAGCATATTTTAGCATAACAACAATGCAAAACACATGGCCAAGCCACCGGAATACATATTAATGCAGAGTCTGAATTTGATTTTAAATGTGTGGCATGACTTGATGTTTAATGGACAGAGCTCGTACCATTTGGCGATGAAGAATGTTCAAATATGGCTAAATCGAGGTGTGCAAATCTAGAGGGGCTGGCTGCTTTAAAGTAAAGTGACTACACAGGCTCTTGGAAAGATAAAAAGTATAGTCGCAGTCCCTGCCTCAGTTCCACTGCAGCAGACCATACTTATATTGTAAAAACAAGGTGCTTTAAAACACCAGAACTCAATGATGTTAGCATTAGCATAGGCTACATGCTCACTGATGTTAGCATTAGCATGGGTTACATGCTCACTGATGTTAGCATTAGCATGGGTTACATGCTCACTGATGTTAGCATTGGCATAGATTACATGCTCACTGATGTTAGCATTAGCATGGGTTACATGCTCACTGATGTTAGCATTAGCATGGGTTACATGCTCATTGATGTTAGCATTGGCATAGATTACATGCTAACTGATGTTAGCATTGACATGGATTACATGCTCACTGAGTGTTAGCATAGGCATCGGTTACATGCTCACTGATGTTAGCAATGGCATGGGTTACATGCTCACTGATGTTAGCATTAGCATAGGTTACATGCTCACTGATGTTAGCATTAGCATAGGCTACATGTTCACTGATGGGCCAGCACCTCACTGATTGGCCATTCTCCCTGGTGCTCCAAATGGTCAGTCCTGTATTGGTGAAAGAATGTGTTTGGGTGTACGGTTGGCTTGTGTGCATGTATTTGTGTGATTCTCTGTGAATAATGTGCATATGTAATAAGTCTGTTCGTCTGTGATGACGACATCAGAGAACTCTGTGAGACGTGCTGAAGCAGACCAGTCGGCATAATTCGAGCCTGTCACTCAACACAGCCAATCTTTATGTAAAGCCTCATTAGTCTAACCACACACACACTGCACCATCTCCTCACACACCCACACACACACACACTTGCGGAAATACACAAATGCTTGCTGGAATACACTAACACACACGCAGGCGGCAAGTACATTAGCATAAACATAAGGTCATCGAGGCTCTCCCACAAACCAACACTTGCTGTGGATATTGCCCCCATAAAATTCTCTCAACTGCCAAATGCGGCACGCCTCGATCCATTGCATGCCTTACAGCCTACATTACACGGGTCATAAAAGCAGGCCAGTATACAAGAAGTAAGTGCTATGTAGTCCTGACCGTCATTTTGTCGGTACATTTTCTCGAAAATGGAGTTGACTGACTCCCTGTGAAGATAATAGCATTCTGTGTCCTTTCCAACTGTGTTTTCGCCTTGCACTTTAGCAGTCAATCTTAGCCACGTTTGAGGAAATTGTAAATGCCGGCATGGGAAAAAGGTGTCCTCGATCAAACAACGCAAAACAGCACTCGTATGTGTAAAGGTTAAGGTTGTGTGCCACAAAACATTATAAATGAGCAAAAGCACTGACTAAGTATATGTAATTTAAAACAACAGTATTAAATTAAGTTGGAAACGATGAGTCAATTCCAAAGACATAACAGGTGGAAAAGTACTGATGCATTTAAGATCCATCTTGTTTTATTTATTTATAATTCAGATGCGCTCTATAATATATAATGTATAAATACTCAACTGGGTTCGAGTATCTCTGAAACAGCAAGGATTGTGGGGTGCTCGTCCAGCTGTCCGCGGAGGGAGAAACCGATCGATGCGCGAGGGTAACGAAGGCTAGCCCGTCTGATCGTCTACAAGTCATTGAAAGTGTTCATGATAATTACCGGAGGGACGTGTCACAACAAATGACCCAAAATGACACTGTCCTATTGTTGAAAGCACCTACAATGCTCAACGCAGGAGGGGAAGTGATGACACCAGGATGCACTTTGGAAAGTGGAGTGTGATTCTCTGGGCAATGTTCTGCTTGGGAACCCTGGGTCCACAGGCATTTCAGTGGACGTCAGTTTGACACGTGGAACCTGCATAAACGTCATTACAGCATTTGCGTCTGGTCTGTCTTCGGAACGGCCAATCTATCTGCTCTTTCCTTTCTTCTCAAACAATTGTTAAGCCTCGTTGACCTAATTTCTGCAAAACATTACACACACACACACACACGCGCGCGCAGTACTTTCTATGTTCATCTTTACTAAAAATGCGCATGTATAGAGCACTTTTCTATCGTGGTGCATTTATTCAATATGTTAATTTTACCTTTATATTCCTTTATTTTTCCACAGGCATGGCATATGTCGCCCGTGGCCGGCCCTTCTCGCGTCTGCCCTGCCAGTCTTCTGGCTGGTTAGGTGTCAGTTTAGCCAACGCAGTCTGACTGCAGGGCACACCTGCCTCACACAGGCATCGTGCCCTCAGGCAGAACCGTCTTCATGAGGCAAGTCGGACTTACGTAGCACGCCTGTAGCCAACACTATCTGGAGGAGTTGGTGTAGCTCAGTGGTAGAGTGCATGTAGGAGTTGGTGTAGCTCAGTGGTAGAGTGCACGTAGGAGTTGGTGTAGCTCAGTGGTAGAGTGCACGTAGGAGTTGGTGTAGCTCAGTGGTAGAGTGCACGTAGGAGTTGGTGTAGCTCAGTGGTAGAGTGCACGTAGGAGTTGGTGTAGCTCAGTGGTAGAGTGCACGTAGGAGTTGGTGTAACTCAGTGGTAGGGTGCATGTAGGAGTTGGTGTAGCTCAGTGGTAGAGTGCACGTAGGAGTTGGTGTAGCTCAGTGGTAGAGTGCACGTAGGAGTTGGTGTAGCTCAGTGGTAGAGTGCACGTAGGAGTTGGTGTAACTCAGTGGTAGGGTGCATGTAGGAGTTGGTGTAGCTCAGTGGTAGAGTGCACGTAGGAGTTGGTGTAGCTCAGTGGTAGAGTGCACGTAGGAGTTGGTGTAGCTCAGTGGTAGAGTGCACGTAGGAGTTGGTGTAACTCAGTGGTAGAGTGCATGTAGGAGTTGGTGTAGCTCAGTGGTAGAGTGCACGTAGGAGTTGGTGTAGCTCAGTGGTAGAGTGCACGCTTTGTGCGTTTGATGGGTTTAATCCCCAGCTACCTGGTTGAATAAAGGTAAAAAAAGAAAAAAAACTGTGTTTTCTGTAACATCTCACTTTATCAATGTGAATGAACTTATGGTTGTTAACCACATAGTCAGGCTTTGAACGAGAAGCACAGAAAATTCCATATTGTGACTAAGGTCTGGGGTCATACGTGCATCTCCGTGACCTACCGAAGTGTCTTGACTACAAGCCCAGATGTCTGACTGTAACTCTCCATCTCTCTCATTTGCTCGCTCCCATCCGGCTCCAACTCTCGTCTTTCCGCCTGCCTCTCCTGTTCCCTTTCTCTCCGCGGCCGCGACCTTCCCTTAGATACGGTAAGCATCAAGGCCCCACACTACTACTCCCGTATTCACTTCACCTACTCAAGGAGCCCTTCAATTAATTCTGGATGCGAAGCGCGGAACACTTACTGTAGTGCCTCGGTATTCATTCAGGGTCAGTGATAATGAGGATAAATGGGCGGCTTCTCACATTGTCTCCCTACAGCAGACCGTCACTATCATTTTCAATCAGTCCATCTCTCCCTTCCGGTGTCACTACCGGTGCTAACTATCACCCTGAGGAAACTGAGACTCTCGCTGATCTGTTTGAACGGAGAAACAGACACAGCCCGCCGTCTGGGGTACACGAACACGCAGAGAGACTCGCACAAACGGAAACCAGACACGCCGCATCTCGCGAACAGGGCTGGTTTGAGGTAACAACGATGTGGTAGAATTAGTGTCGACTCAGAGAACCTTGGATGTCTTCACGGAACTACTTCTTGTCAGTGGTTCATATTCAGTTCATTTCACGTTAGTTTTAGTTGTTCAATGTTGGCAGAGGTTTCTGGAAGAGCTCTGTACTGGGGTATGGGCAGAACCCATTCTGACTGGTGAATAGGGGCAGAACCCAGTCTGACTGGTGAATAGGGGCAGAACCCAGTCTGACTGGTGAATAGGGGCAGAACCCAGTCTGACTGGTGAATAGGGGCAGAACCCAGTCTGACTGGTAAATATGGGCAGAACCCAGTCTGACTGGTAAATATGGGCAGAACCCAGTCTGACTGGTAAATATGGGCAGAACCCAGTCTGACTGGTGAATAGGGGCAGAACCCAGTCTGACTGGTAAATATGGGCAGAACCCAGTCTGACTGGTGAATAGGGGCAGAACCCAGTCTGACTGGTGAATAGGGGCAGAACCCAGTCTGACTGGTAAATATGGGCAGAACCCAGTCTGACTGGTAAATATGGGCAGAACCCAGTCTGACTGGTAAATATGGGCAGAACCCAGTCTGACTGGTAGATATGGGCAGAACCCATTCTGACTGGTAAATATGGGCAGAACCCATTCTGACTGGTAAATATGGGCAGAACCCAGTCTGACTGCTGAGTATTGGCAGAACCCAGTCTGACTGGTAGATATGGGCAGAACCCATTCTGACTGGTAAATATGGGCAGAACCCAGTCTGACTGGTAAATATGGGCAAAACCCAGTCTGACTGGTAGATATGGGCAGAACCCATTCTGACTGGTAAATATGGGCAGAACCCAGTCTGACTGCTGAGTATTGGCAGAACCCAGTCTGACTGGTAGATATGGGCAGAACCCATTCTGACTGGTAAATATGGGCAGAACCCAGTCTGACTGCTGAGTATTGGCAGAACCCAGTCTGACTGGTAAATATGGGCAGAACCCATTCTGACTGCTGAGTATTGGCAGAACCCAGTCTGACTGGTAAATATGGGCAGAACCCATTCTGACTGGTAAATATGGGCAGAAGCCATTCTGAATGGTAAATATGGGCAGAACCCAGTCTGAATGGTAAATAGAGGCAGAACCCAGTCTGACTGGTGAATAGGGGCAGAACCCAGTCTGACTGGTGAATAGGGGCAGAACCCAGTCTGACTGGTGAATAGGGGCAGAACCCATTCTGACTGGTAGATATGGGCAGAACCCAGTCTGACTGGTGAATAGGGGCAGAACCCAGTCTGACTGGTGAATAGGGGCAGAACCCAGTCTGACTGAAATAGAGGACAGTGAATGGGAACATTTCTCTCCACTAGCTCCTAAACTGGACTCTACTAGAAGCTCTTTATTGATGTTAAAATCTCAGTCACAGCAGTTGTGCCGTTGTTCAGAATGCCTGTACGCAGGCATTCATTAACTCGTTTATTTTTCCCCACCAGCCCTCCTCTGTTGCTTCGCTTGCCACTGAAATGTTCACGCCATTTAACATGATCTAATTCTATTATTAAAAATGTGTGTGAAGTGATCCAAGCATTATGACTGACGGCAAGAGAGACATAGAACGGTCTCATGAATGCAAATCCTAGATTACACATTACAATTGGTAAATAAATAAATGGTAAATGCTGCGCTTTTATATAGTGCTTTTATCCATAGCGCTTTACCGATCCTGCGTCACATTCACCCATTCATTCATTCATACACTGACGACCGCGTCTACCATGCAAGGCGACCGCAGGCTCGCCAGGAGCACCTGGGGTTAGGTGTCTTGCTCATATTTGGCTTAAAATACAGGATAGAATGAACGAAGCACTCTTCTACTCACGATCAGAGGGAGTCAAACAAAGCATAAACACTGGGATGACTGAGCCAAAAAGCCCGGGGAGGTGAAGCTAAGTCTGACAAACCAGTCCACATAGAGAAGACCAGAGCAGGACAAGAGACTAGGACAATTATATTATTGGTCAACGGACATTGTTTATATTGATTATAATCAGATTAAATGAATGTGATTGCAACATCTCTTCTTTCAAACAAGTGTCCATATATAGATACAATTCTGCTCTCACAAAGGAGAGACAAGATGCTCACAAGGGAGACAATAACCTATCGAACACTGACCACTGCACAATGACCTGTACATACAACAATCCCACACAAAGACACGGCCAAACACAGGGAACCTATATACGAGTACTAATGAGGGAATGGACACCAGGTGTGTGTAATGACGAGACATGCCAATGTAGTGATTAGGGGGACGGTGGCACTAGAAAGCCTGTGGCGACGATAGCCGGTCATGTGAAGAAAGTGAAATATAAATGTTTTATGAATGCAACTAGGTTGACTTTACATTGTCAGCGATCACTTTTCTGTCCTTGCTTGCGTGACTCTGTAATAGTGGATGGCTTCCATTAACCCACACAAAGTAGGAGAAAAAAAATGAGAATGAACTAACCCTCAGGTCAGTTAGGATCACCACTTCATTTTAAGAATCTGAAATGTCAAAATAACAGTAGAGATAATTATGTGACTCTGTGAGTTTTATTTTATTTGTGAGTCAGAAATGAATTTACACTCAGTTAGTATTTGGTAGTATTACCGTTAAATTGTTGAATCTTTCAGGTAGCCTTCCACAAGATTCCTACAATAATTGGGATGCATTAGATGTCATCAGAGAGCGCAGGCATAAATGAGCTTAGATGTGTGTGTACACAGTGGATATAAATAGTCCAACACACCCCTAAAAAAAATGCCAGGTTTTTGTGATGTGAATAAACTAGACAAAGATAAATCAATCAAACCTTTATTGTGACCCATAACGTGAACAATTCAATACAAAAACTGAAGTCTTTGAGGGGGAAAATAAAAACGTTACAATGACCTGGTTATAACCTGTATATACCATTATGGATTGTGCAAGCCAGACCAGGGCAGGGCTAAGGTACGAATGTATTAATGTTGACTTGTGTTCTTCCTTCACTCTGGCTTACCACCAATTTGCAGGGTTGTGGGCCCCAGTCGTTGTATGGGTTGTGGGTCCCATTTGTTGTATGGGTTGTGGGTCCCAGTCGTTGTATGGGTTGTGGGTCCCAGTCGTTGTATGGGTTGTGGGTCCCAGTCGTTGTATGGGTTGTGGGTCCCAGTCGTTGTATGGGTTGTGGGTCTCAGTCGTTGTATGGGTTGTGGGTCCCATTTGTTGTATGGGTTGTGGGTCCCAGTCGTTGTATGGGTTGTGGGTCCCAGTCGTTGTATGGGTTGTGGGTCCTAGTCGTTGTATGGGTTGTGGGTCCCATTTGTTGTATGGGTTGTGGGTCCCATTTGTTGTATGGGTTGTGGGTCCCATTTGTTGTATGGGTTGTGGGTCCCAGTGGTTGTATAGGTTGTTGGTCCCAGTTGTTGTATGGGTTGTGGGTCCCAGTGGTTGTATAGGTTGTGGGTCCCAGTGGTTGTATAGGTTGTGGGTCCCAGTGGTTACTGTAGATTGAGGTACTGTGGACGTCAATGTCCAGGATATTGTTTCTTTTGATTCCAGGTGTCTGTGTTGAGGCGGATGTGTGTTGTGGGGTGAGATTAGAGATCTTGAGAAGCCTTGTTCGACTGAAAGCCAATTTTAGAAGTTCCGGTTCTCTCAGATGACGTGATTTCTAAGGATGTATCTACAGAAGTGCCTATATGTGCTGTAACTGCTGTACGGCCGTGGATGAGATCGGTATAGACAACTACAATCCCCTGGAGTGTGTTACACATCGCTGTGTAATGTATTTAAAGATTATACTACTTGCCATCCACACCACCTTCTCGTCTCCGTAGCCGTTTGAAAGTACTGTAAATACATGGCAGGTCATAAGTAGAGCAAACCTGTCAGATGAAAGAGCTCGTATTATAATAATGTGTTTGACGCACACACACACACGCACACGCACACACACACACACACACACACTATATAAAGAGCTTGCAGAGGCAGAGGCTATATCCTAACATTGTGTCTGCTCTAAACCTAATCTTCCCTGTGTAATTGTCCTTGAGGACAAGGGCGGCAGTTGAGCGAATGGTTGAGCACTCTGTCAACGCAGCCGCTAACATTTGTTGTTCCACAGTCAACTAGGAGCACAGGCTCTGTGACGTTACTACATGTCGTCGTCATGTAATTGTATATTAGCCTGATTTATAGTGTAGCGCAAAAAAGATGACAACCTCGCTGTGTACACGGGCCTACCTACGAAATCACAAATGGGGCCCTCTTGTAATCTGTACATAATGACTGTGCACTAATACAGCGAGTCGAGTGTTGCTGTGTATGAGGGTAATTTCTCATAGGCAAAGAACCTGAAAATGAACCTTAAAATCATCATAAAACATGTATTTTTCTCCCTTACATACGCGTGTGTGTGTCATTGGAGGTGTTTCCGGCATAACTATTCACCACAGTTGTATATAAATGACACACTGGGAGGTTCAACCATTGACGTCATGGAACAGAGTCATGTTGTCTGGAAAATATAGGCGCTTTTGTGTTTTGCCGATTGAACCGGGAAAGAAGGTAATTCAAGTGAATTTGAGATTGTTGGTGCCAGACCAGACGGTTTATGTATTTCAGAAAGTGGTGATGTACTAGGATTTTCCAGCAGAACCATCGCAAAGGTTAACGAAGAATGGTCCAATAATAAAAAAAAATTTAAATATCCAGTGATCAGCAGTTCTTTGGGAAAAAATGCCTTCTGGAAGGCAGCGGTTTGAGTAGAATGGCCAGACTCGTTTGATTTGATGAAAGGCAACAATAACTAAAATAACAACTTGTTGTAACCAGGTAGTGATAGGCATGACCATGTGATCTGGCCCTGCCCCTAGCTGATCAAGAGGTTAAAGGTTGGCAGGAAGGGCTGTTTGTTTGGTGTGTGCTCGAATCACTGGTTGAGCAGCGAGGCGCTGTGTCAATGCACGTTACCTGGTATTTAATAGTCTTTGTTAATGTATCTGTGTATTTTAATGTATCTGTGTATTTTAATTTGTATTGTAATGTGTTGGTTCTTATATTGTGGTGTTTGGGTTGGTGCAGGTACTTGGCCTATGTCACTGTTTTATGTAGATGTATTCAAATAAAATCCTAGTCTGTACCTCTGTAAAGGAGGGCGAACCTTAGTACACTGTGTAGAGGTTACATTGTTACAACGAAGTTATGCATAGAAGGCATCTCTGAATTCACAACACGACTTTGAAGCAGATGGGCTACAGCAGTGAAAGACTAGACGCCACTCCCGTCAACCAACAACCGGAAACAGAGGGAAAAATTGCCAAAATTTGACAAAAGACTGTAAAAATGTTCCCGGTCTGATGAGTCTGATTGCTGCTGTGACGTATAAATGGTAGGGTCCGTAGACAGAATGAAAGCATGGTTCCATCCTGTCACAAAGCTCACATTATCTCAATTGGGTTTCTTGAACATGAACTTAAGTTTAATGTACCCAAATTGCCTCCACAGTCACCAGAACCGCATCCAATCGAGTGCCTTTGGGATGGCAAAATGCTAGAATGTCAATGTAGAAATAAGAAATAAGGCGGTCTAAGAGCAAAAGGGAGTCCAACCCAGTACTGGTGATGAGAGTAGTTGTCTTTGTACAAATACTTATTGGAGTTGTCTGAAGAGCGTTGGCCATGACATGAAAAAGTTTAGGGCACTTAGAAGTGTCCTTGTTTTCCATCAAAACATACAATATATTCGTTTTGGAAATAGAAACAAACAAAACGAAATATAGTCGTTGACAAAATTACAAATAATTATTTTAAATTAAAATAATAACTGTGTCCTTCAAACTAGCTTCAAAACATTCGCATTTTGCAGCAATGACATTTAGCAAGTACAATAACAACGTAATATCAATCACATTGCTGTTTTCGAAATATAATATATATATATACCAAATATACCAAAGCACTTTTGTCACGTGACTTCACGTTTGTTTCGTCTCACTGGGATCAATGGCGCATGAGGATTCCTGCACGGTTAGATGCTCGGGGGCATTTTACTGAAGCGATCACGTAGTGGATGATCATATGATAACCCATTAATGTCCCTCATCCACATCACAGTTGGTCATCAATGGTCAACAACGCATACAGGACTGGCCTATACATATATTGGTCTCTACATACATTCTATGCAGTCAAGGTAAAGTCTATTCTATTTTCTCATGCATGATGCGTCTGTAGTTAAACACTTTGTGCTTGTTGACTAAGCAGTTCGCCTCTGATGTATAAAATTAACATATACATTCAATGTACGAATTGAACGCCGTCAGTTTGAAGCATTTTCAATTTCCCTATTTCCCTATCTATAAGGTCGTTTACGTTACGCTTACTGTATAATATAGTGGTTAACAACATTTCTTCAGGGTCAAAAAGTGCTTTCTACAATACTTTCTATTTGGAATCAATCTAAACCTTAGATAAATTAATGAGGGATGTTCTCATTTTCACATTTTCATAGGAACCAATTCTAGATTATTCTATTTTAATTTATGTAAATAATAAATAAATGTAGTAACCACTATAACATTTTATGATTTTTTTTTCTATTTTAACAATAGACAAGCATTAGGATGGTTTTTAATCATGATGTACTATAGTGACAAAACAAAAAACAGTGTTAACCAGAACACGTTTAAAATCCACAAACATCCAGAAATTGATGTATCATTTGACATATTTGGTCAAATTACATTGTGGTAGAGGTGTTACAGGTGTTACATTGTGGTAGAGGTCAATGTGTAAGCTAAAGTGATAATGTCACGGTGATAAAGCCTTAATTAGGCAGGTGTATCCTCGCGTAATACGTTAGGACACAACGCTGAATGTTTAATCATATTTTAACCATTTATTAACAAGATTTATATTTGCAAAAAAATGCTAAGGACTTAGACAATTTTTTTTTAGGACTTATTTATTTATTTAGATTCATGCATTTATATGATTAAAGTCTCTATTTCATACTCTTACACATTAAAACAGCGATTGCTACATAACGGCCGATTAAATTGAAATGCTTTGCACATAAGCAACATGAGTAATCTCTTAGGGCCCCCAACTTCATGTGGGAAGCTAATTGCTAGTAGAGGGGACACCAAATAAAAATCTCTTCTGCTTAGTGTCCCCAAAAGGCTAGTACTGGCCCTGATTACCAACGCTGGTCTCTATTTTAACCATTGAAGCTAAAGGTCCTCTTGAGACTCCAATTGACAATTAACTGCATTGATTGATAGCGGCTCATTTGGATCAGGGCTGTTATTAGTCACAACACACAAATTATTATTTCATCCTCAACTAAATAAGTTGATCAGTAAAACGTCGGTTGACGATTCAACCCCGCGGGGATCTCATTGCATTTATTACACCACATGTGGAGCATTTTGGAAACCAAAAGTGTGTGAAGAGAATGAACAAGGGGCCCCACAGAGTAGCTGCAACATAACAGGGCAAAATACTTCATTGATGTAAAGCCTGCCCTTGTCTTTACTTCCCTGAATAAGTACCCTATCCTGCTCAACGCAACAGCTTTGTCTTGGGAAACGAGACGTCTGCTTGAGAGGACTGCCGCTTACAGCTGCCAGGAAAGCTCTCTCTAAACACAGGACATATCTCCACAGCCGCCATCAGACCCTGTCTCCACACAGGCAATATCTACACAAGCACACTCGTGTGCCTAGCGCGGTTCATTGCGGCCTCCACTGCACGATTGCGTGTGTTCCTTCCGCGAAGAAACAAAAACGTTTTAATTATAGGATTGGTAATCTGGCCCAGCCGCCTGCGTGAAAACGTGATTAAGTAAACACGCGGCGGCGACCGAGCGTAATAAAGGCCGGACAAACATACCCCTGGTAATGTCTCCCGAGGATGATGCTGCAGACTGAGTCACCCAAGGTCATGACGGGATTGTGCCAGATAGGTTCACGGTCTGCATCTCAATCGTACGACGCCGACTGCACACTTCTACCTCATGCTTATACGAGGTTGTTGTTCCATCGTTGAAACCGCCGAATAATCAAATTATTAAGGCGACAACCAAAGAGCTTATTGAAAAGCTACACATGCCTCCGTATTACCCCCTACCAGCCCCCCGCTGTGACGAGCCTCTTCCTGTTTAGAATTCCAGCAGTGTTTCACTTAGAGGGTAGGCCTTGTTGTGCTCGTGAATAGTGCCAATCAATGCATCAATTATTCAACAGAGAGAGAGAGAGAACGAGATTGGTGTCTTCACAGGATTCAAAATGTTATTAACCCCCCCAGAAACAATAGAAATTTAACAAAGCTATTAGAAGAAAGGCAATAAACATAGAATGCCAAGCGACTGGGGATGCATGGATTAATGTTCGGCGAAGAGGTCAGCCGCGTTTGCACGTGAATCAATCGAGCCGAGTTTAATCATGCTATGTAATGATGGCAGGAAGTGCTTTCACGGGACAGGTTTTTTATCAAGCAGTTGAACGGGGTTAATTGCATGAGAAATATTATCATATCAGGTGTTGTTGAGAGGCATCGAGCGGCACCTTCACAACCACTCACCTGTTGCTAAAAAAACGTGTGAGCTGCTTCAAATGAAAGGTCTTAAAAAAGTTGACTGATTGTCACATGGGTCATTAAAACATCAGGGATATTTTTTACGTTTTCATTTCTGATCAATATTATCTTTTGTCCCGAATCAGGATGTAGTGAGGTTAAAAAGCAAAAACAAACGTAATCATCAACCAGGAACTAGAACGTGTGTCACCTACATACTGTCTTGTGTGAAACAAAACCCCTCACCACCCAGTGACAACTGGTACAACTAGGCTGTAAATAATGACCAAAGACCGACATTTTCAAAAATGTAAGTAATGACATACTAGTAACTTGTTTGTTGTTTTATTGAAATCAGAGCCATTGCACCCTGTTGCAACAAAGATGGTTTTCATCATCAGATAAAAAATACAGAAATTAAATAAAAAACAATTGTTCTTGATTTGCAGATGTGTTCTGTAGAAGAAAGCTTGTATTTTTAAATACACACAATCTCACCCATATTGATTATGACATGAATATATATAAAGGAAGGGAGACTAAACAATAAAATGGTTGCATATTATACCCATTACAGAGGAAATATTTAGTTAGGTAGGTCTAAACAACTTTCTGATGTGTTGTCCAGCTTTCCTCACGGCTCGCACATTCTTTTTGAAAATGTATTTTAAGTTTAAAATGTCCTTGCTAAAGTGCAGGCCACCTTTCACTTCCCGCACTCATTATATGTTGATGACAGGGGGTATTTATTTACCGGACAGTTTCCTGTTTGAGGAACAGCCCTCATCTTTTTGTCTTAAGGAGATAGAGGACCCAGGAGGAATTGTGTCTGCTCGGCAAAAGCTTATGGAGATTTGAACGAAGGATGTAAGAACGTTAAGAACACGGGGAAATCAATCTCCTGGGGTACACATTCATAGCTTCATGTATTTAACTGCTATAAATTGCACAAGGCCATAATTGAGAACTGCAACAAACAAATGAATGAAACATACATATTAATGTCTCGTATTATACCTTTCAATAATTTAGGTTTGTAGGAGATAAGTTACAAAACCCTGTGTCGGGTCACGAATCACTGTATACAGTAGTTCAATTGTGCGGTTAGATAAAACATCCCATAAATGCTACAGTATATTGGCAAGGCTGTAAAGAAACGGCAATCCTTTCATGTGGTGGAAGTGTGATTAACATGTCCCAGATGTAGCACTCTGACGTGATTAGGATTTTGGAGCACGTATTTCCCCAACTGACTAACCGCGCCAGTTCACAGTGATGAACGAGATTGAGTTTGAAAAGTTAAATCTAATTTTTTTAACTGGCAGCCAGTCCATATGCCTTGCGAATCCTGCTGAACCAATTAGAACACACATCTGTTCCATTAGCAAACCAAGATCCCATCTATCTTATCTGTCAATCTCGTCTCCTCGGCGTGCATCTTCCCATCATCTTATATATAAGCGTATGGTTTTCCCCGTACGTTTATGATTATACAGATTGATGGAGTCAATTTGCGTTAATTGAAAATGAGATGTCACACTTCGGTTCGTGAAAACATTTAATTCCAGTAGTGTCCACACCATTTTGGGATATCTATGTTGACTAGTGGCACTGTCAGATCCATCCTTTAGATGTGTTGGATTTAGTGGAATTCAGTTAGCTAATGATTGAACTTTTTGTCCATGACTTTTTTGCAATGACTCGCTCAGTTCTCGGCAGGACTAAAAATAAGGCATGTTTAGGACTGCATGGTGCAATAATAAATCAATCAATTGAACCTTAAATGTTATGGACTCAACTTTATAGAATAAACATTAGAATCAACATGCAGATTCCACAGGCTTTTGTTAAACCAAACATCTGATCAGCCAATCACGTGGCAGCAACCCAATGCATTTAGGCTTGTAGACATGGTCCAGATGATCTGATGAAGGTCGAACCAAGCATCAGCATGTGGAAGTACGGAGATTACATTTTCCCGCAGAATCATCTCTAGGGTTTACTGTACAGGAAATTGGAACATTTCCAGTGGGTGGAAGTTTTCTTGGTTGTCTGACGGCAGCAGTCAGAGGAGAACGGCCAGACTGAGCTGAGATTTCAGCTGATAGAAATGTAACACGATTGATCATGTCCATCCCTGTATGACCACACCCATCATCTATCTAATAACCATGTCCATGCCTTTATGACCACACCCATCATCTATCTAATAACCATGTCCATCCCTGTATGACCACACCCATCATCTATCTAATAACCATGTCCATCCCTGTATGACCACACCCATCATCTATCTAATAACCATGTCCATGCCTTTATGACCACACCCATCATCTATCTAATAACCATGTCCATGCCTTTATGACCACACCCATCATCTATCTAATGACCATGTCCATGACTTTATGACCACACCCATCATCTATCTAATGACCATGTACATCCCTGAATGACCACACCTCCTCCTGAGAGTCATGGGATGAGGTGCTAATCCTCATCCCAGCGGCTTCACACTCAGTTCCGAACCAATCCAGTGAACTTATCCATTGAGTGCTGATGGTCACTGACCGATGATGCCATCAGGACCACATCATCTGATAACCCAGTGATAAGATTCTCAGCCCACCGAACTGCAACCCCTCCGCACCATGTCTACGCCTCGTTATCCTGTCCATGAATATCCCAAACAGATTGGTGACAAAGCGCAGCCCTGGCGGAGGCCTACCCCCACTGAGAACGAATCTGATTTACTGCCGAAAACACGGACCAACATATCTGAGTAATGTTTTCAGCATCTTGTTGAATTGCTGCCACAAAGAATTATGGCGGTTCTGAAGGCAAAAGGTGGTCAGAGCCGGTACTAGCAAGGTGTACCCCATGAAGTGGCCAGTGAGTGCTCATCATGCAGAAAGTAAATTCCCTTCAAGTGTGCCAGAGAGAAATTACACATGATACATTTTACAGTAGATGGAAAAACAGAAACAGAGATGTTGGCTGTCTTTTTGCATTTTATGTAAATGAGATTTCTTTCTGTGCGGAGGTTTACATGAACAACACCTAAACAGGCCACATCCTGTGGGAACGTTTCCCTCAACTCTTTGTATGTCTGGTGACAGTGATGTGACAGAGTAGTCAGCTTTTGTTGACTTGTCTGTCGAGTGTCAGTCCTATACGCAGCTATGCTTGTCTTGTCATTGAGACGGGCTGTCTAAACTCCGGTGGGTATCAGACGGAGAGGTTGAACACTTCCTCCCCTTTGGAGTCTGTTTTGTGCCACGTTGACCTCAAGCTTATTCTACGCTCACTAGGAGCTGTTGTCGGGTTAGACCCGCTCTGTTCTGTCACACAAAACACCGGCTACGTCCAAGGCGCACGTCGTCATTTTTCTTGAATTAATTTTGTTGCTCTTTTTTTTAATAGGCAACTGTCAGTCAGGGCAATGGGACGGTAAAGTGAATACGTATGTAAGGGGCAGGGCGGGGGGATTGCACAAAGGCTCTCATGCACAGACTTGGGCACGTACACTCCACACTTTTCTCACCACACCTCTCGCACCACACCACTCTCGCACCACACCCCTCTCGCCAAACCCCTCTCGCCACACCCCTCTCACCATACCCCCAGTCCCACTATCTGGCTAGCCAGCCAAAGTTATCTTCTCATTGGGAAAAGGGTGTCTGTAAGTTATTGATCCGTGAATGTGACCGCGATGGAGCCGCCACACATATTTCCTCTACAAAGTCAAACTCGTTATATTCAATCATCATTAGGGAAACACCCACACATATCCCCCCCCCCAATCAAACGGATTTTGACTCTGAGAGTAAAATAATCAACCCAATGTTTTCAACAACAGTCCTATATCCTCTCATGTATGTGACGTTTTCCTGTGGAAACCGGGAGGAAGTGCAGTACTGCATGTGCAGTAGCTAACAGGAATCATAATAACCTGGATGTGCAACCGAAAAACTATTGATTAGCTGGTGCAGGATGAAAGGCATTTGCACACAGCACAAAGTGTGTGTTCCTGCATAAAAAGCTGTGAGGCTGCTGAACCGACCATGCTAATATTACAGACCATGCTATTATAACAGACCATGCTATTGTTATCGACCATGCTATTATTACAGACCATGCTATTATTACAGACCATGCTATTATTATAGACCATGCTATTATTACAGACCATGCTATTGTTATCGACCATGCTACTATTATAGACCATGCTATTGTTATAGACCATGCTATTATTATAGACCATGCTATTATAACAGACCATGCTATTATTATAGACCATGCTATTGTTATAGACCATGCTATTATTATAGACCATGCTATTATAACAGACCATGCTATTATTATAGACCATGCTATTATTATAGACCATGCTATTATTACAGACCATGCTATTATTATAGACCATGCTATTATTATAGACCATGCTATTATAACAGACCATGCTATTATTATAGACCATGCTATTATTACAGACCATGCTATTATTATAGACCATGCTATTATTACAGACCATGCTATTGTTATAGACCATGCTATTATTATAGACCATGCTATTATTATAGACCATGCTGTTATTATAGACCATGCTATTATTATAGACCATGCTATTATTATAGACCATGCTATTATTATAGACCATGCTATTATTACAGACCAAGCTATTATTATAGACCATGCTATTGTTATAGACCATGCTATTATTACAGACCATGCTATTATTACAGACCATGCTATTATTATAGACCATGCTATTATTACAGACCATGCTATTATAACAGACCATGCTATTATTATAGACCATGCTATTGTTATAGACCATGCTATTATTATAGACCATGCTATTATAACAGACCATGCTATTATTATAGACCATGCTATTATTACAGACCATGCTATTATTATAGACCATGCTATTATTATAGACCATGCTATTATAACAGACCATGCTATTATTATAGACCATGCTATTATTACAGACCATGCTATTATTATAGACCATGCTATTATTACAGACCATGCTATTGTTATAGACCATGCTATTGTTATAGACCATGCTATTATTATAGACCATGCTATTATTATAGACCATGCTATTATTATAGACCATGCTATTATTACAGACCAAGCTATTATTATAGACCATGCTATTGTTATAGACCATGCTATTATTACAGACCATGCTATTATTACAGACCATGCTATTATTATAGACCATGCTATTATTACAGACCATGCTATTATTACAGACCATGCTATTATTATAGACCATGCTATTATTATAGACCATGCTATTATTACAGACCATGCTATTATTATAGACCATGCTATTATAACAGACCATGCTATTATTATAGACCATGCTATTATTATAGACCATGCTATTGTTATCGACCATGCTATTTTTATAGACCATGCTATTGTTATAGACCATGCTACTGTTATAGACCATGCTATTATTATAGACCATGCTATTATTATCGACCATGCTATTATTATAGACCATGCTATTATAACAGACCATGCTACTGTTATAGACCATGCTATTATTATAGACCATGCTATTATTATAGACCATGCTATTGTTATCGACCATGCTATTATTATAGACCATGCTATTATAACAGACCATGCTATTGTTATAGACCATGCTATTATTATAGACCATGCTATTATTATAGACCATGCTATTGTTATCGACCATGCTATTATTATAGACCATACTATTGTTATAGACCATGCTATTATTATAGACCATGCTATTATTACAGACCAAGCTATTATTATAGACCATGCTATTGTTATAGACCATGCTATTATTACAGACCATGCTATCATTATAGACCATGCTATTGTTATAGACCATGCTATTTTTATAGACCATGCTATTATTATAGACCATGCTATTATTACAGACCATGCTATTATTATAGACCATGCTATTATTATAGACCATGCTATTATTACAGACCATGCTATTATTATAGACCATGCTATTATTACAGACCTTGCTAATTTTACAGACCTTGCTATTATTACAGACCATGCTATTTTTACAGACCTTGCTATAATTACAGACCATGATATTATTACAGACCATGCTATTATTACAGACCATGCTTTTTTTACAGACCATGTTATTATTTGCTAGGTGCTTGTATAGCAAGATACGTGTCTGTTGTTGTTAGAGTCAGTATAACCATGCTATATAACCTCAATGTGCGTAGTGGTTGTATTGTCTAACCCTGACTCACATTCGTTATTCTGTGACCGCTGATCAAAAGTAGTGAATTCTATAGGAAATAGGCTATAACTTGGTTCATGCTTCTGGACTTGTCGTACTTCTCTGGGAGTGGAGGCCGATTGCTATTAAACCTGATTCAGAAGCTAATCCGTCATGCCAACGCTTCAACTCAGATTCCCTGACAAAATGCCACAAACGCTGGACTGTACGTGTCATTTCTCAGAGCTAACAGCGGTGTTAGCACATTAGCATGCGGCTAAGAGATACATTGATGCGACAAACGCTGTGACATATTCTTACGATTCACTACGCAACTCAGGTTTGCTAAGTCAGACTTAAAGCTACCTAACTACATGATTACATTGTTAATAATAGCTCCAAGAAAATGTGACTGTCTCATCTAACTGTAGCGGGTTTCTTCCGGCACCACAAAAGAACCACCAACACCGGTCTCTTGTGGGGGTCACGTCTGCAGTTTATTAAACACAGGACAGGGATTAATACACTCAACACTCTCAATTCTGTTGTCTCTGTCTCGCTCAAGCCCAAAGTTGTTCTGAGCATTTCAATGAAACATCAACAAAACACTCTTCTTGTTTGTTCTTTCACAACATACATCACAACTTACATATCACACATCTCCAACACATATTCATTCAATCAAGTCAATATATACATATAATAAACACATATAATGCTGTATATATTTAAACATTACAATGACAAATGATCGTATAGTGGTATTTTCTGAACATTACAATGACAAATGATCGTATAGTGGTATTTTCTGAACATTACAATGACAAATGATCGTATAGTGGTATTTTCTGAACATTACGTACCTGCAGTTTATTAAACACAGGACAGGGATTAATACACTCAACACTCTCAATTCTGTTGTCTCTGTGAGGAGTGTAAAAAGAATAGAAAAGTGAAACCCTGCCCCCATTAATACTGTAACTGCATCTGCTCTAAATTACAAGTACAAATACACAATATTAGACAGATAAAGACAATATACTTAGACAAAAGTAATTGCATGATGTTATTTAAGCGTAATCCACCCTGGATTAATGATATTTAATGAACTGTGCCACCTTATAAACCCGCCATTCAAAACGGCACGCGGCAATTTGAACCAACATACTAAAGGCTAATTAACATAAAACTCGGAATCCACATAAAAATAATAATATTCCAATACACTAAGTGACTCAATCCATCATTAAAACATGCCATCCACCGGTATTGATCGTCATTTTTACTTATTATATTACATTTAAACACTCTATTTCTGAGCTCACTTACAACATACCTGTCTCGCTCAAGCCCAAAGTTGTTCTGAGCATTGAGCGCATTGAGCGAGACACGATTGGAGGACCCGGCAGTGGAAATGACGTCACTAAACTAATAAACTTAATAAAGCATTTTAAAACAAAAACTTATATTTTTCTGATTCCGTAAAGTATACAAACAGTAAAATGTGCCCAGAAACACCAAAAAATTAAACAGAAATATTTTCGATACACTTCTAAAAGAAAGGAAAAAGTTTGCTGGAACAGTCAAACTCTAAAACACTACACTCTCCCCTCCTAAATTTCAGCAAACTTTAAGGCCGTAGGTGAGATATATTTCCTTTCTAGTGGGATACCCAGACTTTAGTCATTCAAATGAATAGCAAAACATTTTGCTCGGGAGAAATATGCCCTCATACATATTACCATACATTCCCACAAAAAGTACTTCTCACATACTATTAAAGCTCACTCAGTTCTCATTTATGGTCAGTTCTCAAGGTCAACCTAACATTTGACTCTTAGGATCAATTCAGCTCTCTATCAATCTTGACAGAATCTTAAGCAACTCTGCAAGTGGATCTTTTTGCCCCGATTCAATCAAGATCATGCTCATACACTCAAGCAAGCGCTTAACAGGTTTCACTAGCCTTCCTGCCCTGGTTCTCACTGTTCCTTCATTTTGTTCCAAGGCCGTATCTGCTACAATGACAGTTCTTGGGGACTTTCCCTGCCCTCGTCTACTTTTGTGGCTTGAGGCTTGAGGTTTAGGGCTTTCGAATGATCTGCTTATTGAACCGGCATCACTTGACATGACAATTGATTCACCTTGAACACTCTGGTCGTTCACAGATTCTTCATGCCTTTCTCCCTCCCCACTGTGCAACTGTTTCGGTTGTAACTCATGTACATTATTCTCATTCTCAGACTGCTCACTTCCAGAATTCATATCGCTTGGTTCACGTTCATCGCTAGAACTTTCAGTATGTTCACTTTCACTCCTTGTAGAATGATCCTTCTCTCTTGTTTGACTTACGCAGACTGATTTCTCCCACTCAGTGACATGTTCTTTGGTCTTTACAGCACACCTTCCAGTACTCTGAGGCGCTTTAAAAGCGGCCCCTTCAAAGATCCATGCGGCCGTTCTACTGCTCCTTGATTCTCTTCCCATACTGAACAAAGATCTTTGGTCTTCTATTTGATCTTTGTCCTCCTCCGACAATGTCGATACAACTGTCGATTCGATGTCTGGCTCTTCCAATGGAAGAAAATTGACTGGGAGGAGGAAGTTACGATGGACAACTTTGCTGTTCTTTGTTGTGGGGTTCTCAACCCTGTAGATGGGCAATGATGGGTCTTTCCATATCACTACATGGACTGCTGAGTCCCACTTGTCCGCCAACTTTCCTTTTCCTCTTTCCTTTTTGTTTACTAAAAGAACGCGGTCCCCGACCTCCAGAGGAGCGCCCTTAGATCGTTTGTTATACACTTGGGCCTGTTTTCTCTGTGCATCAGTAGTGTTGCTTTTAGCAATATGCACAGCTTCTCTGAGATCTTTCTGAAAAGATTTCACATACTCATCATAAGTCTGGACATCCTCATTTCTGAGGGCACTCCCAAACATGACGTCTACAGGTAACTTTGGAATCCTTCCAAACATTAAGTAGAAAGGTGCAAACCCTGTTGTTTCGTGTGTAGTACAATTATAGGAAAACGTGAGTGTCTGAATGATTTGAGGCCACTTCTCCTTTGCTCGAGGAGGCAAAGAGCGGATCATGCTGCCGAGAGTGCGATTAAATCGCTCTGTCTGCCCATTGCCCATAGGATGGTACGGTGTGGTATGGGACTTTTCAACACCAGACACCAGCAGCAACTCAGCGATCAACTTGCTCTCAAAATTTGCACCTTTGTCAGAATGTATTCTCTGTGGAAAGCCATACACACAGAAAAAGTTGTTCCACAATTTCTGAGCCACTACCTTGGCTGTCTGGTTGGGGCAGGGGAACGCATGGGCTAGTTTTGTGAAATGGTCTGTTATGACTAGAACATCAATACTCTCTCCATGGGCTCCTTCTGCAGACCAGAAATCCATGCATACAAGCTCAAGTGGTGCATTCGTCCTGATAGATTCTAGTGGAGCCCTGGCCTCTGGTTCCTGCGTCTTTCCGACAACACATCGTTTACAGTGTGAGACGTACTTCTTAACATCTGCATCCATACCAGACCAGAAAAACCCTTGGCGCACAAGATGAAGAGTTCTACTTTGTCCCTGATGGCCTGCATCGTCATGAGTTCCTCTGAGAGCAACAATCCTCAGTGACAGTGGAAGCACAAGCTGATACCTGACCTTCCCGACCCGATCTTTGGACCTGCGGTACAGAACTCCGTCTTTTACTTCAAACCTTTCCCAGTGCTTCAGGAGTCTTATTACCGGTGCAGTTTCATTGTCTCTCTCTCTACGTGATGGTCTCGTCTTTCTTTCGACAAAGAATGCAACACGGGACACAGTGGGATCTGCTTTCTGCTTCCTCCGTACATCCTCCATAGAGAAGACTGGAAGAGTGCTGGCACCTCCATGGGCAAAATGGTTGTTCTGGGCCAGATGAACACTATTGACTGTACTGCTGGCTTCCCAGTTGAGACAGGACTCGAAGACAGCTCTTACCCCTTCCGTACTAACCACCTCGAGTTTTTCCCCTTGAGAATCCATGCTGCTCTCGAGCATTTGATGGTGCACGTTCACTGATAACCGGAAAGTTTCCTGTATGGTATCAGTGGTAACATGGTTAGCTTTAGTCTCAAGCGCATCACAGACCTCTAGTGTTCTGGCAAAAGGTCGGCGGCTCAAAAGATCAGCAGGGATATTCTTGGTACCAGGTATATATCTGAGATCAAAGTCAAAAGGGGCAAGCTTAGATACCCATCTCTGCTCGCAGGCATCCAGCTTTGGCTTTGACATTATGTACGTGAGAGGATTGTTATCAGTTAGCACTGTAAATCTAGTCCCCTTCAGCCAATGGGCAAATTTATCACAAACTGCCCACTTCAGTGCATAGAACTCTAACCTATGAGCAGGGTAATTGAACTGGGCTTTTGACAGGGTCTTGCTTGCAAAAGCGACTGGTCTAGGTTTTGTCTCAGCTTCTGGGATCTGACTCAAGACTGCACCAAAGCCATCCAAAGATGCATCGGTAGACAAAAGAAAAGGTCTGTCGAAGTCTGGGTGGGCAAGGACAATAGTGTGAGAAAGTGCATGTTTTATATTGTCCACAGCTGTGTCACACTCTGCAGTCCAGTCTTCAGGTCTTAAACGCCTAGGTTTGGAAACGAAGGGTTTCTTTTGTCCATGTCTCCTCCCGACTTTCTGCCCAGCTGTCAGTTTAAACAATGGTTTGGCTAAAGCTGAGAGGCCTTCAATGAAATGAGAATAGTAATTCGCCATTCCAAGGAAAGATTTAACTTTGGTTGGCGATGGGGTCTTTCCGTCTTCTTCCATCAAATCTGTGGATTTAATGTCACTGATTGCAGACACTTTTGCAGGGTCGGTCGCTATGCCACTCTCGGTTACAATATGACCCAAAAACTTGACTGTTCTTCTCAAGAAATAGCACTTCTTTTGTGCCAGTTTCAGGTTATGCTCTTTAAGCCGGGAAAACACCATCTCCAGGCGATCAAGCGCTTCCCTCTCAGTCTTGCCGAAGACGAGTAGATCATCTAAGTAGCAAAGAAGCGAAAGAAAGTTCTGATCTCCGAAGATGGATGTCATCATGCGTGAGAACGTTGCTGGACTGTTACATAAGCCTTGAGCCATACGATTATATTCATAGAGCCCTACTGGTGTTGTGCATGCCGTATATTTCCGATCATCCTCATGGATTGGAATGTTATAGAAGCCCGATGTTAGATCCATGGTGCTAAAATAACAATTTCCTCCTAACGACGCAAGTGCATCAGCTTGATGCGGCAATGGATATGCGTCCTTCTCTGTCCTTTGGTTGAGCCACCTAAAGTCTGTACATATCCTTAGCTCTCCAGAGGGTTTCCAGACTAAGACTAAAGGTGATGCCCATTCACTGTTTGATTTTTGAATGATACCACGCTCCTCCATCTCACCCAATGTTTGTCTCAATTTTTGATAATGGGTGGGCGGAACCCTCCTGTAGGGCAGTCGAAAGGGCTTCTCATCTTTGAGTCGTATCCGATGAACAGTGTTCTTTACCTCACCACAATCTAGCTTGTCACGAGAGAAGGTACTTTCATACTGTACTATGAGGTCGGTCAGCTCTTCTTTCCAGTAATCACCTACTTCACAGGACTCAATGTCAATTTCTGTCAGCCCTAATTCTCCTAGCTTGGCTTTATAGTCAGACTGCAGCTTGCTTTTCTCGTTCAGCTCATTTACTTGGACAACGTTCTGCTGAGCCCCATCCCGCAGGTAGTCTGTATTTTTTCTTTGAAATCTAATTTCTCTAGTACGAGGCATGGGTGCACGTTAGCTATTTTAGTATTGCGGCGCAACACAATGGGGCGGTCAATCATATTGATCAGTTTCATAGGGATCCACTTATCACCCCAGAGTGGGCAAACACTGCGGGCCACCATAACATTTCTTGGTGCAGAACGGGAAGTGGAGGGTTCCAGCATTACAGTGCTTCCAACAGACAAGGGAACTTCTTCCTTTAATCTTCCCCAAACCAAATGTTCTTGCTGTGGCTCTAGTGTAAGGCATTGTCGCAATACTACTGTGCCAACTCTCTGCGGTATCTTATCTCCATGCCAGCGGTCAACGTTAGAAAGCACATTCAACAGGGGTTCTTGATCGTTATTTTGAACTGGTTGAGATAAGCTTTTCCAGTACCACTCAGTTTTCCTCACCTGTTGAATCACGTGCCTGATGACATTTGATCCAACTATCATTTCATCTTTTTGACCTGGGACAACTAGAAAGTTGATTGTCATTTTGCATTCAAGCATATCCACATTCAACTCATAGGTGCACTTTGGTTTTGTTTCATTTCCTCCACAGCCAGTAAGTACCTTTTTGGTAGGTTTACTTGAATCTGTGTGGATCAAGTCCCAACCTTTAAGTGTACGTTCAGCTGCTTCACTCAATGTACAGGTAACGGATCCACTATCGACTAGGGCTAATAGTTTCACTTTCCCCTCAACCAATACTGGAGCGTAGAACAGATCGTTTTCATCATTAATCCTCTGGTAGGGAGCTTTTGAAGCTCCACAGGGAGTCTTTTGATGAACTGCCGTTACTTCACTTGCACTGTTATCACTTAAGTGGCCACTAGTAGTTACTTGAACAGTCATTGGGTTTTCTGGGGTCTTTGCTTGTCTGACACCCACACCGTCTCCCCCACAGTGCAGGTTTTCTAGTTTAAATGGTGCTCAGGTCTAGTAGCTGCGCCGGCTGTGGCTTGTTTTATTTGTCTTTTGTCCGGGCATTCAAAACCCCTGTGTCCTGTCTTGAAACACCTATAACACAGTCCCTCCTTAAAACAGTGAGTCTTTGTTGTATGATCTTGAGCTCTACATACTTTGCAGGGGACTGTAGGGTCTTGAAGCATAACCTTGCCCTGTTCAGTTTTCTGTTTGTGTCCCTTCTCTTTGACAAGGAACTGCTCTAGAAGAGAGACCATTCGCTCGAGGAGAGCAGAATCTGGACCGCTTGCCTGATTAACGGCAGTGGACTGCTGTTGGGTCATGCACCAGGCATTAGATGAGGTTTCATCAACCCTTCTCTCTCTATCTACCCTTATAGACTGCCTGTCTCTGTGGTGGCTGTCAATTAGTGCTTGAATCTCATGTGCCTTCCAACTTTCCAGTGGTTTGCTCCGAAGGGCAGTGTATAGACCAGGCTCAGGACAATGCCTTACAAACATCATTGCCGTTTCGTGACTAGGGTCTTCAACCTTTTTCCCTTGTCTTTGTAGGCATTCATCAGCTAGGTCAACGGCCTTATTTAGTCTGATCCAGTAATCCAAGCCACTTTCTGACTGCTTCGGCAAGGTCTCATAAAAGTCTCTCAAAGGGGTTGTGGCGGAAATTGCATCCCCAAAATGTTGCCTGAGAATTGAAAAGATGACATGCGGGTCTCTAGCCACATCAATCAGAGGATTGTTGCGAATACATGTCCTCACAACATCTTTGGCGTGCCCCATTAGCTTGTCGAGGATCTCTTGGCCCTGTCCAGTTGAACTGAAGCCCTTCTTGTTTAAGTAAGCTTGCATAAGTTCTTCCCATTCACTAATGGTGCACCGATCTGTCTTATCACCTCTAAAGGTAGGCGGTTCTTTAATATCTTGATGCCTAACAATTAGGTTCAAATCTGACAAATCAGGGCCCTGAGGTGAAGGCTGTTGGGCATCTCTCTGGGGATTTGGTCCTACAGATCTCAGGTTTGCAGAAATTTGGTTCCCTATTTCACTACCCAGTTGCTTCATCAGATCTGCCATTGTTTGCCACTGATTCACCGGTTCACTCACTGGGGAATTGTATAGCCTCTCTGCATGAGGCGCTGTTGTGTCACTACTCATGCCTGGCATAGTTGGGCTACTGGTCGAGGGACGTACTGGAGTGGCTGCCATACTTTGTTCTAACATACTATTTAACCGGGTCCCCCTCCCCATCCCAGTAGAGAACCTCTGCGAGCTTAAAACATTACCCTTAACATAACCAGGTGTTGCGTTTGCAGGATTAACATCTGCAACTGGCCTGTCTTCTTGTGTTCTGTTGTGTGCAAAACTGTAACTGTCCATGTTTAAATCACACTGCTTATCTACCACAAGAGTTCTGTTGACTGGTGATGTCAGCGGAAGTTGCTCCCGGCGATCTGCGATGGCTGATCTTTTGAAATCCGGGTCACGGCACCAATTTGTAGCGGGTTTCTTCCGGCACCACAAAAGAACCACCAACACCGGTCTCTTGTGGGGGTCACGTCTGCAGTTTATTAAACACAGGACAGGGATTAATACACTCAACACTCTCAATTCTGTTGTCTCTGTCTCGCTCAAGCCCAAAGTTGTTCTGAGCATTTCAATGAAACATCAACAAAACACTCTTCTTGTTTGTTCTTTCACAACATACATCACAACTTACATATCACACATCTCCAACACATATTCATTCAATCAAGTCAATATATACATATAATAAACACATATAATGCTGTATATATTTAAACATTACAATGACAAATGATCGTATAGTGGTATTTTCTGAACATTACAATGACAAATGATCGTATAGTGGTATTTTCTGAACATTACAATGACAAATGATCGTATAGTGGTATTTTCTGAACATTACGTACCTGCAGTTTATTAAACACAGGACAGGGATTAATACACTCAACACTCTCAATTCTGTTGTCTCTGTGAGGAGTGTAAAAAGAATAGAAAAGTGAAACCCTGCCCCCATTAATACTGTAACTGCATCTGCTCTACATTACAAGTACAAATACACAATATTAGACAGATAAAGACAATATACTTAGACAAAAGTAACTGCATTTTGTTATTTAAGCGTAATCCACCCTGGATTAATGATATTTAATGAACTGTGCCACCTTATAAACCCGCCATTCAAAACGGCACGCGGCAATTTGAACCAACATACTAAAGGCTAATTAACATAAAACTCGGAATCCACATAAAAATAATAATATTCCAATACACTAAGTGACTCAATCCATCATTAAAACATGCCATCCACCGGTATTGATCGTCATTTTTACTTATTATATTACATTTAAACACTCTATTTCTGAGCTCACTTACAACATACCTGTCTCGCTCAAGCCCAAAGTTGTTCTGAGCATTGAGCGCATTGAGCGAGACACGATTGGAGGACCCGGCAGTGGAAATGACGTCACTAAACTAATAAACTTAATAAAGCATTTTAAAACAAAAACTTATATTTTTCTGATTCCGTAAAGTATACAAACAGTAAAATGTGCCCAGAAACACCAAAAAATTAAACAGAAATATTTTCGATACACTTCTAAAAGAAAGGAAAAAGTTTGCTGGAACAGTCAAACTCTAAAACACTACATAACCACTTGAAAATGTAACCTCCATCACGATTTGACGACTTGCACAAGCTGAATTGTTCAATGTGTTATAATCATCTTACATTTTACATTTTCTTTGAGCGAAGTAAGTAGCCAGAAATACAGTTAGTGAAATTGATGAATTAATGAAGGACAGGGTGTGCCAAGTACAATTGCTGTTATTTGTTCCGGAGCCTGTTCGTTTTTTGCCACAGTCATTAGTGTTTTAGTCACCTAGTAGCCAAGGAAACATGCTAGAAGGTGTAACCAAAACAAACTGCAGCTAGAAATCTCTAATTTATTCAGGAGATGTTTTAAGGCAAAAGGAATGCTACTAATTAGGTCGGAACATAACGTTCCTGAGATTAATTTCCAAAATGTCAGAAAATGTCTACATTAAAACTATAGAGAGAGGCTTGGGTCGATATTCCCGAAACTCAGACAGAACCCTCAGGGGATTTTGACAGGGACAGCTAGAGAAAAATCACCACAATAAATAATTTAGATTGCAGCTGGGTACTTCACAGAAATGCACCATAAGTGGAAAGAAACTCAGCTGTTGGTATCATGTGGTAAAATGATTATTATAGAATAAGAGGATCTACATTTTTTAAACAAATGTTTACTTTCGTTCAGTCACGCTTTAGTTTCATCTGTGTAGAATATGTCTGTTGGGATCAGATCAGTGTGTGTGTGTGTGTGTGTGTTTCATAAGTCTGACACAGCCATTTGACCATCATTCTCATTCAGACAACCTTGAGCGTCACAGTCTTTTTTTCTCGAAAAGTCTATTATAGTCACTCAGTCTGATACTATCTTTATTTTACTCTACTCTAGAGCCGTCTTAACGTCATGACAACTCGGTTTTGTATCACTCTGATCCTTTGTAAAATGCAACATATTGAATGACAAGGCAGCTTATCCTATATTTATTTTGGTTGATGTCGCTTCTGTGCTCCTTCTGAAATAAAGTGTGAAGTTTTGACTTTTCAAATAGTTTCACCAAGTGCCATTCATTTTTTTAAGTTCCCATTTATGGAGGGTCAATGGGTCCTTCCATCGGTGAAGTACACAACAGGGTCGTTCTGTGCACAATGCACAGTTGTTGTCACGATTGGTGTGGTGGCGTTGCTACACGGACATATTTCGGTGATGCACTTCCTTGTTTACGTTTGTCTCACGGCTGTTTGTAATTATAATCATGAGGGATATAAAGGGGTCGCTAGCAAGTCACTCCTTGCTTAGCATTGTTTGTTACTATGTCACAGTTGTATTAGAGGTGAGTGGTTGTTCAACGTATATTGCTATTGGGGGTTTGAATGTGTTATTATGTAAGACGCGATACGCGCACTTTACTTTCATTTAAACCAGTTAGCTTTTTACATAAGCAGCCTCCGGCTGTCATTAGGGCGTGGTGGACGGCATGGCTGGACTTTCAAGATCTGACGCCAGAGATCGCCTCCGCCACGCCAGCGCCCGAGATGGCCGCTACGCCTGCGCCCGAGATGGCTTCAGCTACGCCTGCGCCCGAGATGGCCTCAGCTACGCCTGTGCCCGAGATGGCCTCAGCTACGCCTGTGCCCGAGATGGCCTCAGCTACGCCTGCGCCCGAGATGGCCTCCGCTACGCCTGCGCCCGAGATGGCTGTTGCCGTCGTCACGCCGGCGCTCAAGATGGCTGCCGTCGTCCCGCCAGCGCTCAAGATGGCTGTTGTCGTCACGCCAGCGCCCAAGATGGCTGCCGCTGTCTCGCCGGTGTCCACGATGGCTCCCGCCGTTCCGCCAGCGCTCAAGATGGCTGTTGTCGTCACGCCAGCGCCCAAGATGGCTGCCGTCGCCACGCCAGCGCCCAAGATGGCTGCCGCCGTCACGCCAGCGTCCACGATGGCCCCCGCCGTCACGCCAGCGCCCAAGATGGCTGTTGCCGTCACGCCAGCGCTCAAGATGGCTGCCGTCGTCCCGCCAGCGCTCAAGATGGCTGTTGTCGTCACGCCAGCGCCCAAGATGGCTGCCGCCGTCACGCCAGCGTCCACGATGGACCCCGCCGTCACGCCTGGGCCCGAGATGGCGGTTGCCGTCGTCACGCCGGCGTTCAAGATGGCTGCCGTCGTTCCGCCAGCGCTCAAGATGGCTGTTGTCGTCACGCCAGCGCCCAAGATGGCTGCCGCCGTCTCGCCAGCGTCCACGATGGCTCCCGCCGTCCCGCCAGCGCTCAAGAGGGCTGTTGTCGTCACGCCAGCGCCCAAGATGGCTGCCGTCGCCACGCCAGCGCCCAAGATGGCTGCCGCCGTCACGCCAGCGTCCACGATGATCCCCGCCGTCACGCCAGCGCCCAAGATGGTTGTTGCCGTCACGCCGGCGCTCAAGATGGCTGCCGTCGCCACGCCAGCGCCCAAGATGGCTGCCGCCGTCACGCCGGCGTCCACGATGGTCCCCGCCGTCACGCCAGCGCCCAAGATGGCTGTTGCCGTCACGCCAGCGCTCAAGATGGCTGTTGTCGTCACGCCAGCGCCCAAGATGGCTGCCGCCGTCTCGCCAGCGTCCACGATGGCTCCCGCCGTCCCGCCAGCGCTCAAGATGGCTGTTGTCGTCACGCCAGCGCCCAAGAGGGCTGCCGTCGCCACGCCAGCGCCCAAGATGGCTGCCGCCGTCACGCCAGCGGCCACGATGGCCCCCGCCGTCACGCCAGCGCCCAAGATGGCTGCCGCCGTCACGCCAGCGGCCACGATGGCCCCCGCCGTCACGCCAGCGCCCAAGATGGCTGTTGTCGTCACGCCAGCGCTCAAGGTGGTTGCCGTCGTCACGCCAGCGCCCAAGATGGCTGTTGCCGTCACGCCGCCGCCCACAATGGCTGCCGCATCGCCGCCCACAATGGCTGCCGCATCGCCACCCACAATGGCTGCCGCATCGCCACCCACAATGGCTGCCGCATCGCCGCCCACTATGGCTGCCGCATCGCCGCCCACAATGGCTGCCGCATCGCCGCCCACGAAGGCCGCGCCACGACGACGCTCACGATGGCCGCCGCCGACGACGCTCACGATGGCCGCCGCCACGACGACGCTCACGATGGCCGCCGCCACGACGACGCTCACGATGGCCGCCGCCACGACGACGCTCACGATGGCCGCCGCCACGCGACGCGCCACGATGGCCGCCGCCACGACTACGCTCACGATGGCCGCCGCCACGACTACGCTCACGATGGCCGCCGCCACGACTACGCTCAAGATGGCCGCCGCCACGACTACGCTCACGATGGCCGCCGCCACGACTACGCTCACGATGGCCGCCGCCACGACTACGCCACGATGGCCGCCGCCACGACTACGCTCACGATGGCCGCCGCCACGACTACGCCACGATGGCCGCCGCCACGACTACGCTCACGATGGCCGCCGCCACGACTACGCTCACGATGGCCGCCGCCACGACTACGCTCACGATGGCCGCCGCCACGACTACGCTCACGATGGCCGCCGCCACGACTACGCTCACGATGGCCGCCGCCACGACTACGCTCACGATGGCCGCCGCCACGACTACGCTCACGATGGCCGCCGCCACGACTACGCTCACGATGGCCGCCGCCACGACTACGCTCACGATGGCCGCCGCCACGACTACGCCACGATGGCCGCCGCCACGACTACGCTCACGATGGCCGCCGCCACGACTACGCTCACGATGGCCGCCGCCACGACTACGCCAACGATGGCCGCCGCCACGCCGCCCACGATGGCCGCCGCCACGCCGCCCACGAGGGCCGCCGCCACGTCGCCCCCACGATGGCCGCCGCCACAACGCACTCTCAGCCGCACAAGATGGCGGTCTCTCAGCCGCACTAGATGGCGGCCTCTCAGGCCACCGAGGCCTATTCAGGGCTGGACCTGCGGTCCTGGACTGACCCTTTTGGGTTTGACTGTGGGTTCTCTCCCTGTTGCTCCCTTGTTTTGTTTTGGTGTTTCCGTTCGGCTTTCTGGGGAGCTAGCCTTTTAGTGGGGGATACTGTCACGATTGGTGTTGTGGCGTTGCTACACGGACATATTTCGGTGATGCACTTCCTTGTTTACGTTTGTCTCACGGCTGTTTGTAATTATAATCATGAGGGATATAAAGGGGTCGCTAGCAAGTCACTCCTTGCTTAGCATTGTTTGTTACTATGTCACAGTTGTATTAGAGGTGAGTGGTTGTTCAACGTATATTGCTATTGGGGGTTTGAATGTGTTATTATGTAAGACGCGATACGCGCACTTTACTTTCATTTAAACCAGTTAGCTTTTTTCGCCGTTATCGGTTTGTTTTGCGTTGAGTGCTTAATAAACCTGTTCGAAAACGGAGTACCCGGCTCTTCAATATGGCTTTCACCACACTACGCCGCTCCATCCGTGACAGTTGTGGTGCTGGAAACATATTCCAGTTATGGAGCTTAATAGCTCCATTCAATATCTATACAAAGGTTTGGGATGAAATTGGTAAAGTGCTGACAGTAATGTTCTTACATTGTGGGCATGGTTATACATGTTTAGTTAACAGATAGGTAGTACCCTACTGGGCTTGAGGTTTGAGTAAGTAGATAAAAAATCACCTCAGGTTGGATCAAGTTAGTTATGTTTCCCCCGATTCCCCCATCCGCCTTCCCCAAACACAATGATCTATAGCAAAAGTCCCCCATATTCACCTCTTACCGAGCTATCCACTGTCTGTCTACGTTTTAGTAAAAAGGTCTACATACTGGTGTGAGCCGGTCTAAACGTTTTGGTCCAAGACCCATTCAAACTGGCCTGAGAGTCTCTCTGTTCCATTTCATTAAAATGCGTACCACTTGATCGCGTGAGAGCACGTATTCTCTTGTTTCATTTCTCCTATGCACCGGATGAAGAGTAATTAACGATGTGTGATTAGCCGCTTTGTCTAAAGCGTACCCGGGTCATGCATATCAAGAGCACTGCGATGTGGCCTTGGCTCACTGAGAGACTACAGAGAAATTCTGAGAAAGAGAGAGATAACATTCACGTCCGGCAAATCCCCACACTATCCGCTTTCAGTAAATCAAACTATCATAGATGGGATTGCAGGAGCTGGGAACGATTCCTCTTCTTTGGCTTAGCATCTCAGAGGACAGTAACCATGTGGGCAGCAGAGTTTGTAATCGTCTTTACCTCTCTTCCCTCCCCACAGGAGGCTGCTGGGCTGCAGGGGTACAGTCGGCTGTGTCCGAAATGTAGCTTAACCTGCTATGGAGCTCACTTCGTTCGAACAACACCCATAGACCAGTGGTCAAAAACGAGTGCACTATGTAGGTAACAAGGTGCCTTTTAGGACACGGCAAACGCGCCTCGTTGAACATTGGAGAGAACACCTTGAAGGGAAGATAGAGCCAGGGGGTGCGCGGTATCTGCCACGCTTCACCCGAACCGTACCGACCGCCTGTCGCCAGACAACAGTGATTAAGTATCAGTCTGCGCTCTCTCTTTTCATTTCCAAACTCTCGGTTTCACCTTCCTCGCTACATCACATTTCACCGCAGAGGGTAACGATCCAGCCGGCCAATCGCCAAGGCCCCGCTATTTTCATTATCTCTGGCTGTCTTTTCTGTCCCCTTCACTCACTCTCTCCATCTTCTGTTCGCTCGCGGAGATAAAACAACTGAGGTGCGGGGCCAAATGGGGCGGCCCTTGGGTTGGATCACACAGTGACTACAAGTTCCCAGCTATAAAACAGGACTTGGATTGCAAGTTCCACTGCGGTTGCGGTCCGTAAAGAATGTACACGTGCATTTGTGGACTTCAGCATCGTCTAAAATACATCTGGGTCGTGTTGTGACACATAGCACAGCTCACGCAGACGCTCCCTGTTTCTCTCTAACCATTTATTTCTAATTTGCTTTTGCGTTAACAATGTCATTATAACGTTTAGTTTAATAACACATTTCAAGACGTCGTCGTGCTGGTTGTCCCGGCATTATAATCTGAGAAATATATTCATCTCAACGTTGATTCGCTGGTCAAGCCATCTTTTTTTCAATAGATGAGTCTCACGTTGGTTCTACATCATTTCTTTCCAGTCTTCTGATGAGTACTAAAGCCGTCCTCCCATGGAGCTGAAATGTTATGCGCCGTGAATTCAAATATGATTCAAAGAGCCGTGAGAGATTGGAGAAACCCTGCATTGCAGCAGAAATGTGAATGTGTCATGAGGTGTATCTGGTGTGTCTTAGAAGAAAAACAGTGCAAAAGTATCTCGTCTCGATGTTTTCGGATGACAGAAATACTTCGGCCCAACATCAAATATTGCTGATCATTTTGGCAGAATGTATGGGAATTCTGCTGGGAATAATGGAGTGGTTCATTTAGCAGTAACAATACACATATAAAACATTGAATAGAAAAAAAGACAAAAAATACCTTGAATGTTGCTTTAGACAAGCACACAGTGTTTGCACGCTCTGGTCTCATATCCATGAAGTGGCCACAATGTCTGCCGTTATTAGAGTGAAGGATTCCCTAAACAGATTAAAGTCTAAAGGTTTGCGTTTTCAGGCAAAACACATCTCCAAAACACATCGCCATGTGAGCCAAAGAATTACAGTTAATGACGACAAACCCAGCTAACGTGTAAATGAAAGTACTCAACAGTACTTAGCAAAAAATAAAAATTGCAGATTGAGCGCTTATAATTCTATACTCCTCACAACGGAAGGTAATACCTAGAGATACTCGCTCACCAAAACGACACGTAACATAGAACAATTCCACACAAAGACATGACCAAACACAGGGGAACCTATATACCAGGGCTCTTCAAATGGCGGCCCGCGGGCCACATGCGGCCCGAAAGCAACCTCAGAGTGGCCCAGCCCGTAGTTCCGCAATAGACAGTATAAAAGGGAAAATAGGGTCCCGCCAGCGATATTTTTTCCCCCACTATGGCCACGCCAAGACCCGCCCTTCAATAGCAATCACACACTACTATTGGCCAGGTGTCCATCTACAGGTCCTATCCCCTGACTGCTTCGTAGGGCGGGTCTTGGCGTGGCCATAGTGGGATTGGTAATTTTGCGTCCCGCCAAAACTACCAACATGTAAACAATGCAGAGCGTGCTGTGCCGGTAGTAGCCTACATTACTATCAATATGTCTCAACACTGAAACTTAAAATTCTATGCACCTTTTGCTGTGCAAACTGACCAAAGTTAAAAGAGAAACAATGAATAAACCTTACATGTTTTTCAATAAATTTGTTTGTGTTGGTTTTTAAAATTTGTCATTATGAGCTGCTTCGCCGCTGAAATGACTGGCCCAACTAACCTTTCTCGATTTGAAAATCTGGCCCAACTGAATTTGTAATTGAATAGCCCTGCTATATACTCTTGCTAATGAGTGGATGGACACCAGGTGTGCGTAATGACGAGACAAGACAATAATGTGATGAGATGAACGGGGGAGCTAGATGACCGATGAGAACAAACGCCGATGCCTGTCTGTAGATGGCGCTAGAAAGGCTTCTATATATTGTTTTCAGCGTGAAAAAACATACTAAAATGGAATAGAAGGTTTTTAACCATAGTGTGTAATACTGTAGGGGCAGGATATGTGGTGATCAACTTCTGTATTCATGTGGTTTAATAAACAAATATATACATAAGAATATATATATAGGTATATAGATAAGAGACAAATGAGACCAAAATTTAGGTCAAAGAATCTGCTTATATCTCAAGGACACTTAAAACTCACTTAAATGCACACTTTATCTACCAGTCCTCCTAGCAAAGTGTTCTGTAATGGATCAGAACGAGTAGGAAACAACACGTTGATATTAACTAAGGGAGTGCTGTCACTGTAAAAAAAACAAGTTGTGTTGTACAGTGACCCCCCCAGAGGACTGACCTGACAGATTTTGACAAAGAGGTCAGAAGTTTTTACCACAATATACTACACAAGTATTCATTAAGACATATATACATATATAGGATATCATACAGAGTGTAGTACACTGTAATGCTCTACAGCGTATTACGGTTTACCACAGAAAAACTGTCAAACTGTATGATTTGTATTATATTATTTTACAGAAAGTTGCAGCTTCTATATAGGATGTTCTTATTGGTTGTTTTATAAAGAAAAACATTGACCTATCTTCATTTCCAAGATGCTCCAAGCAGGTTTTTACATGGACAATGCTATTCTGTTGCTTGTCCAAGCAGGGCAGTGTTGTTTGGATTTTTGTATAGCTTGTAAATACTAATGTTGAAAACTAGATACAACTACTTTGAAACTGCGTAAAAAAACGGCAGCAACAGCCTAAATAGGTTCATCAACTCAACCCGCTTATCCGGGTCTACACAGATTTAGCTTTGGCAGGAGAATGTTTTCACAGGGCAAAAAAAGTTGTCCTTGTTAGCTACTCGGACGACATACTGTTACATCTGCTCCACGGACCTTGTTGGTGGCTCAGTGGGAAACCACTCACTACGGACCAGCAGTCCTCACAACACCGGTTTTCTTTTCATTCAGACCGGCATGTGGTCATGCGTCCTACGGGCAATAACGCTAGCTAATTGGCCCGCGACACTACAACATCCACAGTGTGACCGATATTTTAAGTGGCTCCTCCTTTGCACGTCGAAATTAGCATAATCTTTATCCCGCATGTTTTAATTAGCACCCGGTCGGCGTCGCCGGCTGGATACGGTGTTGCCGTGTTCTGTGTTTTTCCGACGGAACGATGCATTGATTTCTACTTCCAAATTGCACGGCGTCCACCTGTCGTAGCTCTTTAAATACCAGAATTGGTTCGTTTTACTGTGATCTGCCGCTGAATATTTTTGCTGATTAGTAGAGGTTGGGGGGCGTTGGGGGTTTGTGTGTTTCAAGACATTGTGCAGGCTGAGGTAGCAGTGAGGGCCCTGCCTGGCAGCTGAGTGAGAGTGAGAGCAGCGAATTTCTTTTGAAGCTCAATAGAAAGCACGAGCACGCCGTGACAAGTGATGTGTCATTATAAATATGGAGAGTCGTATTTTGCTGCAAAAAAAAACAATCTCAGGACTAGATTTCGGGCTGTGTGTGCTGATTTTGTTTGCTTCTTTATCCAGGCATTTTTTCTACACCAGGCAAAAATCGTCTGGAAAGCATAACTTGCTAACTACCCTTAGTGATTTTCACCTTTACTCAAGAGGTCTCTATTTAAAACATGTATTGACATAGTTAGCAATAGTTTGCAATTGTCTTAGATAAGTAAATGTGCAGGTATTCAGCTAAAAAATGTAGCAAATTGCAAATGTGCAGAGAGAAATACAAGCGGAGAACATCTGAGCAAGTGGTAAATGGATAGTACAAACGATAAGCGTTGTGCAAAAGGCAAATATAATAAATAAGTTAGCAGTGTGCAGGCAATAAGTAGCAATGGGGCTACAACAGTAAATTGTGCAAATGGCAGATTAAACACCAAAGGGTTTCAGAGTTCAGCATGTTAACAGCAGTTGGGAAGAAACTGTTCCTGAGCCTGCTGGTGCGGGTGCGTATAGATCTGTACTGCTAGCCTGATGGCAGGTGGTCAAACAGTTTATTGTTTGGGTGTGAGGGCTCCATGACAATGCCACACGCTCTCCGCAAACAGCGCTTGTGCTGGATGTCTTTGATGGCGAGGTGCTGGGCAGCAGTACAGATGCTGTCACAAACAAAATTATTGTTTGTGACATGGAAGTGGAATGCGCTATACGAGCTGAATAATAATCTGTACCCTGTCCCATTTGAGTTCATGCTGTGCCCGTCTTGTCAAAAAGCCTTTATTCATTGTGATATCTTTTCGCTAAGGGTATGTCACTGTGCTCCACCTGCATAATTTTACGATCACACATTTCAGTCTCAAAGACACGACTGATGAGCAGAGTTCATGCTGTGACCGTCCTGTCCAAAACCCTGCTAATTCACTGCGATGCTCTTCTGCTAGAGCTACAATAAAGCAGTCAACCTGAAATCCCGGTATATGAGTGATTGTTGGGCTACTATCAGTAAGACATGCATCTTTGAATAATTCTCATTTTGAATTGGTAACAATTGGATATAAGCGTGAATACGTTTCAAATAATAGCGGAATCTTGGCCTGGACATCAAACCCTGGAGCACTGTATAACTGAATATCTTCAATGAGGTTGTTGAATTCAATTGGCAGCTACCTGCAATCATGTTGGACTGTGAAACCTACCTGCAATCATGTTGGACTGTGAAAACAAAAAATTGGACAAACGAAACATGTTCTCAAATAAAGTATGGAAGTCATCTTTCTCGGCACTTGGTAACATTCGATGACCTGAAGACAGTAACACGTATACCTCCCCACACGCTGGACGTCTTCCCTGGCGATGCTTTGCCAGGCTTGCCCTGCTGCCAACTTCCGTTCCTGTTTGTTTTCGGATATGTGTGCATTTGTTCTGAGAGAGTTGCTGAATTAGATACAGGTCGTCGTTTGACTTGGGCCAGACAAGAACCTTCACCCGTACGGGCCTGACAAAAAACGTATAGGTTATTGTCCATCTGCAAGGTACAGTTTCAGTACTCGACTTGATTGCAGAGCCTAGAATCAAGGCATTGACAGCTAGTGTGCAGCGATGACACAAACAAACATCCCTGATTAAGATTAGTCAACTTTGACACCTATTGAAATATCCCTGCTTACGTTAAATGGGAGACAATAAACAAAATGTCCTGCAATTTCGAAATGGTTCATGCTATGTGGATAACAAATACCCTGGAATGATACTTTGACCCCATCGTCACTATTTAATGTCAAAAGTAAAGTCCTAAAATTCTAAACAAAATACAACTTTCCCCACTGTCAAAGTACTTACTATGCACTCTACATTCAATAGAATCATTATTATTTTTTATCCAGAGTATTTGCTTATACATTAATCAAAAGAACATACCTACCTGCAATAAAAATAGTAACGTTTGATGAAGATTTCATCTCTTTCGTCTTAGCTGTTAGAACTCCATTTTTGTGGATAAAACATGAAAGTAAAGATTGTAATTATTCGTGAAATTTGTATTTAAAGGGATGCAAAAGGTCAGGTATAAAAGCCATGAAATGAACTGAAATTCTCTAGATGCACTCAAGCATTTGATCATTGCTGTTTTCTCCATTGTGCCATATTCCAACACAGGAAAACAATTCTCCGGAACGCCTTCTCGCTCGGATATTTTTTAGTTAGTACGTATTTATGTTCGTGTTTTAGTAGGAAGGCAGCCAGACACTATGCATCCGAAATAGTTTTAGTTCAGGATCTCTCTGATAAGTTCTTCTACTCCATCATCTCTCTGATGGGTTCTTCTACTCCCACATCTCTCTGATGGGTTCTTCTACTCCATCATCTCTCTGATGTGTTCTTCTACTCCATCATCTCTCTGATGGGTTCTTCTACTCCATCATCTCTCTGATGAGTTCTTCTACTCCATCATCTCTCTGATAAGTTCTTCTACTCCATCATTTCTCTGATAAGTTCTTCTACTCCATCATCTCTCTGATAAGTTCTTCTACTCCATCATCTCTCTGATGGGTTCTTCTACTCCATCATCTCTCTGATGGGTTCTTCTACTCCCACATCTCTCTGATGGGTTCTTCTACTCCCACATCTCTCTGATGGGTTCTTCTACTCCCACATCTCTCTGATGGGTTCTTCTACTCCCACATCTCTCAGATGGGTTCTTCTACTCCCACATCTCTCTGATGGGTTCTTCTACTCCATCATCTCTCTGATAAGTTCTTCTACTCCATCATCTCTCTGATGGGTTCTTCTACTCCCACATCTCTCTGATGGGTTCTTCTACTCCATCATCTCTCTGATGGGTTCTTCTACTCCATCATCTCTCTGATGGGTTCTTCTACTCCATCATCTCTCTGATGGGTTCTTCTACTCCATCATCTCTCTGATAAGTTCTTCTACTCCATCATCTCTCTGATAAGTTCTTCTACTCCATCATCTCTCTGATAAGTTCTTCTACTCCCACATCTCTCTGATGGGTTCTTCTACTCCATCATCTCTCTGATAAGTTCTTCTACTCCATCATCTCTCTGATGGGTTCTTCTACTCCCACATCTCTCTGATCGGTTCTTCTACTCCATCATCTCTCTGATAAGTTCTTCTACTCCATCATCTCTCTGATGCGTTCTTCTACTCCCACATCTCTCTGATGGGTTCTTCTACTCCATCGTCTCTCTGATGGGTTCTTCTACTCCATCATCTCTCTGATGGGTTCTTCTACTCGATCATCTCTCTGATGGGTTCTTCTACTCCATCATCTCTCTGATGGGTTCTTCTACTCCCACATCTCTCTGATGGGTACTTCTACTCCATCATCTCTCTGATAAGTTCTTCTACTCCATCATCTCTCTGATGGGTTCTTCTACTCCCACATCTCTCTCATGGGTTTTTCTACTCCATCATCTCTCTGATGGGTTCTTCTACTCCATCATCTCTCTGATGGGTTCTTCTACTCCATTATCTCTCTGATGGGTTCTTCTACTCCCACATCTCTCTTATGGGTTCTTCTACTCGATCATCTCTCTTATGGGTTCTTCTACTCCCACATCTCTCTGATGGGTTCTTCTACTCCATCATCTCTCTGATGGGTTCTTCTACTCCATCATCTCTCTGATAGGTTCTTCTACTCCATCATCTCTCTGATGGGTTCTTCTACTCCACCATCTCTCTGATAAGTTCTTCTACTCCATCATCTCTCTGATAAGTTCTTCTGGTCCATCATCTTTCTGATGAATTCTTCTACTCCATCATCTCTCTGATAAGTTCTTCTACTCCATCATCTCTCTGATGGGTTCTTCTACTCCATCATCTCTCTGATAAGTTCTTCTACTCCATCATCTCTCTGATAAGTTCTTCTACTCCATCATCTCTCTGATAAGTTCTTCTACTCCATCATCTCTCTGATAAGTTCTTCTACTCCATCATCTCTCTGATGGGTTCTTCTACTCCCACATTTCTCCCTCTTTGGCTTTGTTTTGTTCCTTATGTCTGCTGATCTTTATTTCAACTCAACCAGCACGGTTTGAGAACTTCCATCCAGCATTTAGTTAAACGGAGATGAATTGTGTCTCAAAATCCCCTCGAATGAAATGCAGTAAAATATGCAGTAAAACAAATCCCGTGTTTCTAGGTATTGATCATGTAAAATGAGAACTGTAGGTCTTAATTTGCTAAACTGTTTAAATTCAAGAATGGCCAGACATAATGTATATGCAATCAGGTAATACAGTAGAATTCAACATTAACTAACATGAGTGAAGATTTAATAGGTTGTTATTGAACTTGTATTGACCATTAACACCTAGTTAACATGAAATGCTTCCATTTGAGATCATTAACAGGCTAATTAGGATGAGATTAACGACAGCCAGTTAGGGGCAAACTGAATTTATCTTGTCGTTTTAGTGTATTCTTCTACATTTTTACAGTGCTATTTTGTTTTTACCATTATAGGAAAGAGAAATTTGTCATCGGAATAAAGTGTAAATATTTTTCCAAAATATTTTACCAAATCATCAGGTCCTACCAAAGATTCTACATTGAATTTATGTCAGGACTCGGCCAATCTATAACTCGTATTTCGCCTGTGCCATGATTTTCTAAATTATCTTTTGTCATCGTCTTCGGAGAACGACCCATTTTCGATCCATTACCTCAGAGTTAACGGATTCCTTTACGATGTCGACCAAGTACGGCGGAGGAAAAGCCAATCCAAATCTTGACATTCCCACCGTCTGCTTCAAGGTCCAACGTGTTGTGAGTTCATTGATGCGCGTCTGCATGTCTTGGTTGCAACGAGTGGCTAATTAAGTTAGCGTTATCTTTCTATCAGCTCAGACCCGACCGGCCATTCTCCTCCGACCTCTACCATTAACAATGGATGTGTTTCGCTGAGAGCTGCCGTTCACTGGACCATTCTCTGTAAACCCAAAAGATGGTTGTGCGGAAAAATCCCAGTAGATCAGCACTTTCTGAAATACTCTAAACAGTCCGTCTCCACGAACATCTAGGCCACGTTCAATAACACTTGCCCTTCGTTTCGCATTCCGATGCTTCGTTTGAACTTCAGCAGATCGTCTTGACATGCCTGAATGCATTGTGCCCCTGCCACGTGATTGGCCGATTAGATATTTGCATTAACTAGCCTTTGACCGGTGTAGATACTGAAGTGGCCTGTGAGTGTGTGTATCACTTTGTTTGTAGTGTGCCTTGTGAATTATTGACATTGTATGTGTGGTCTTCACTGTCTAATATATTTACAAGTGTCATTTAGTGTTTTACTTGTCCGTTGTCCTTTGTCTGCGTTTTGGTTCATCTATCACAGTTTTAATAATTAATTTAAACAAAATGCCATGGCTTTTTGGATTTCTTGGTGAAATTGAGTTACAAATGTCATCCTCTTTTAAAACATGAATGGTGTGGATGTGAGTGAGATAAAATAAACTGCAGATATATGTTTTATATATCTTTGGTGCTGAGACTATTATTTGTTTAGATGGCATAAGCGACCCTGATAACTTGACAGGAGAGCCGATCAGCGATGCAGCTCAATCAATTGCCTGCTCAGTCTCGTAACGGACACATTGCAGTTTTTATCTGTCTATTCCGCTAACTCGTTGCGCATTTTCTTCGCGTTACTTCCAATGACGTTCTTACGCAAAAACCCCCATTTCAATTATCGCCAATAAAAACTCATGTGTCTTCATGTGTTGTCCCTTAGAGTCACTATTTAACGTTCACACATGGGGGTGGGTCTTAAATGATTGGCTCGCTCAATCTCATCATTAAATAATAACAGTGTTTAGTTTTGTATAGTCAGCAAACGTATTACAGAGATACAGAAATGATTTGATCCCCTGCTGATTTTGTACGTTTGCCCACTGACAAAGACATGATCTGTCTATAGTTTTAATGGCGGGTTTATTTGAACAGTGAGAGACAGAATAACAACAAAAAAATCCAGATTTGGGAGAAAATATGATTTATTTTGATATTTCTCATTAATCTCCAGCAGCATTCTAGATATAGATTATGGTTTAAAGTGTTAAAAATGACATTTTATTCCAGGACTCTCTCTGTATATCCAAAGCAAACACTGTTTTTCCTCACTGATTAAACGGTCTTCCGGGCAAACACCTATGTTACATATTTGTATAGCCTGACGATCTAGTGTAAATAATAATTTGTTATCAGCCAATAGACGCCAGCGTCATCTATCACTGGCCACTGAACAAGCAACCTGTTTGTCCTCTCAGTTGACGGAGAGAATTAAACAGCTGGGACGCCTGCCTCCGAGGCCCCTCCCGTCTCTCTCTTAAAGGCTCCAATGGACACACCAACAGTCACCACCTGTTACCGGCGGTGCCGGACAGGATGCGTTCAGGCCAACGACAGAGGAGCATCGATGTGTCACAGTTGAGGAACTCGGCGGCCGGGCTCCAACTGCGATATGCTAATGAGCCCGGGGCTGAGGGCCTGTGTGGCTGGCATGCAAATAGATCTGCTGGCGTGCAAATAGATCTGCTGGCGTGCAAATAGATCTGCTGGCGTGCAAATAGATCTGCTTGCGTGCAAATAGATCTGCTGGCGTGCAAATAGATCTGCTGGCGTGCAAATAGATCTGCTGGCGTGCAAATAGATCTGCTGGCGTGCAAATAGATCTGCTGGCGTGCAAATAGATCTGCTGGCGTGCAAATAGATCTACTTGCGTGCAAATAGATCTGCTGGCGTGCAAATAGATCTGCTTGCGTGCAAATAGATCTGCTGGCGTGCAAATAGATCTGCTGGCGTGCAAATAGATCTGCTGGCGTGCAAATAGATCTGCTGGCGTGCAAATAGATCTGCTGGCGTGCAAATAGATCTGCTGGCGTGCAAATAGATCTGCTGGCGTGCAAATAGATCTGGATGCAAATACATCTGCCGGAATGCAAATAGATCTGGATGCAAATAGATCTAGATGCAAATAGATCTGGATGCAAATAGATCTAGATGCAAATAGATCTGGCTTCAAATATGCAGCACCTCAGACCTGCAGCTACTGTACAGCATCCACAGGTTTTTCTCTGAGTTTTTGCCGGTTCGGTTCTAGGGGCCTTAGACGTGACGTTGTGTCACAAATGGCACTCTAATTGGTAGTACTTTACCTTTGACCCGGAAAGCGGAGAAGTATTCATTGATTTTTTGGTACCTGTGTAAACTCTCGCCTGAAGCGTCAGCTGCTCTCCTCGGTTCACTAGAAAGGCACCCCGATGAGCATGTGTGAAGCGCTGTGTGTTCAGGAGTGTAAAACCTTGAAATGCTCTGCTGTGTGTACTGTTGGAACAATAACTAAATAGTTAATGGTGGTAAAAGGGTGTATGAATGGCTTCAAACAGTCCTGCTAATGTGTGGATGTGCCACTATTAAGAACAGGCCGTAACACCTATAGTGTCGTCCTCAAATGACTACCGTCTACGATTTCCAGCCATCATTCTCTTATTTATTCAAATAAGTAAATTATTGCATAAACGTATGAGTATATCAAACTCCTAACACACGAGTCAAAATACACCCACCGCTTAGAGCAATTTAAAACACTTCTAAAAAGGAATTCATAAAATAAAAAAGTGTTCATAAATATTTTTCCCACAGACACTTCACATTTTGCCCAAACAGAGAAGTAAGAAAACTGTTTTTCTAAGTCATGAAACAAAAACGTGTATTTTATTTATTTAGCCTTAGCAACTAGTCTCTCAGCTGGGCTAGAGATCGCAGGCCGTATTTTGTGAACATCTTTATAACCTGAAAATGCTTCTCTCTCTTGGATATTTCTTCTTGGCTGGATTCCTCTAAATGTATTGGTCCTACAGTTGGTTTTGGCAAGACTTTTTTTTCAAACGTGCTAGTTTTTAGCCTCAGAAATGATGCATGGTTTGCCATCATCAACTGATGAATCTAAAATCTAGATCAAATAATTTACAATAGAAGCATCAAGTTAGTTTACATTTCAAAGATCTTGTCATCCTGTATATAGATTCAGGGTTCAGAAAACAAGTGTTCAGCACAACAAACCCATTTTATTTTCTGATGGTTTGGATAAATGATGTGACAGGTCAGGTTTAGCTGCACTCATAGACCAGCTGTCCAAATCAAGTACAGTGTAACAAATCTCATTAGAAATCATTGTGTCTCTTTCTGTTCCGTTGCCCATATCTACTTCCTCTCATTCCAACTCTTATTTTACCTTTTTTTCCTTCTGAAACATGGCGAAACAGTTTCAGTTAATAGGTCATTAAACCGGTTCCAGTGTTAGTAATTCTGAAATAGTGTAATAAAAGAGGTCAGACGTGTGATATTCACACAGGAGGCGTCCTCATATCAAACATTGATGTCCTATTTCCTGAACACAAAACCCCAAGGGGCATCAAGTCTAGACGTTCACTTAGGAATTGTACAATGTCGGAAAATCAGCTACGTCATTAATACATGCATATCGTATAAAGACGCTGTCATTTACTAATGCTTTAAAAACCTTACTGTGGACTTGGTTTACCTGAAAAATAGAATTGTGCCTCTGTTATCTTATTTTATTTATCATTTGGGCTAGTGTCACAGAGCAGGACGTGACGCAGTGTCGGGTGGAAGCTCCGCCCCAGGAACATGGTGTCGAGGCAGGAGGCTCTGCCTCCGAGGCAGGACTAGGCGACAAAGCCGAGGGATGCTCAAGAGCAAAGAGAGGCTCCACCCCAAAGACAAGATGGGACGTAGGAGCCTCTATGGGACGTAGGAGCCTCCAGCCATACAAAACAGTGAGAACTACAGTATATCCAAAGGGGAATCTAAATAAGATCTCCCATAAATAGGGTGGGCGGCAGCCACAATCAATCTCTAACTAGAAACCATTCATCACGTAAAATGGAGCCAAACATGGACAGAGATAAATGCACCTAAACGACATTACCTTTAGGTTGACTGTTAGTTTGTTGATTACACAATTAGAATCTGGCAAGGGGCGGTAATTGTTGAGCCAAATTAATTTGCATTATTCTGAATGTTACAGGTGTGTTTAATTATAATCTGGACATAACTGGACTAACTTGCTTTAAAGAAAAATGTCCCGTCTGCATTCCACTGAATCCAGTCAAGCTCCAGCAACAGGTATGCCTCGGTACAATTTTCTAGTTTCTTCCGAGAACGGAGGATGTATGTCATAAATGGCACTTTATTTCTTATGCATTGTTGATGAAGTGCTCAAGAAAAGTAACACACATCGGTGAAAGGTGCCGTCCATTCTGAAGGCAGACAAAGTGCTGAGTTTTAAAATGAGGTGTGACCCTCTAACGGCGAGTCTTTCTTGAAGTAAAGCCCAGTACTTAAAAAGAAGTCTTCTTACCTCTTACTTTGACCTCTGTCGGCGGGTCGTCCTTGAACTATAACCCCATCCTCTAAGAATATGGCTTTATACTTGGGTGATTGCTTTCTCTTCTTCTTGCTTTTTTACATGGCCAATCATTAGACAGATATAGTCATTACATGCTGAGATAATGTCAATATTAGAAGAGTTAATTCCTGAATTTGATTTACAGTTCATAGCGAATCTATTGCTACTGGCTGTACAGACAACAGTGGTTATAGTTTGCGTTGGAAGATTTGAATCAAGTGGTTGCAACTGAAATACAAGTAGAGCAGCGTTAGCTATCGTTTGTGATCAATAAATCAACCTTCAAACGTAAGCCCCTTTCAGTGACATTTCCTTTAAACGGGGAACAAATTGCATGAAAAATGGCAGCACGAAAGTCAACAAGCTTGAGTGACCACGAAAAGATAAAGTTAATTATGTCTTAAAGAGCGTCACATTCATCACCGATCTTCCCGTGAAAGCACCGAAGGCCTTGGATACACGCCGAACGGAGAAACAGAAACCGCATCCGAGTTCCATTCCGTTTAGACGAGAATTCCGGTGTTTTGTCGTGTCAATTTGAAATTCCGATGAATCTAATAATTCGAAGCTCGGCCTTGGGCCCGGCCTCATCAAGAAGCGTGGCAGTAAATATTCATTGTGAAACATGCAAATCGCCGGTGCTTGATTACCCTGTTACTACGGTGACCTCTATAAATATGGAAATCATTTTCAACGGACGCATTTCGCATTAAGGGCCGTGGCCAGGAGCGGAGTCGTTCAGTGCTCGGTTGTCCGTCCGCGCTGGTGCCTCTTCGGCGTGAACGGCGTGAGTGACTCGCATTATTTACATGTTTGGGATTAGTTAAGATTCACATGGCGCTTGCATCTGGTAAAGACCCGTGGGACTGGGAACTGAAACGGAGAGCTTTTAGCTGTGTTTACTTTTACTGATAGAGGGAGGTAATATGATGCAGGATAAACCCAGGGTCCACGTGGCTGGCCGAGACCAACGAACGGTTCTCGCGGTGTAGTTGTTTTGTACAGTGCAATATGCAGATATATTGTATGCCTGTGTATTGCCGCATGTTGTCGGTATGACTATCACTGGAAAGGATTACAAAGCAGCTACACAAAACAAAGAAGACCGGCTGATATTGTAGACCTCAGTATAACGTGGTGGCCTCTGCCATTAGGCAATATACGTCTGATTAAGATCTTAAAACAACGTGGGACGAACAGGATTCTCGATCAAGTTAGTACTGTACAGTTGTCTGGCACTGAGGTTCTATTACTTCCAATGAAGTGCAGTGAAAATCACAATGATCGCACACTTTTTGCCCTCTCACCAAACCTTTCAGTTAAAGACAGTAAAACCACAAACACGTTTGATCCCCCAACAGGACTTCCCGCGACCTAACAGAGAACGACAATAATCTTCCTTCTATGTGCAAGGAATGCAAATGCAAACTCGTTGAAAAGTAACACTTCTTATTCAATCTCAAACCAATCCTGTGAATATTCTTCTGTCAATCGCACTTTAGTCGTTATCAGGGGTTATATGTTCACTCTATCAGTCAGTTCATTCGCAACGAGACACTCTTCAGTCAGTCCGAAAGGACTAATACTCTCACAAAGCTTCTGCGGCGAAACCTGATGTGGACGAAACATCACTTCTTCTAGGCATCACCTGGGAGCTCATTGATTGGTATTTCTCCCTCTCTTTTTCCTCAGAATCTATCTCTTCTCCCAGAAGGAGGGGGGAGTTCCCTGGGGAGGACTGAAGAACATACAGCGCCGGGTTGAGAAGCTAACCAACGTCTACGCCTTTGAGTTGTTGCAGTGAATCGGTCTCAAGGCATTGTGATAAAGAAGCTGAAAATACGACCGAACTGAACATTTATTGTCAGGAATGCGTCAGGTTACGGTGAAATACCGCAACGTCACTATCCAATATCCACCAATTCATAAAGTAACAACGTTTTTTTCCCAGCGTATGTGTGGTCGATGTTTAATTTATAATTCCTTATTTTTGTATTGTTTTTCTTTCAGTGTGACCCGTTCGAACACGGCTTTCCTCACGTTTTCAATGACACTGTAGCATTACCTCGGTTAGCCAATAACAGCAAGAGACAGAGCTAATTAGACAAACAAATTCGAGGTCAACCAAGCCATGCAGAGATTCTTCTACCATAATAAAGGAACACGCAGGGAACATGGACATGTTGTCTGTTCTTCTAGATGCTGTAGTTGCGTCCCAAATACCATGATATGTCCCATGTAGCGCACTACTTATGTGCACTACTCCACCAACTAAAGGATTACATGTAACAGGGAGGCCGTAATCCGAACACAAAATTAAGCAACTGTAATCAACCCGGATTAGGTCAGTTTCCAAAAAATTCGGATTACAGTGACATTCTTACGAACATCTGATTAAATCTGAAGGAATAAAATCTAATATCAAGTTGAGAATGCGCTAGTCGTTTAGTGCACCAAGAGATATCACATGCCGAGACAGAATCTTTCAGCTGGTTGTCCATTTGCCCACAGGAATCGGATTTTTACCGTTTCTGTTGTGCATAGTTCTGCAGGTGTTATTAATAGAAACTTCCTGTTGGCACAGTGACTGTTTTTAGTGACTAAAATATCTGCTGATACTGGGCCCCAGCAGATTGCATCAAGGGAAAGTAAATAACACTGTTTTATCAGTTGCAAAGTAAGAAAGTGTTCCCGATATTGTTTGCTAAACCCCAAATGTGTGACAGCATATGAAGCCAGGGTGTCTGTGCTATAAATGATGGCGTTGTGTTATTATGGCTAACTTCTACAGGAATTTACAATCTTACAAAAACGACTTGTACGACTGGTATACGTTACCCTCGTCGCACGATCTCCCGAGCTCACATACGGCGTTTGACCCCAGGCCACGAGGCTTCAGTCGATATTACGATCACACTGATCAAGGGACATTATCGTGCGAAAAAGAGGGGCGCAGTAAGACAAGCAACACGCGCCAGGTGAACACGGCTAGCTGGAACGGGTTAAGCAAAGGGCATCCAAATATATGTAGTACAGTCAGCTTAGTGGTTTAAAACAGGGGAAAATATCAGATTAGTATCGATAAAGTATCAAAAAAGGTTGCAGTGTCGTCGTTATCGATATGGGAGATAATAAAGTGGCATCGAGCCGTCACCCCACACACCTCGTAGCTCTTCATAGCACGCTATTGGAGGTTCACAAAATTCTGATTTCGGTTGTATATAAAGCAGAAGGCCAAGGCAACATAACATGTCGTTTTTACAAACAGGGGTTTTGAAAAATGCTGTAAACTTGAAATTCTGGTACAAAGTACAGTCATGTGCGAAAGCGAATTACACCTGTTGGAAAGTATTTTTTTTGTACACATTTATACACGTTACAGGCATAATTGGAACCACGCTCACTGACGGAGATAATCAAATTAAATCATTCAAATTTAAATCACACACAAATACATTTGTAAACCATTTAAGTAATAACAATGAATAGTGCAACTAAGTAATAAAGTGTGATGTTCTTATGTAGAAGAAGAAAATAGTACATTTCCGGCCACATACAACGCCCAAAATTACAATCAGGTGCAACATAAGAGGTGCAAATGATTAGAAAATAATTTGAGAGCAACTTCCACAAATATTATAAATCTGATCTGGTTCGATCGTAACCATATGGATGTTAGGAAACACGACATGACTCATCTGTGGAGCTGTATTGCCCCAAATGCGAAATGCCATAATTGGCAAAAACAAAACAGAAAAACCTCATACCGACTGTAGAGCACAGCGGCGGCAATATACTTTGTTTGCTCCCTTGGCGTTTTGCCTACTTGCCACTTTTGAGTAAACCATTCCGTATTGTACTGGAGCATTATTAAGGAAGATGTGAGCCCATCTGTCAAAATCTGAACCTGAACCAAACATGGATCTTGCTACAGGACAATGATCCATAAATCACAAGCAAAGCTGCTACACAATGGCTCAGATAGATTCAATTGAGGGTTATTGAGTCAATGCTCAGATATGAATTCCATTTAAATGTGGATGTGTCCGTGCATGCACGAAAGCCCGTGAAGATGACACGGTTCAAACCAGGCTCTAAAGAAAAGTAGGCAAAAATCTGGAGTTCAAATAGACTAAGAGACTATTTTAACCGCTCGTTTTCTCACACTATGAAATTGATTTCCTGTAGATGTTAGATGAAAATTATTTCATTGTAAAGTTCCAATTTCAGTATAATTTGGTTACATGTATGTCAATATTGTTGAAGTGACAATTAAATATCCATATTTACATATGTTTACAAGAGAATACATTAACAGTGTTTGTACTTCATTTTTCACATTTCATCTCATCACCTTGCACAGTAGTCTGTTGTTGTGTAAAGTTGAGTTATATAAGTTTTAAAGAGCATTTTGGGGAAACATTTCTGTGCCAACTAGGCAGGGTCTGTTAGGAATACGGTGACAGCTCCCCCCAAAGCCGTTCTACCGCCATCAACATAATTGCAATGGATTGTGCTTATGTGAGAATGTGAACTTGTGTTTGGAATGGATTGGTCATAGCTTTGAGTGGATATCATAATTCACCTGATTTTGGTAAAGTGTGGGTTACTTTTTGCTGTAAAAATGTCACTGAATATTGATATACGGTTAAATCCACTAAATGTGCTTCGAAAGAAGAAGTCCTTATCTAAAACAACTTTCTGATAGAAATCTAGTTGAATTGCCCCCAGGGAAAATGGAAATATAGAAACAATGTAACCATGTTTTACAAAATTCAATAAACTTCAAAAACAACTCGTGATTTATCATAGTTCTTTATGTACAACTATCATTGCCTAAAACAGAGACAATGAATGGTATTTTTGAAAACCTGCGTGTAAAAATGTTTAAGAAGTTGTAAATATCCCCCTTTAGTCAATACGTTTCCAGATTTACTGAACCTATTGAACTGTGTAAAATGGATTCAAATCTTGACAACAGTAAGCAAGACAAATGGCTGTCATCGTCGATTAAACTCTATCCGATTAATATTGTGACAAAAAGCAAAACCATGTTATGCTTTGCTCTGCTTTTGCTATTCAGCTGTTGTCTTGCTGTTATTCTTCACAGCTGCATTTCACTCGTCATCCTGTTTTCGGCAGTCACTACTAGATCAAAACGTTTTCACATGGCCGCCTTTCTCCCTCCGTTTACAAAGCTCTACCATGAAGTGTTAGGCGAGTAATTCCTGTGTTTTCTGAATTTGCCATGCTAGTCATAACGAGCCTAACAGCAAGTCTACATTTGAGGGTTGGAGAGTTGGTGCTGCTGTGTTAGAGAGAGAACACATTTGTCTTTATGTTCCACCCTTACTTCTCTGTTTCGTGTCACCTCAGTGAAAACGTTATTCTCACTCACCTGCAACTGTGCCCAGGCGTCCTTATCGCTTCACGTTGTCACGATTGGTGTGGTGGCGTTGCTACACGGACATATTTCGGTGATGCACTTCCTTGTTTCACTTCCGTGTTTACGTTTGTCTCACGGCTGTTTGCACTTATAATCAATGGGATATAAGAGGGTCGCGAGCAGTGCACTCATTGCTTCGCATTGTTCTATGTCACATTGTTTGTAGAGGTGAGTGTTTTTGTAACACGTTTGAATTGTTGTTTGAAGGTGCTTGTTTTAAGTCGCTATATGCGCATTTTCCTTTCATTCGACCAGTACGTGTTTTTGTCGCCGTTTACGGTTTGTTTTATGTTTTGTCATTAATAAACCTGACCCAAACGGATTACCTTGGCTCCTGCACATGGCTTCATCCACACTACACCCGACGAGTCGTGACAGAATGCGAAGCCAACAAAGAAGCCAGCAGAGCCAGCAGACGGTGAGTGGATTCCACGGGGGGGCAAGCTATAGCGCCCCGTCGGATGAAACTCGCCGTCGCCCCACGGAGCGGTGGGAGTGGAATCGGCCGGAGACACCACAGGAGCGGTGGCTACGTCTCCGGCCGTATGCTACGGTGGAACCACCGAAGCGGCATTCAGGGCCAGTTCTGATGGGTCCGCGGGCCTTCTATGAAGGAAGAATGAGGGCATCCCGGAAGCGCCCCAAAGAGATTTTTGGGGGGGAGCTAACGGGGTGTTCAGGAAGGTCCGCGGAGAGAACACCCACGGTCCTGGTGCTGCAGGAACGGCCACCCACTGCTCCGGGGCTGCAGACAGGGGGAGGAAAACCCCTGGGGCTACAGCCACTACCCCGCCGTGGGAAAACCCTTTTCTGCCGCCGACGACAGGGACAGAAAAACCCCGGAGGGGTTGGATGACCAGCCCACGGCCATTATTAGGACGTGGTGGAGAACATGGCTGGATTTACAGGAGCCAGCGCCTGAGATGGTCGCCACCACGCTTGCGACTGAGATGGTCGCCGTCACGCCAGCGCCCACGATGGCTCCCGCCGTCCCGCCAGCGCTCAAGATGGCTGTTGCCGTCACGCCAGCGCTCAAGATGGCTGCCGTCGTCCCGCCGGCGCTCAAGATGGCTGTTGCTGTCACGCCAGCGCCCACGATGGCTCCCGCCGTCACGCCAGCGCTCAAGATGGCTGTTTCCGTCCCGCCAGCGCCCAAGATGGCTGTCGTCGTCCCGCCAGCGCCCAAGATGGCTGCCGCCGTCACGCCAGCGTCCACGATGGCTCCCGCCGTCCCGCCAGCGCTCAAGATGGCTGTTGCCGTCACGCCAGCGCTCAAGATGGCTGTCGCCGTCACGCCAGCGCTCAAGATGGCTGTTTCCGTCCCGCCAGCGCCCAAGATGGCTGTCGTCGTCCCGCCAGCGCCCAAGATGGCTGCCGCCGTCACGCCAGCGTCCACGATGGCTGCCGTCGTCCCGCCGGCGCTCAAGATGGCTGTTGCCGTCACGCCAGCGCCCACGAGGGCTCCCGCCGTCACGCCAGCGCTCAAGATGGCTGTTGCTGTCACGCCAGCGCCCAAGATGGCTGCCGTCGTCCCGCCAGCGCCCAAGATGGCTGCCACCGTCACGCCAGCGTCCACAAGGGCTGCCGCATCGCCGCCCACAATGGCTGCCGCATCGCCGCCCACAATGGCTGCCGCATCGCCGCCCACAAGGGCTGCCGCATCGCCGCCCACAATGGCTGCCGCATCGCCGCCCACAATGGCTGCCGCATCGCCGCCCACAATGGCTGCCGCATCGCCGCCCAAGATGGCTGCCGCATCGCCGCCCACAATGGCTGCCGCATCGCCGCCCACAATGGCTGCCGCATCGCCGCCCACAATGGCTGCCGCATCGCCGCCCACAATGGCTGCCGCATCGCCGCCCACAATGGCTGCCGCATCGCCGCCCACAATGGCTGCCGCATCGCCGCCCACAATGGCTGCCGCATCGCCGCCCACAATGGCTGCCGCATCGCCGCCCACAATGGCTGCCGCATCGCCGCCCACGAAGGCCGCGCCACGACGACGCTCACGATGGCCGCCGCCACGACGACGCTCACGATGGCCGCCGCCACGACGACGCCACGATGGCCGCCGCCACGACTACGCTCACGATGGCCGCCGCCACGACTACGCTCACGATGGCCGCCGCCACGACTACGCTCACGATGGCCGCCGCCACGACTACGCTCACGATGGCCGCCGCCACGACTACGCTCACGATGGCCGCCGCCACGACTACGCTCACGATGGCCGCCGCCACGACTACGCTCACGATGGCCGCCCACGACTACGCCACGATGGCCGCCGCCACGACTACGCTCACGATGGCCGCCGCCACGACTACGCTCACGATGGCCGCCGCCACGACTACGCTCACGATGGCCGCCGCCACGACTACGCTCACGATGGCCGCCGCCACGACTACGCTCACGATGGCCGCCGCCACGACTACGCTCACGATGGCCGCCGCCACGACTACGCTCACGATGGCCGCCGCCACGACACCGCCCACGATGGCCGCCGCCACGACTGCGCCCCCGATGGCCGCCGCCACGACGGCGCCCACGATGGCCTCCGCCACCACGTCGCCCACGACGGCGGACTCTGAGCCGCACAAGACGGCGGACTCTCAGCCGCACTAGATGGCGGTCTCTCTGCCGCACTAGATGGCGGCCTCTCAGCCACCGAGGCCTTTTCAGGGCTGGACCTGCGGTCCTGGACTGACCCTTTTGGGTTTGACTGCGGGTTCTCTCCCTGTTGCTCCCTTGTCTTGGTTTTGTGTTTCCGTTCGGCTATCTGGGGAGCTAGCCTTTTAGTGGGGGATACTGTCACGATTGGTGTGGTGGCGTTGCTACACGGACATATTTCGGTGATGCACTTCCTTGTTTCACTTCCGTGTTTACGTTTGTCTCACGGCTGTTTGCACTTATAATCAATGGGATATAAGAGGGTCGCGAGCAGTGCACTCATTGCTTCGCATTGTTCTATGTCACATTGTTTGTAGAGGTGAGTGTTTTTGTAACACGTTTGAATTGTTGTTTGAAGGTGCTTGTTTTAAGTCGCTATATGCGCATTTTCCTTTCATTCGACCAGTACGTGTTTTTGTCGCCGTTTACGGTTTGTTTTATGTTTTGTCATTAATAAACCTGACCCAAACGGATTACCTTGGCTCCTGCACATGGCTTCATCCACACTACACCCGACGAGTCGTGACACACGTGTTATGTAACAGTGATTTATGAATATCTAATGTCTCTATAAAAAAAGATTTTCGGTCCGCAACAGACAGAGTTTACATATTTAATATCTGTAGATGGTAGATTCTCGAACAGAACACAGGATTCATTTGATCGGGTCGTTGATGCCACAAATAGGTAGTATTTGCAGTATTTGTGTAAAATGGGTACTTGTATGTATGTATGTATGTGTGCATGTATATGTATGTATATGTGTGTGTGTGTATATATATATATATATATATATATATATATATATCCAAATTTACCAAAAAAATATATATATATAACCAAATATATATAGCTGTTTAGAGCGAAATTTGGTGGCATTGTGTACCAGACTCACATGGGGTTAGTGCACAATCGTTGTTCACGTACCCAATGTGAGGACACCGTGTCGAGATTTTTACAGCGATAGGGTTGGTTGTTTTAATGTAAATGCTCGTTCGGAATAATAGTGAGTAATAATAGTTTTTTTGGGAACTACAAAGGACATGTGTAAATAGCTTTTAGATGGCCATTGGTTACGGTATCCAACAGTTGTCAGAGCAGCGCGCCTTGATCTAATTTCCACTTTGTTTTATGTCAATATTTAGCCGACACAGAACCGGACTGGGAGTGAGAATCTACAGCTTTTTGTTGGGTTCGGCCTTCGAAACAGTAGAGCACGAAATGAAGTGTCCACAAGAGTTCACACATGGTTGCACTGTTTTATTTATCAGGTTAGCCATATCAGCAAAAAGGCAGTACAAAAGACACGCTGTCTGATGGATGCAGTTAAAAAGTGTCAAAGGAAAATAACACAATCACAACGGATAAAATAAAGTTGCATCTCCTATATGCTACTGAATGCACAGCGCCTTTGTCGGCTAGAAATATACAGCTTTAGCTCGGTAGAAAACTCTAAGGCGACCGCGATGCATTTTCTGATTTGGGGCCTGTCTTTAAATTTGCCAGCAGCAATGAGATGCTTGTGAACCAAAACCATGGGTGCGAGTAGGATTCAATAACCGATTTTATGGTAGTTTAAATATCTTACAAGATCCGTATGTCAGGGGCCATCATCCTGCTGTTTAAATCATCTGTGCAACATTAAATTATTGGATGATTCCAGTCTTCAGACATGTAAAATGACACAGCAAGACATTATTGGATGATTCCAGTCTTCAGACATGTAAAATGACACAGCAATAAATTATTGGATGATTCTAGTCTTCAGACATGTAAAATGACACAGCAATAAATTATTGGATGATTCTAGTCTTCAGACATATAAAATGACACAGCAATACATTATTGGATGATTCTAGTCTTCAGACATGTAAAATGACACAGCGTTTACAGGAAATGTATTAACCCTTTAGGCGCACGTGGAACTTCTGAATGCTCCCTAAAGCTGCCCCACAAATCCACTCCCAACACCTCCGCTCCAAGTTCACCCCGTTTTGCCGATATTGTTTTCCGGTCTCCTTTGTTCATATAACGTGTTATGCTAATACTATGCTAATACTATGCTAATCCTCGAATTGTCTGCAGGTTAGAAGGGAAATTAATCGAAGTGAAGGCGTTGCCTGTGCGAAGGATCCCTGACACTCAAAGCCACAAGCACGCATGAACTAAAACACGTGTTCATGCCAGCGCACACTGACACATTAGGCAGCCATCAGACGTGAGGTATTCATCGTCTTTCCACAGGGTGTTGACACACACCACCTGTTATTCAACTTGGCTACATGGCACCAGCTGCACCAAAGGCAAAATAATCCCTTCCATCATCTGTTGTGTTTACTACATGCTTTATATAAAAAACGGTAAGTGAGGAAAGATGCATCAGAAAATATCACAGCGGTTCTGAGAGGAAGCGTGATTTCTCCTTTTGCTTTTACTGCAACGGTGACACACACACACACACACACACACACACACAGATTACCCAAAACCTTATGACTGACTGCCTACTATGCTGTTGGTTTTACACGTTCCGCCAAAACAATCGCAGTTAAAATGAGCTCACGTACCTGGCTGTTCACGGGACTCATCGGACCAGACAACCTTCATCCACTGTGCACTTTCCCACCCACTTTCACTAGATACTCACCACTGCGGACCGGGGGCACCCCGCGAGCTTCGTCGTTTCAGAGATGCTCCGACCCAGTCAGCTGACCGTAACAATTTGTCCCAACTCGAAGTCACTCAGGTCTTCACTCCTGCCCATTTCTCCTACATCCAACACGTTGACTAGGCGAACGGGTTGTCCACTCACCATCTAAACTACCCGCACCTTGACACGTGTCTCCTTGTTAGGAGATGGTCAACGTTATTCCCTTCACCAATGAGTGGTCATAATGTTTTGGCTCATTGGCGCACACGCTTCTTTAAAGAGTTGGGTTGATATCCGTGCAACATGAAAGCAGGCGAAGATGTCTTCACACGGCTTCAACTTTCTCATTTGCTGGCAAATGTGTGATAATGGGGGATGACAGGGTTTCTCCTCCAGCTTCAATAATGAATGATTGGCTTTTATCTTCTCCCTGTTAATTGGCTGTTTGGGTGCCACCGCTCCTGCCTGGCTGTGTTCTGTGCTCTAGTTTCCCCCTCTCAAACACCTGTATAGGATGCTGTTTCATTTCCACCCCCTCTCTTTCACTTTCATGCCGCCTCTTGTTCCATCTTAACCGATCACAAACTTTTCCTCTCTCCGTTAGTCTCAATTGCAAGCACTTTTTCACCCTCCCACCTCCATTATTTTCGATCTTTCGCTTCTTTCCGCGTCGCCCTCGATCTCGCTGATAAATAGGAGGTGAGTCAACTGGAACTGAATGATCCGAAAGTACAAATGACTTAAACCTACCTTAAAGACATGCACAGAAGGACTGCTGAACCAGCTTAAAGGGGATATTAGAACTCGGTACCGACCATTTGCCAGTAGACTGGTTTTGGGTTCATTGCATGAATATTTGGAGAACAGGCTATTTATAATGCATACATGACGACGTTTATTAATAAAAATATAAACTCTGACAAAAATGATTACTAACAAGACAGGACGTAAGCAAAACGTGACAAAGTCCTACGCCAAACAAAGATAAAGACACACTGGGAATGGGGGAACTGAAATAAGGAATGTGATTGGGGAAACGGGTGCGGGCAGTAAACAGTTAATTCAGTGGCCGTGCACTAAACGAGGGAGTTGGACATCCTGCTGTCCCGAGACGTTACAATATGTTTGTGTATTTGTGTTTACTTTATCAGGATTGAATGTCCCAATACACGTTTTCTTTTACTGTAAAAACATATATAAAAAAACGAATTCATAGTTTGTGCACAATTGCCTTCTGTATTGCTGGAATCTATGGGAATCTCATTGGGGTTGTATGATTGATAACTGGGACCAGGAAACGACATGATAGGAAGAAAATGTCTTACCATCGATTTACAAAAAATGAAATTACCAAAACAAGAAGTAAACCGAGAGGTTGTTTTGGGTAGCTAGTGTTTTTTTCAATTGCAATACAAAAAAGCACAAGCACAAAAAAAGGAGTAGTAGCGAATAGTGCTTAACAATCTGAGTAACTTCAGCAAAGTAAGTTGACAAAATACCTGGCATTAATCAAGTGCGGTTTACGTATGCATTAGTGTGTCACCCAGATACGACCGTACCTTTTTTACTCCACTTCCATACTAGCATTAAGCTTTGTGAGCCGAGCCAGACAGCTTATAGTGACGATACGGTGATTCACAAGCAGCGGTTGATCACTTTGTTAGCAGATGAAACTGGCTCCGGTTTCCACAGTCTTTTCACCGTGGAACGCTTTAACCATCAGAGATGGACCGCTGGTTAAGGGCGGACACCTGCAGTCGCCACGGTCATTAATAACGTTACGGTTGACGTTTTCTGAACTAGCTTTGGTGACTTATTTTGGCTCGCTACGATAACGCTGAAACTTCATCCTGCTACTGACTGTTTCGTTGAGAAGAAGCAATGAACGTCCTCACCAAGGTTGAGTAATGTGGTCCTGTCTCACGGCTTACATTATTTAGAGTTTAATTCAACACTTATAAGGAGTTGTGATGCATAGATAATAACATAGCTGATATACAAAGGCTTGCTTAACAGGTGCAATAACAGACCCAAAAGGCCAATTATGTGTCAGGAACGGTTCAGATATCAAGGGGAAGTTGACCGTGAGGTTTTGATAGACACTTGGGCACGAAAATGAATTTACTCCTCTTGAGCAACAAGTAAATCCTTCTAAAGCAATCACTCAGGGCCGTGCGATCGGCATTGTTAAGGTGACATGATACTGATATGGAAATTACTTGAAAGCCTCATTGAAGCCTTTCAAAGCTTTTAAATGCATCATTGTCGCCGGCATGAAAGACAGGTCATTGTGAAAGAAGAGGAAATAAAAGGATGCCTGGTCAAACAGACTGGATCCAATTAGCTGCTACGACAGGAAGCCAGTGACAGCTAGAACAGGGCTGTGCCGCAATGCACGAGCACACACACACACGCGCGCACATACACACACACGCGCGCCCTGTTATCTTAGTCTTAGATAAGTCGTCGCAGCCTAGCCGTTCAGATGGAGGGATGGAGGAGAAGAAAATGGGGAACAATAGAATAACAAACGAGTCACGACTCGATGGGATCACTCATTAGAGGAGAACCTCTGCCTCGCACCTGCCGGCATCCCTCCCCACTTGTCCTTCTCAGATTTCTCCTTCCGTCCCTTATATGCTGTCCTTACTCCTAATTCCTCCTCCTCAGGGTTTGGTTTAGTAATTTCTTACTCTGGCTGTAATCTAGTTGAAACTCAGTGTATTACAGACGGTATATGAAGGTTGGGGACATTTTGACCACAGAGGAATTTCTTACCGCCAGGAGGTTGTTGTATAAATTGTTATATATAGTGATTGTAACCCAAGGATTAATATTTTAATGTCAATGCATTTAAAGATATGTCCACTGTTGATTAACGGTCACTTGGAATAACAATTGTTACCAGCATGAACTAAAAATATAACAATTTGTATGAGATTGGTCTTCAGGAGTGATTTCCCACGACAATAGCGAGGTGTAATCAGCGGCATATATGGCTTCTTTACGTTACGGCAATCTGAAACGCTGCATTTATTAGCATACAAAATTTGGCCAGTTCAATCAACAAATAAATTATTGGTTACTGTGAGCTTCCTGTCAAAATCCACTTAACAGTCTTGTGACAACTAATTAGTGAGAAACTTGTTACCCAGGCGTTGGTTATCATTCCACTTCTGGGAAATGAAATCACCAATGCACCTTTTTCATCTTCCAATCAGTTCTTTATCTTTTCATTTCAGGGTTCTTATCCTTAATTGTTTCTTTGGACTATTTTCCTGTTCCCGTACTTCGTATTTTATATATTTTTACTCTTGTTCTTTGTTGTTATTCCGTGTTTAATTGTCTCTGTCCCTTCAACTACGCTAGTTAGGTTTGTGTTTGAGAAGACCAGTGACGTCGACAAGGAATCATTCTGATCCTTCGACCAGGTTGCCTTTATGGCACTTAATTATCAATCCCACAATCACAGCGGCAGCGCGTGTTTTAAGTAGGTTGTGGCGGTGAAGCGCCTGCATTTGTGTAATTGTCTCACAAATCTGTGGACGATAGAAAAGTCCAAGCCGAAATGGAACCGTCTAATTACAGTACCAAAATTGCAATGATTTCATCGCTATCATGGTGAGTAGATAATTGGACTCATTTGGAGGAAGATGGAGAAAGTCTTGATGCCCTTTCCTTCTTCACGAGCTGAACATCACCTCTCTCACAAAGAAAGCACAACAGAGAACGCAATTCTTGCAGCAGCTTAAAAAGTAGAAACTGCCAAAGACTATGATGATTAATTTTTATCCATTGGCAACATTTTACCCATTGGCAACATTGAGTCCATCCTGACCTCCTCCATCACCATCTAGTACGCTGTAGCGGATCACTGGATGCAACCTTTCATCTCTCAGTGAACTACGCACATTTGATTTCATTCATTAATGTGTGTATTAAGTGTGAAAGTAATTATCCAGAACACATACCTTGTTTGTTGTAAACAGACTGTTGTAAAAAAAAATCTGAGGGGTTTGACACACCATCAAAATATACAGTAACCTGGATCTAGTGTTTTTTTATTGACTTCATCGATATGTGAATAACTGATATGTTTAGCTATCTTAAGTTTTAATTCTGATTAGTTAAGGGTTGAGGCTGACAAAAAAATCACGGTGTAGCACAGGACTGTTACCCAGAATGGACGGTGTGAGGATTGACCGCCCCTAGACAAACCATGAGCCTATTAGAAGTGAATTGGCTCTCACTTCACCCTTACCGTATGTTCATGCTTATCACAACATTCAAAGATCAACTGCTGCCTGCAGAATCTGTATGTCTTAGCAAATTCGAAGATGATGTGCTGAGAGCAACCTATACCACTGACTAGAAATGTGTTTCGTTCTGAAAATGCGTTAATAATGGTTCCTGGGTCACAGAAAGGCAAAATACATTACATTAACAATTATTCAAATTTTTAATGAGTTAAACATCTTTGCCTACTCTTTCACTCATTTCCACTTTTCCATTTCACTGCCAGCTATAGAGAGAAACTCCACTGAACGCTTTAAGCATTTGTCTCCAGTAAAGCATTTTTTCCCATTTAGAAGTTGAAGCGTGAGCTAACATCTACCTACATTGATACATATTCAGCGATTCTTGTATAATGTGTTATTTGCAGCAGAACTGCACACGCAGATCTTCCTTCCCTCGAGATCTGTTTCGTACAGCAGATGTCCAGCAAACTCAGTCGAGAATGACGGAAGAATAAGGTGAGCGGGAGTGGCAATTATGTCCAGCTTTTGGGTTAAGTGCCAAATCATTGTTGATGTTGATTATTCCCAAACAAAGAAGAAAAGGTTTATTTTTGTGGGTGGCCATGCTTTTTATTCATGGAGTCTCACACGTTAAGTATTGCAGACATATCCCATATACAATCAAGTCCTCTGTAGCCTGGCGGACACCTCTCTTACAGACCAGAAAGTGCAGAAGGCATTGGTAACAAAATCAATGGGCAACACTGGTTGGATATCAACAATTTCAAATTTAACAGATCATAATCTATGTTTCAATAAAGTCCTGCCACAAAAAAAGCTGTTGTATTTATATCCAAAATAGCTGGCGTTAGTAAGTTGATGAAGCATCTTGCATTGTTGCGCATGCAAATAGCTTGTAGATCTGAACCAATCAAAATCTCTGACATTAACTTATTCGAATTATTGGTGATTTCAAAATCTACATGGAAAAAGACAATGACTTCAAAGGGCTTCGGATGCCATAGATTAATCTATGTATCTATGTTTATTTTAACCTGATTTAGGACCTAGGCATTGTCACAACCATTCTTTCAATTTAGTGTTGTCACTGGGAATTAATGTACTTGATGTAACAATCTTTCCTCAGAATCCCGCTTTTTCACTGTCTTATCACATTTATCGTCACAACAGATGGCACTTTGGCCCCTCAGGTAGGGTTATTTAAGACCAGTTGTATAAACTTTACGACAACTAAAAGATATCTTGAAGCACTCCCAGGAACGCTCGGCCTGCTCAACGATGATAGAGCTAATACATCTGTAAACAAGGATTTAAATTTAACATAGTGGGAGACCTTTTGCACCGCTTTAATCAAAAGCAACATGCAACAAGAAACTTGCTCCCAGGTAATAGGACGGATTCCTCTCTAGGTTTCTTCTTAAATCCGACCTTTATGGGAGTTTTTCCAACTTGTTGATGCGTGCTCTGTCGGGTTTCACTGGCTGGGTGTCTGTAAAAGCACTATGTGACAACCTTTTAGTAAATAGGGCTTTATGAAAATACATTTGATTTATTGATTGACAATATAGGCTCCAGTTCAAACCAGTGAGTCACAGCTCACAACACGGTCAGAAACGTAGGTCACATCAGTCGGGACAGGTCTTCAGAGAAAAAGGTCCAAAATGGTCTACTAGAGGCAGCGGTGAGCACAATTACAAGCCAGTCGACTCATATCTTAATAGGATTTTGTAAACAGGCACTTAGGTGTAAACGATGAGCTCTGGCTCTGACGCTTTCATGTTCAATCAAAGGTCACCCCTAACAATGAAATCCTTAATGTAATATGTAACATGTAATATGTAATATGTAACTGTCCCAGGTAAATAGGACTGGTTGCAGTATCTGTTTGTGGTTTTGTCTTGTTTTGCCATCTTCTGGTCCTCTTCTGGTCTTCCCTCTGTCAATTAGTTCAATCACACCTACCTTCGTGTTCAGTTTGGTCCCTTTCTCCCTGTCCTTGACTTGGATGTTTGATTTGACATTCAGGATTTACAATAAAGAGCTTATTTGCCTGGGTCCTGCTACTCACAGAGAATGTGACAGAAAAATCAAAGTTGTTTTAATTTTAACACATCTTAGCTCTTACCTTTACCCCTCAAAATGAACGCCAATGCCAGATTCTGAAAAAAATATATTTAAATATTTTGTTTGTAAAGAATATAAAACGGGACAATTCAGTGGCCATTTGATATCCTTCCGGACTTCTTGGTTTTAATACTCACAGTAGGTATAGTTTTCTTCTCAGAATTTTCCTGTGTGGAGATTGGCTACCTTAAATGCTCGGGAAGGAAGTGCCGAGTTCCTGGCACCTCGCTACAGAACCCTGGAGACATAGCTAGAGGCAGATAACACTGATGGCTGTCTAATCCCATTCAGCATTCAGAGGTCTGGACGGGCGCCTTCCAGTCCCCATTCTGCTAGGCCCCCTCTCTCCCACAGCTGTGCCCGCCCCTGGACACCCACCAGCTGGGCTGAACAGAACCGAGCATCTTGCTCAGGGTTATGGAGAGGGCAGGAAGAGGTAGAACGAGCTATGGTTAAGTGCCGGGCAAATCATGCTTATGCGCAAGATTGTTACTTAAAAGGTAGACTTTTAAATAGTTTGGAAACTAATCTACTTCTCCAAAATATAAAATACGTTTTTATATCTGCATTTAGTTCCCAGCAAGTTTGGGAACTGCTAGCACATGTCATTAACTCTAGAAGTGTCATTTTTTCCGGCGGCCCACGGTAATCTGACCGGAAGCTCCTCAAGTCATCAGTTAGACTAGTTAAGGTCTTTGCATGAACATAAAATGAACAGTTTAATAATATATGTTTTGTTCATGTTTAACTTATATCACTCTACTGTCTTCCACATAGCTGTCACAATTGTGCTTGAATAACACACAAGACAATTCTCTTGTTTTTTTTTGTTTGCATGTATGCAGTTAGCAAGTGTTCACATGAACGGAAGATCCAAAAGATTCAAGAGAACGACACAATTCTTTATATTTTTTTTACTAAAGGCACCATATAAATGTAGAAATAACTTTCCAGCACACAACATGGAAACGTAGACATAACGGCTGGGCAACAAAATGGTAAATACATCGATAGGCACGGCCAAAAAGACCTCAGACGAGGACACAATAAAAAATTGATAAGTGAACAAACAGCCACACACGCACCCACGCCACACTACACAACATAATACACAAAACGTGGGGAATCTAACAACTGAGCTGTGCTCAAATAACGGTTATGTCCGAAAAGTAATGGAATACAGGAATACAGAAGGGGTAATTGACACATTATGCTGTGGTTGTTGTCTTCATCATGTATTGTTTCATGGAGCTTTCCTTAAAGTTTCCCAGTTATTTTAGCATGAAATAACGATTAATGGCTAACTAGCATGTTCTTACTTAGGGTTTGCTGTTTTAGTTATAACACTTCTTTCACACAACGTTCTTAATAGCTACTAAGTTCTCCCGAAACATACTTGCTAAGTTTTTTTCCCCAATTGTTTCTTTATATCTCTTATGTTGTATCCTGGAAATTATAATAATTCACATCACTGTTTACAAGTTGAAACAGGTGGACATGGGAAGACAAATATCAGTTTGTCTGGCAAACATTTGCCGAGTTAATGTCATGTTTGCAGATTTCATAGGCAAACAGATACTAATGTCAAACCGCTGAAGTATTAAATATCATCCCTCGAGGTACTAATGTGAAGTCTCTGTTTTACTCAGCTATCCTCAGAACAGGTTCCTGGAAACCATGAAGGACATTGGACATGGGCGGTATTTCGAGAACCCTAAACACTTCTAACGTACATTCCTAGATCTTAAATAGCCTTAGTTAATTGTAACACATTTCGCCATACATATTTGTTACCAAGAGATTCATTTGATGTGGATGACATGATTATGTAGAGTGTATGGATAACGGGTAAATTAAAGACCATATAGTGCAGAAGCTCAGATAGTACTGTGATATAACTATGGTGAGCTTACAACTAGTTAGACATACAGACTTTAATCAACATTACTTCAAAAATGTTAGTGTCTAGCAGAAAGATTATCATGATACAGAATATTCATTACAATACTGTACTGTAATTCGGTGTCCAGTTTTTTTGGAGACTACACTCCAGAAGCAAATGGCCCGAAATGACAGTGGCATTTAGGAGCGCTCTGCTCAAACCCGGAGCAGAAAGCGATAATTTTCCACTGTATCATCAAACACATTGTGTGCAGGGGATACAGCGTCATGAACCTTTTATGTTTACACGAAAAAAGACTATGAGAAGGTCAGGAAGTTAAATAAGGTCCATATCTTGCCCTGCTTGCCGGTGCTGACGATTCATTTTTCTCCCACAGACCCGATAAGTACACGGTCAATCAGGTGTTTATAATAGGAACATTGTTTTTTCATGACCACATTATCAGAAACAACCCTCATGTCACTGCCATTATTTTGGGATAATCACTTTTCCCTGACCATAAAAGATGTCCTTACTGTAAAAAAGCCTCATGGCTGGTTGTCATGATGTACTGTATGTGTATTCATGCAAAAAGCTATATTCAGCATCTGAAATGGCGAGTTGGCCCGCAGTTTGTGTGAAATAAACTGCCCGTCCATCCTCCAGTCGTTTGTGGGGGAACGGTCGCTCAAAGTCGCAAAGAGTGAACATAGTGAAAGAGATTTGAAATGTTCTAATCCTCCCAGTCATTCCGAGTTGTGGTTTAAACACTAATCCTGAGAGATGAGTGGAGATGAACAGGAGTGACAACATCCTCTAGCAGGCTCTCAAAGATTGCGACTAATTCTGACCGTTCATATCCAAAAGCCTGTCCGGTCCGCATGTTCTACATCAGCATCCAAACATCTGAAGGGAACGCAGACTCATCAACCCTCTGTCATCAATCAGGGTCTCAGTACAAACTGGTCTTTCGGATCCTTTCTTTGCCATAACTCAGCCAGGATATCGCATTAAGGACTGAAGACACTTGGCAGACTTACAGGGCATCCGGAAAGTATCCACAGTGCTTTACTTTTTGCGCATGATCCAAAATGAATTCACTTAGTTTTTTCCCTTAAAATGCTACACACACTACCCCATAATGATAACGTGAAAACATTTTTTAACCTTTGCAAAAAAAATAACATGTATATGTAAGTATTCACAGCCTTTGCCATGACACAAAAAATTGAGCTCAGGTGCATACTGTTTCCACTGATCATCCTTGAGATGTGATGAGAAAGATGAATGCAGGAATCTACAGAGACTTCCTTGATGAAAACCTGCTCCAGAGCACTCTGGACCTCAGGCAGGGGTGTAGGTTGATCTTCCAACAGGACAACGACCCTAAGCAAAGATAGAAGATAACAAATCAGTGGTTTCAGGACAACTCTGTGAATGCCCTTGAGTGGCCCTGCCAGAGCCCAGATTTGAACCCGATTGAAGATCTCTGGAGAGACCTGAACATGTCATGTGCACCGGCGCCCCCCCATCCAACCTGATGGAGCTTGAGACGTCCTGCAAAGAAGAATGTCAGGAACAGCCCAAAAATATGTGCCAAGCTTGTAGCATCGCACTCTAAAAGACGAGAGGCTGTATTTGCTGCAAAAGCTGCTTCAGCAAAGCATTGAGCAAAGTCTGTGAATACTTATCTACATGTTATATAATCACTCTTAATTTTTCACAAATCTATAAAAAATATTAAACAAACCCTTTACACGTTGTCATTACGGGGTATTGTGTGTAGAATTTTGAGGGAAAAACAACGAATTTAATACATTTTGAAATGAGAGTCTAACATATTAAAATGGGGGAAAAGTGAAGCGCTGTGAACACTTTGCGGATGCACTGTATATTCCAGACGCATAGCCAAACATATCAGCAAGGTCACGAGTTAAATATGGCTGTTCATTTGACACACATTGGGTAATGGCTTCCGTAGCAACCCCAAACAAACAATCTATGCATGTAAGTAACAATTAAACCCACTCCGATGAGAGCGAGGGAGAGACAGACGTGGAGCGAAGTGAAAAGACAACTCGTCTGCCCTCTGTCTTTCCCTCAGCCCGGAGGCATCATCGGCAGTTATGCTTTGGCATCGCGGAAATAATTCACTGAAATAGCAGCGATTCTGTCCTAAGTGAAATATTCAGCCCACACAGCCTGCCAACACAATTGTCTCGCTGTCTTGCTGCAGTGGAAGCACAAATTAATACATCGCTAGTCGTTCCATTTAATGCATGAAGCGCATGATGCTGTTGGCTGAAATCTCCTGCCTATTTCAGCTGCCATTATCACTGCGCCCAGGTATAATTAATGTTTCAATTACTCTCCAACACTGTTTGGCTCCCTAATTGCCAGAGAAGCAAAATACGTCTTATACGCTTTTTCCCACCGTTAAAACAAAGATCCATAAACAAGGGCAGAAATATTTGATTCAGTTGCTAGAATATTGACCGGATGCACCGATTAAAATCCATATATGCCAGGGGAGATACAAATAGAAGGTTTACTCTTCAGCAAAGTAAGAAAAACCTGAGCTAAATAATAATTAAAGTGAGACAAGAAACAGGGCGAAACTAATTACATTGATGCTGCTTGTATCTTCGGATTATTGGATGTAAGGATCACTTTTACTTCGCTGTTGGACCTCGTAAGTTTCAACTGTGCTACTTAGTTGTGTGCTACTGTCACAGTACCTATAATATAAAACAAAAGCGCTGTAGATAGACACAGTCAAAAGGTATTCATTTAGTTTTTTATAAAAGTGATCTTTGTGTATGGCCAATAGGCACCACCAACTGACATTGTGGAACTTGCAGTAAGTAAATTATATATGCAGGATGCGGAAAACAGGCGAACAATTTCCGTAATTTAATGGAGAAAGACAATATGAAAGACAATATGAGTAGAGGAGCATGTAATGACTAAGTCATCCAAATCCGTTCTCTGAAGAACTGATTAACTATCTTCCATTATCAGTCAGTTCTCCTAGAATTTGCAGACTACTGGAACATTGAATCCAGTTTTTTATCCATTACAGCCTAATTAATAATACTTGATGATGATAATAGATAGTTATCAGGTGTTAATCATATGGTATTTATGTGTACTACTGTGTTGATATTTAAACAAGTGCATTAATTATTTCTACACACATGAGCTTTAAAACTAGACAAACGCAATATGCATAAAGGAGAATAAAATCACCAAGTTGTCTTAGCAGCTGAATATCATCATTCCCAAGTCTTTGTTATGTTGAATTTTGGCTTCACATTTGTATGTATACATTCCACCATATTTGTTGTATTTCTCAGCCCCCCTTTGAACCGAGTGTGGGTGTACTTACTTACCCAGGAGTGGGTCACACTTATCTACTGTTTCTTCAGCACAATCAAAATACTTTTTATATATTCCTCCACTACCTCTGGGCAGTTACTTTTCGATTTTAGAAGAGACTGGTATTCAAAATAAATGGCACGGATTTCTGGTCTCACAAACATCCAGCACAACTGAAAATAGACAGACGTGTGTTCTGTTTCAGGGACAGCTGCTTTATGTATAGTAAGAAACTATTTACAGATCGTTGAGCCCTTGCTGCCTCTTGCACTCCATCACTTACCAGGTGACGTTAAATTAGTCTATAAGTGTTTAGGGCTTAGGGTTTAGGGGAGACATTAGGATTGGGGTGGTATTTGTATCGTCACCCCTTCCACCCTCTGTTTCCCAGACCGATCTAGTCAATCCCATCTCAGATCAAGGCATTTAATTGATCACAGTGTTAACGTTCTGTTAAACAACCTGTTTTCACAATGCTATGTCATCATTTATACATTTGTTTCTATTTCTGAAAAATACTTTTCCCCGATTTCTATTCCCATCACAGTGACAGCATTGTATCAACACATCAATGTTTCTATCTCAAATTAGTAGGAAACTGCTAGGAATGTTGTGGGGAATCGGGTCCTTGATAACCATTAATCGTTGGTTTAAGGTCAAATAATAAAGACAGTTTAGGCAAAGCAGTTCCAATGCGAGTGCCTGTCGTCCTTTTACCTTGCAATTCACCATTACGAACCTTCTGCCTTACACTTTATTTAAACCTTAGCAGTCTAACGAACAGGCATTGGCCCAGCAAGCCATTCACGGACATGGTGGGACCTCACACTTTTGGGGAGGAACCGCTTGTCTGGGCTTTCTGTCGGCAGGGAGAGGGAACACTCCGGGACCTCTGTCGACAGGGAGAGGGGACACCCCGGGAGACCAGGCGGAGGAAGGAGGGGACACTCCGGGAGGCGAGGCGGAGGAAGGAGGGGACACTCCGGGAGGCCAGGCGGAGGAAGAAGGGGACACTCCGGGAGGCCAGGCGGAGAAAGGAGGGGCGTCGGCGTCGCTGCGGCCATCTCGGGCGTCGCTGCGGCCATTTCGGGCGTCGCTGCGGCCATCTCGGGCGTCGCTGCGGCCATCTCGGGCGTCGCTGCGGCCATCTCGGGCGCAGGCGTAGCTGAGGCCATCTCGGGCGCAGGCGTAGCTGAGGCCATCACGGGCGCAGGCGTAGCTGAGGCCATCACGGGCGCAGGTGTAGCTGAGGCCATCTCGGGCGCAGGCGTAGCTGAGGCCATCTCGGGCGCAGGCGTAGCTGAGCCCATCACGGGCGTGGCGGCGGCGGCCATCTCGGGCGCTGGTGTGGCGGCGGCCATCTCTGTTGTCAGGTCTTGGAAGTCCAGCCATGCCTTCCACCAAGCCCTAATTACAGCCGGGGGCTGCTTATGTAAACCCTCCGGGGATTTCTCTGTCCCAGAGGTAGGTGGTCGGAATGGGTCCTCCAGCTGGAGCTGGGATGGTGGCTGTAGCTCCAGGGCTCTTGTTGGCCCTGGCTGCAGCCCCGGAACAATGGACGGCGTCTTCTGAGGCTCCAGGGCCGTGGGTGGCGCTGGACCCACAGGTGGCTTCACCCGGCACTTCCCTCTTGGCACCGGGTGTGGATGGTGTTCTTTCCCCACCTGCTGGCTGGGTCCAGCGCGTAGGTTCTCCTTCACGATCCCCCTAGAACACCCCTCTAGCACCCCCCCAAATGTTTTATTGGGGAGCCTTCGGGTGCTCCATAGAACAGTTCTTTGGAGGACCGTGAACCCGTTGTGGCTAGCCCTGGTAGCCTCTTCTGCCCGCCCCAGCCGACGTCTGATGTTACCGGGACTAGTCGACTGAGGACGGGATCCCATAGCAGGGCGTCTTCCAGGGAGTCCTCCTCCACTCTCTCGTAGACCGCCTCGTCATCATCCGATGAGAGGGAGTCGGACCCCCAATCACCTTGCCAGGTGTATTGCCGTTCACATTGCTCCGTGGGGTGACGGTGAGCTTCATACCTCGGAGCGCTATAGCTTGCCCCTCCGAGGAATCCACTCACCGTCCGGCTCTGCGAGCTTCTTGGGCGGCTTAGCATTCTGTCACAAACAGAGCAGCGTAGTGTGGTTGAAGCCATTTGCAGAGCCAGTAATCCGTTTTGACACAGGTTTATTTAAACAGCAACGTAAAAAAAAAAAACGTAAACGGTGAAAAAGGCTAAACTGTTAAAAATGAAACAAACTATGCGCATATAGCGTCTTATAATATAACATACAAACAACAGCAGTAGACAACGACAAACACTCACATCTAACTAAACTGTGTGACAAGAAACAATGCTAAGCAAGGAGTGACTTGCTAGCGACCCCTTTATATCCCCCGTGATTACAATGACCAACAGCCGTGAGACAAAACGTAAACAAGGAAGTGAAACAAGGAAGTGCATCACCGAAATATGTCCGTGTAGCAACGCCACCACACCAATCGTGACATATATATTATTATATTATTTTGTCAAACCTCCAGCTTCTGGCTCATTTACCCTCCACGGGCCCATGTTTTCAGTTTACTGAGAAACCACCGTCTATCATCAGTGTCTTGAACTTCTAAACTCTTGATTTCACCTGCCAGGAAACCATTATTTTGTCAGGCAGAGCGTATACACTGAGCTGTTATTCATTTCAACCTTGTTGGGTATTGTGGGTGTGTGTTTATAGCTACACGCGTAATAGAGTTCTGATATTTACTGATGTATCCTATCTGAGTTTTATGTGTATTTCTTTCAATAAGTGTGCCTGTCTACGCAGTTCTTTCTTTTTATTCGATTCCACAACTGGTTTTCGTCACTCAACTAAGCAACTTGACACATTTTCTCCTTCTTTTTGTGCCTTTTTTGTTTAAAATCGTTATGTTAATCCTGTCGTCAATTATAACATGACACGCTAAACTTCTATCACTGTCTTTAAGATTTGTTAAGAACTATCAAAGGAGTGTACATATTAACTCAGCGTTGCTTTTTAAATGATTGCGTTCTAAATATTTTAGTCATTTAGCAGAAGCTGTGTTTTGTCTTCATTTGACAAATTGAGAAAGTATGGAGGAAAATCCTTCTTAACATGATTGGTTGTCCAATTAAACAATTTATGCTTAACAAGCTATTATAATAGAGTAACGAGTAATTAATGTCATTTCTGTTACACCATAGGTTGGTTTTAAGCCAAACTCCCTTCCTTCTGCTTTCTCTGTTTTGTCTTAATTGACAATAACCGAACAAACCATCCAATATCAACCATTTGAGGGATATGTGCGGAGGTGTGGTAAATTTGCTCGATGGAAAATGCCAGTGCAATTCCCGTAAGTCAAACCTGTCAGGGCTGGAACCCTAATAACTACTGTGTTGAAGGCCAACCTCTTAAAGCCAATTGATACCCTGGTTACTCTGTTTTTTTCTTCTCTCTTGGCAGATTGATCAGAAGCACAGTGAAGGGCTCTCTCTCACACACACACACACACACAGACGCACACACACACACAGACGCACACACACACCTTTCCATCGCTCAGGTTAAGCCACCATAGTTATATCCCTGACTCTACACAAATTATTTTGACATCTATCGGGTTTTATTAGTCCACTCCAGCCATCTGGGTGTCATCGGACACCACACACAGACCATAGTTCACATGTCCCGTCAGCAGAAAAACAATTAACAATCTGTCTCCTCATTTGCCTATTCTCATTTGAGTAATTGTTTCGGTGCCAAGTCAGTCCAGGCACCTTGTTTCATTGAACCTAAGACCACCTACAAAACAGTGTCTTCTAAGTGTTTATCCACTCCTACACATATCCTAAGAAAAGGAAACACATTAGCAGACTGAATAATTTAGCTTTGAAAGGGCTTTCAAAGCCACATGACCACATTGCCTTGTGTGTAAGTCAATACTCTGGCTGCACTATATCGCTGATGCTACTGCAGTACATGGCGGCTCCGGCCCTGACCTCAAACACTCAGATGTACAAAGCCACATACGGTGTATAACCTAAATGGTCCCCAGGTGCACTTCGCTCTAGGCCAGTATACAGGACGTTGGGCACGAAATAGAGCGCAGCACGCACTTAAGGACCAAGTGTGGGATTACCCCAAAGATCCCAAGTGCTTTTAGCGAATGACCTTGCTGTGCAGTGGATTCACAGTCACGGAAAATGGTACTGTACATCTGCACGTCAGTGAAACGTACTGCTGAGACAAAAAACTCACATATTTTTGCTGTTTTTTTTTCAACGGCTAAATAAATAATGGAACCAGTGTTGAGTGTCACCGGTTATTAATGAACTCATGACCAAACAAAGTCGACAAAATCTTAAGTTACATAACCAGACAAGTTTAGTGTGATCATTTGCCAAAATAAGTAATTGCACCGATGCACATTGTGAGTCGACGGTGGAAGCTATGACACAGTGGCGAGAGTGATAAAATAAGGTAGCCATTTTATTAGTTGTTGTAATCTTAATAGCATGCAGTGTGTAGTTATAACCACTGTACTACTACAATGGTTATGTCATACAGTTCTGGTTAACTTTTAATCAGCTTTCTACTATAGCCGGGCAGCGAGTTAACATCTGATGGTGGAACAGCTATTAATGACTGGTTGGATGCTAGTGAACAGGGATGAGATAATGCTAACTGACTTAATGCTATTATGTTTTGTAAAATTAAACTAATATGCAATTCTGCTATGTTCTGTTACATTAATTGGATTAAATAACGATGATTATAAGCACTGTTGTTTAAAGGAACTTCACATATCCTTTTGGGTTCTTGTTAGCTTAATGATTTTCTCTCTCTGTACTGTTAGTGTCATTGTCATTAAAGAGCAGGTTATGGTCAGACGAGGATTGTGTTTTAACGGCCAGGTCAGCGCTGCACGAGGCGTCTGTGAGAAGACTGAATGCGCATGTGTTCCGCCAGACAATTTAGCGTTTTCTGTCAAAGAAAATCCAAACCGAAATCATAAGCGTGATTTTAAATATTGAAAATGTACCCAACATGCACTGAAAAAAAAACCCTAACAGCTCAGCACAAGTGCCCATACAGCATAGTGTAATCTAAACGAACAGTCATAATATGGAAAAGCATGGATTGTCACTTGTTTCAATTCTATGCAGACTGGCTTGGCGCCAACGCCTTGAGAAACGGCTGCCCTGATGTTCAACTCTCCGGGATGTTTTGGGAGTTGTGGTGACAGGGAAGCAAATACAATTGGATGTGAAACCATTTAGGAAGGGAGAAAAAGGGGGTATAAAAACAACATATACGGGAGGAAAAGTAGTGAAATATTCATGGTGAAATAACAGTAGTAGTGGTAGATAGATACTGGTTCTGATAGTAATGGGCTTTCACTCCAATGCATTATTTATTTGGGCTTATTATAAGTGTTACTTGGCCAAGTGAAGATATTATAATGGTTTAGGTCGGCTACAACTCTATACTGAGATACATCATGTGTTTTCAAGCTTTTTCTGTCAGGGTTTTGTGGCAGAGATTTCAGTTTAGAATGTTTAGCTGTTTTAAAAAATACTGGTTATTTAACAGGCTTGATAGCTATACTACCAGAGAGCAGTGGTGAAACCTTCTGAGTTAATCTCTCTGGTAACGTTGGGATGCTAGTTCGTTACATTTCAGACTGCCTTAAATTAGATTGTCTGTATGTGTACATTTGACATTCATTTGAGATTATCATAAAAACAGTAATAACAGTTCTATCCATTTGTTTAACACCATTGATTTAACAGCAGTGACACCTTCAAATAGTTTCTCATGAAAATTGTTTGGCTTAAACTTGAAAAAGTACAAGCAGTTTCAAAAAGTAGATTTGAAACCTTAGTTAAGAATAAACGGATGTAAACAAGTTAATGTTTTCACATTAAAATGTTTGGCATCTTAAACGTGTTAAAATGCACAAGGTCGCAGGGTGAATATCTGTTATTATTATCACATTTTTACAACCGTTGACGGTGTGAAATGTTTAAAAGATTTTTAAGAGATGTTTTTGTGTTGGTATTTTTTCTGGATCAATTAATATTTTAGTGAAGAAAGTAATAAAAACAGTAATAGTGTCACGATTGGTGTGGTGGCGTTGCTACACGGACATATTTCGGTGGTGCACTTCCTTGTTTCACTTCCGTGTTTATGTTTGTCTCACGGCTGTTTGCACTTATAATCAATGGGATATAAGAGGGTCGCGAGCAGTGCACTCATTGCTTCGCATTGTTCTATGTCACATTGTTTGTAGAGGTGAGTGTTTTTGTAACACGTTAGAATTGTTGTTTGAAGGTGCTTGTTTTAAGTCGCTATATGCGCATTTTCCTTTCATTCGACCAAGTACGTGTTTTTGTCGCCGTTTACGGTTTGTTTTGAGTTTGCTTATACGGCTCCTGCACATGGCTTCATCCACACTACACCCGACGAGTCGTGACAAATAGACCATCACAGCGGAACACTTCCCCCAAGAAATGACTCTTGGACATGAACCCACAGAGTTCTAAACCCCAACTAACTATCTTCTAAACTTAATCTTTGTCCTGAGGTTCTTTAGAACATCTTTATTGTGACGGCAAAATAGAACCTAAAAATGTGTTTCTGACTATACATCTACTGCAATCCAACCCAAGTTTTGTATTTACATTTTTTAAACTATTATTTAACCTGGTTAAGTCACCAATCCAAATGTCTGATGATTTATATCAAGGTACATATGTAGACATATAACATATAAATATAACGCAGATAGAACAGTATCGGCAGGTGCGGTAGTCTGATTTCAGGTCAGATTTTAGGTCATTAATGTTATTTTTGTGTGTAAGCTCTGTCGTGTTTCAGGCTGGATGTAAGTAAAAGCACTTTGTGACAACTGTTAAAACAGGCTTTATAATCAAACATTTGAATGAATGACATGAAGTGTTACTTATGTACCTACTAGTAGCCAATACCAGTGGTCATATTTTGCTAAAATGAACGTAATTCATCTGACACAAAACGAATAGGAAGATAATGATCAAAAGTAGTTGTGTAAAAACTTAGTAGAAGGTACACTGCCATTCAATTGTTTGGGGTCACTTAGAAATGTCCTTGTTTCAAAAAAATATTTTTGGTCAAATAAAATAACATAAAATTGATCAGAAATCAGTGGTGACATTGTCACGATTGTTACAAATGACAATTGTGGCAGGAAACATCTGATTTTCAATTGAATATCTACATAGACATACAGGGCGCCATTATCAGATACTCCTGTGTTACATTGTGTTTCCTAATCCAAGTTTATCATTTTAAAAGGCTATTTGATAATTAGAAATTCCTTTTGCGATTGTTAGCGTGGCCGGAGAATGTTGTGCTGATTTAAAAAGCAATAAAACTGCCCTTCTTTAGAAAATCGGTTCGATATAAGGCTCAAAATTGCCAGAAACCAAAAACTTTGAATAAAAAAAAATGTGTTCATACCATATCAGTCTCTTCTTGTTCTGAGAAATGAAGGCTGTACTACATGCAAGAAGTTGTCAAGAAAGAAAATATTGGGTACAACAAAGTATACTACTCCCTTCAGAGAACCGGGCAAACTGGCTCTAACCGGAATAGAAATAGGAGTGGGAGGTCCCAGTGCACTATGGAGCAAGAGGACAATTACATTTGAGTTTGAGAAACAGACACCTCACAGGTCCTCACAGGCCCTCAACTGGCAGCTTAATTAAATAGTACCTGCAAAAAACACCTGTCTCAACGTCAACAGTGAAGAGGCAAATCCGTGATGCTGGCCAATATAAAGAAAAGATTCGGATGGGCTCAAGAACACAGATGCTGGAGTGTGGATGAACTATAAGGATATAATGGTTGACAGAGTCAAAGGCTTAAGCCAAATCAATAAAGACAGCAGACCTTTAGATATGCTGAGACGCACCCACGGCCAGATCCGACAAACGTGACTGAACTGCAGAGAGACCGCTGTGGTATTCCAGAGGACCCGTTAACTATTTATTGTTTTTTTTCCAAGCGTTCGAAAACTTTAGGAAAGCCGTGTAGAGCTGAGATCTTTCAAACCAACAGATTTATATGGGTTCATTTGTAGTAAATAGTTGTGCATCTCATTTACTAATATAGGCCATATGGAGATATGCCTAATTCCTGGGCATTCCTCATTACAAAAGTAATTGAAGGTTATGCTTTTAGCATCCAGCATGACAGGTTTGTAAACAGAGGAGAAAACGGGGTCTGGGATTTGAACGTGACATTATTCCGGGCATAGGGTTCCCAGCACCTGAAACAGGGGGGTTACCAGTCATAGGTTGGAATATTAAAGGTTTTATTGAACTGTTAGAGTACCCGGACATGTAGACACAGAAAATACTAAATAAGACAGATTGCAAATAACAGAGAAGCAAACAGTGTCTCGTCTGGGGACAGAAGGGTTCAGCCAATGTATAGCCAGGAGACGAGAACAGGACGGGAACCAATTAGGTGATTGAAACGGCAGACTGGGCATGTAACATGATAAATAAGATGTTGATTGTCACTAGTCACACCAGATTACAGAGAGAGAGAGCACCTACAGATGGCCGGGGTGCGACATCTCTGTTGAGGCAGATATATATAGACAGGTACATAAATATATATAGTAATGAACCTCGGAGTAAAGCTGGAATAGGTGTAGTTAGCACGGTCGGATCCCGTTGGCATTGGTTCTGTGAGGAAATAGCGGGGAGACTGTGGTAGACAGTCACCAGATTAAGTCTACTAAGGATAGATTCCATAGCAATTTAGGGGGTAAACGTGTGGTTTGCTCGATGTTAAGGAAGTAACCCGTAGTGGACAGATGAGAACGAAAAGCAAATACTTATTTCGGTGACAAGTCGGCAGGAGATGGCGAGAACAGCGGCAGACTGGGGCAAAAAGCAGGTCTGGGAGGAGAGTGGCCTAGTTAGACATAGTTAGACTGGCGTGAACATCAGTGTTATGTCGCCTTGTTTTGGGTCTGGGATCCTGGTCTCAGATTCTGGTTTGGGATCCTGGTCTGGGATCCTGGTCTCAGATTCTGGTCTCAGATCCTGGTTTGGGATCCTGGTCTCAGATTCTGGTCTCAGATCCTGGTTTGGGATCCTGGTCTGGGATTCTGGTCTCAGATCCTGGTCTCATATCCTGGTCTTGGACCTGTCTACACGACATCGAATGCTTGTGATGAGGTGAAATCATATTCCTTACAAATCTCTACTACCCTTTTTTTGCTAATATTTATTGTCCCTAAGTTCTCATCCTTTCATTTTGGGATGAATCCAACCCAGATGAATCTGAACGACACCTCATGTTAGAACATCACTTCTTCAAGTTCCCTGTAACATCATCAGAGCTCTAGATTGTTTGGTTCTTTATAGCATTGAGGTGTCTTGGAAACATTACATACTGTATAGAATTGGACAAAAAAAATGTAGGCCTGTGCTCTATGTTGTAATGTCCATGTATATGTTATTATTGCTATCCCAAAAAGAGTCTCCTATATAAATCGACTGATTGCAAGCAGTCTTATCTGTAAATTCCAGCTGCCTGTTTCTACTATACAGTGAGAGCGCGCGTAAAACAAATTAAAACTCACGCAGGTTGAACATTACTGCAAAATGTAAACACCAACTCCCTTGGTAGTGAGGAAATACTGGATGATGACATTCCGGAAACAATAATATTCTATGTCTGTCTGGACCTGCACCGTCAAGGCCAAGAAGTAAATAGTCCGCAGTGTCCCCGGAACCCGTACCAAATGAAATAGTAGACAGGAGAGAAGGAAATGCGGCTGCATTTCATGAATTGAATTTGATTTACTGGGCGAGGAGGAGCAAATAGTAAATAATTACGTAATCGCAGGTCGCAAATAAAGAATCAGTTGTGCAATGCAATTATAATCACAGAATGGTAATTTCATGTATATATAAATTACAAGCAGTCTTATCAGTCAACTCCAGGCCTGCTTCTACCACGTGGAGAGAACGTTTGAAATTCACAATAGCGAGGCCGAGACAAATGGAAACGCGGCCGTGTCATCATCGGTGCAACGGGTAAATAAAGACGTTCTAGAAAAAACATGTTATTCTGATTCATTCAAAGGAGCCAATGGGAGCTTTTCCTTATCAAAAACGGGACCAATGGAAACAAACGCATATTTAACAGTTGTGTCTTCGTTTTAGTTCCGGTTTTTTAGACTTTCCTCCAATGATCAAAAGTGCGTTGAAAAGATCAGAGTAGAGAGAAAACGGAGGCACAAAGCGACTTATTTCTGTGTCATGTAATCTATTTCCTGATGTCTGGCAAACAAAACGAAAATAGAATGCATGATTGCAGTATCACTTGACTCATCGACGGCAAGTTGCGCTCTGGTATTTCTTTAAGAAAAAAATCGAATAACCAGTGTTGTTTGCAAGGACATGGTCTGGCTCCCCACCAATCAAATCAAATGAAAGTTCATAAGTCATTGACTTAATAGCAATTGAACTTCTCTGTTATGCTGTCATCCTTTTATGGCCAGCTAGCTAAAAGGTGAACTTTTAGTAAATAGCCATTAGTGGCTTTGGACGACTGGTTTTGACTAAACGTAATAGTTACAATTATATTCTATTGTGCCAGAGAAAAAAAAACTTTTCCAAGTTAAACTTTTTTAAAAACTAGTCAATGACATTAAGTTAGATCACTAACATTACACACACACTTTATGTCTCATTTTATGTCAAAATGGTGGCAGAATTGTGGAGGAAGGTCTTTGCTTTCTTTCCAACGTGTGTCTTTGATATGACTTAAACATGTCAAGGAATCCGCTATTTACAGACTATGAAAATTGGCGTATCGACGTGGTTTAATGGAAAAATAATGGCGATATCCCCAGGGGTTTCCAGCCACCCACAGCCAAACCTACGCCGTTGAGGCAAAAAAGCCAGAAAATAATGTGAACAGGTGCCCAGATTCCCACCGAATGAAATGATAAGACAGGAGAGAGTAGGATGGCACCTTTGGAAAGGAGAAGCCTGGGACAATGCTCGGGGCCAATTATTAGCACAGAATGTCATCATGGAAGGGAACAGGTCCTGCAGCGAAAGCCAGCGACAAAATCAGCAAAGCACCCTCCATAAATGCCTCTGTGCAAAATACGGCACAGAACCCGTTTTTTTACAACAGTCCTGGAAAATAGAAAACAAATCCCCAGCCTTAACTAATGCGAAACATTGAAAGAGTGTTCAAGTCACACGCACTGTTCAGCGGGTCCACAAATTAGACAATATTGGAGAGAGTAAAGCAACCGAACAACTAATCTATGTGAACATGACTTAATACACGTGGCCATCATTAGACACAGTTACTGTAATTCAACATGCTTCACACGTGGTTTTTGGTCAGTAATTAGATGGAGGGGCTGTGCTCGTTATACGATATATCTGATCACTGGCCATGTTTGACTGGACACTCATCAACAATTCAGATTCTGGGTTGTTCAGGTGGTGCGTGAAAAGCACCAGGAGGAAAGACTTGGTCTTGAGTTCTGGCATATGGGCTTGGTGAGGGACGTATTATTCCACCTCAGCTGTTGCTCGAGCCTAATTACTTACTGCCCCCAGACGCACGTCTCCCTGGGAGGAGGTACGGCCAGGTGGCACCGAGCACTCGGAACAGAACCGCGTGTGCCACCTGCAAGCAACTTGTTTTTTGCGGGCGGCGGTTCTGTAGAAGTCACGAAGACCTGTGTCAACTGTGTGACGATGCCAGAGCAGAAGACTTGTTTAAGCACAGGTGAGGTCACAAATATGGTGTACAAAAAGGCAGACTGTAATGCGCCACGGCCTTTATTTGCCCTAACATGATGGCAATAGTTTATTGCTCTAGTCCTGATTTGAGGTTTTTTAACACGTTTGACGTCTTGATTTAATGTGAGCTAACGTTGTTTTTGTTTCAGAGGCTCTCGGAAAATAAAATTAATTGCATTGTTTACTGCAGTATAATTCTGTGTTTTTGGTGGTTGTTAATTTTTAAGTATTGTATAGTTGCCTATGCAAATGTAATATATCAATCAAATGTATTTTATAAAGCCCTTTTTACAAGTTGTGACAAAGTGCTTTTACAAACACCGAGCCTGAACCAACAGAGCACGCATCGACAAGTTCATACACAGCGGCCAGGAGAAACTCCCTAATGGGTCACATTTAGAAAGAAACCTAGAGTGGAACCAGGCTCTAAGGGGTGGCCAGTCAAATACACAATAGGGACAACCGGGAGGGTTGAAGGTTAGACATTTTAATATGCTCTCCTTTTAACTCTTCATCAAACAACAGGGTTTGTTTTCCAGTTTCATCTATGATATAGATTATCCTTTGTCTGAATGTGTTTTTGATGAATGTGTAAAATCGTAAAAAACCACTCCGCTGAACTCTATGGGTCCTTTTGAACTTTCCTTCTGAAGAGAAAGACCTACAGTAACCTTTCCGAATGATTGTATCCCTTTAAAGGGAAGGCAGACATGTTTAATTATTTTATTTCTATTATTATGTGTGATCTCATAAGATACATTACAGAATACAAAATATTTTACTCCAAATTATTATTTCTATATCAAAACAATTGTCTCAAATTTTCTCTATACCATAGTTTTACAGTAAGTGACTGCTTGCTGTCTATGATCAGTAAAGACTTTTGGAAAGAACTTCACATCAGCCGACGACACTTCTGCTTCTTGACAAGACGACTCCGCGCTGGATGAAAAACATCCATACATAACACACACTGTCTAATGAAGTACTGTTTAATTGATTTACCTAAATTATACGTTTACAACTTGTTTACCCCAATGATGCCGTTAACTAACAAAACATATATTATGTTGACTAACACATGTACACATAATACATGTTTTATAGATGCATTATTAGATTCATGTGAATTAATTTGTTAATGATTATCACTGTATCCTTATTGTAAAGTCTTGGCTTATTTCCTTCGTAATGTTTGTTCTGACACAACTATACTAAGTATTTTTGATGTAATTTATAAAGTCAAACTCGTTACTCTGAGCTCTGATTCCTTGCCTGTTTCCATAGCGGCACCGTAACCTTTGACTCTAGCTTTTCTATCCAGCCTGTACTTGTGTGACCTTTCTGGATTTCCTGTGTTTGACCTTCTGTTTGTTATCCTCCTTTGGTACTCAAATTAATTATGTATATTCAAAAGAAAGTAAAACAATGTGGGTGGCAGAAGATGGGGAGTTGTAAATGCAAACCAGCGACAACAAAAATGTGGATCACTTTTGACTGCCCTATATTTAAAAGAAAATTGAACACGTGAAATGTCTATCGCTAAAGCTTTGCCTTAGCGTTATATACATGTATAATGTTGCATTTATAAATCTCGATTTTGCAATGTGGACTACCAAGATCCAATATGTTGTGTGTTACGTTCAGAATTTTCTTGGTTTTGCATTGGTGGGTATGTGCCGGAAGGCAAAAAACAAACAGTCCTTTTGTTCAGAACCACATGCGCTATCTCGTGTGCAAACTGGAAAATTTCTCATTTTCTTCTCCTCCATCAAATAGTGACTCAAATACACTAATATAATAACCTTGCCTCACAGCTTTCAATAGTTCTTGACATTTCCCTCAGTCTTGGCTCATATCTGTCAGTTGAAAATGCACAATAAATCTTCTCGTCCCATCTACCCAGTGCTCAGACTCTCTCTGTTTTTCGCCAAACACTCAAGCTCTTTCAGTACGGGATCAAAAGTCAAGCTTGAACCGTCTTGTCCCTGTGAGTAAATGGGTTGTGTTGACTTGGACCATGGCTGCAGGGTTTAAAACCAAAATACATTTTCATTTGGAATTGTCTATAAGTAACCCACAGTTCATTGCAAAAGAAAATAATCTTATTTCCGTGCAGTAAACCATGTCATGTATTTGTTCTCTTTGTTGTGTCCTGTTATTATTTATTAAACTAATAGGCTACCGGAGGAACGTGGAAAGTCAACAAAGCCTTGACCTTTGCACTCTCTGCCCGACCGGCACAACTTGCAATTTACGTGAATCGGATGATTATAGATTCCCAGCAGCAGAAGCATTCTGATAGGAAGAACGGAGACTTCCGGAAATTAAATCCGGTTATCGATCGGCATAAAAATGTTAACGCCTCACGTTGATCGCCCTGTTTAAGGCTTCCTGTCTACATAATCAACTAATTTGACTAAACTAAAAGCCCTGGATCAGATCCACCCGTACCAGTAACGACCAAATCTGGGCTCAATGGAACAGTTAATTGAACAATGAAGTGAGATAGTTTTTACATCTCCTAGACATCTCATAAACATCTCACAGACATCTCATAAACATCTCACAGACATCTCATGGACATCTCACAGACATCTCATAAACATCTCATAAACATCTCACAAACATCTCACAGACATCTCATAGAAATATACTAATTGACGAAACAAGAAATATTAACATTTACCACAACTCCTCAAGATGGTTGGAATCCAATGACTGTGCAGCCCAATCCACGAAAGACAGAATAGCTGACTGCCTCTAATACTGCCTCTAATACTGCATACAATACTGCCTCTAATACTGCATACAATACTGCCTCTAATACTGCATATAATACTGCCTATAATACTGCCTCTAATACTGCTTCTAATGTTGCCTACAATACTGCCTCTAATGCTGCCTACAATACTGCCTCTAATACTGCATACAATACTGACTCTAATACTGCATACAATACTGACTCTAATACTGCATACAATACTGCCTCTAATACGGCATACAATACTGCCTCTAATACTGCATACAATACTGACTCTAATACTGCATACAATACTGACTCTAATACTGCATACAATACTGCCTCTAATACTGCATACAATACTGCCTCTAATACTGCTTCTAATGTTGCCTACAATACTGCCTCTAATACTGCCTCCAATACTGCTTCTATTACTGCCTCTAATACTGCATCTAATACTGCCTACAACACTGCCTCTAATACTGCCTACAACACTGCCTCTAATACTGCCCTAAATACTTATTGCGGTTTGGGCGCTTTTCTCTCCATCATTGTCGTGTTGTAGGAGGAAACTGGCTCCAATCAAGCGCTTTCCACGGGGTATGGCACGGCGTTGCAAAATAAGCACTTTCCACGGGGTATGGCACGGCGTTGCAATATAAGCACTTTCCACGGGGTATGGCACGGCGTTGCAATATAAGCACTTTCCACGGGGTATGGCACGGCGTTGCAATATAAGCACTTTCCACGGGGTATGGCACGGCGTTGCAATATAAGCGCTTTCCACGGGGTATGGCACGGCGTTGCAAAATCAAGTAACATTCTTCCTTCTTCCAGACCTCTTACCCTGACCCAAAGACCACCACATTGCCTCCACCACGCTTGACAGATGTGGTCAAGGACTCCCCCGGCATATTTTAATTTGGTCTGCATCTCACAAATGTTGTTCTTTGTGATCAGAACACTTCAAACGTACACACGTCTTTCTATAACACTTATTAATCTTCCTCTGCCCAGCGTCTGTATTATATTGCCCCATCTTAATCTTTTCTTTTTATTGGCCAGTCTGAGATATGTCTTTTTTCTTTGCAGGCATCGATTTGCAGTCGCCTGTTCCCTGTTCATGTGGAGACTGGTGTTTTGCCAGTAATATTTAATGAAACTGCCAGTTTGGACTTCTCAAATAAGACACTGAAATGTGTCTGTCCTCCTGCTCAGTCCAACTCCCCTTTCTATTCTTTTGCCTTCAGAACTGCTTTAATTCTTTATGGCATATATTGAACATGGCGCTGGAAACATTTCTCTGCGATTCTGGTCCATATTGACATCGAAGCATCACGCAGTTGCTGCAGGTTTGTCGGCTACACATCCCAGGATGCAAATCTCCGGCCACACCACATCCCAAAAATGCCTTTTGGATTGAGATTTGGTGAATACGGAGGCCATTTGAGTGCAGTAAAATCATTATCATGGCTAAGAAACCAGTTTGATGTGAGCATTGTGTTATTCTGCAGAAAGTTGTCGTCAGATGATGTATACACTGGAGTCATAAAGGGTTGGTCTCCATCAATACTCAGGAAGGCGGCGGCGTTTACATTATGTTTAATTGGTGCTAGACCTTTCTCTCATAAACCTTAGAGATGGTTGTGCGGAAGAATCCCAGTTGAACAGCACTTTCTGAAATACTAAAACCAGCCTTTCAACCGTGCCATGTTTAAAGTAATTTCAATCACCTTCCCTATTTTAATGCATGTCTGAACTTCTGTTAAAATGCTGCCAGATGATTGGCTGCTAAGATGCGTTATTTGCGATAACGAGCAGGTGAAAAGGTGTGCCTAACGAAGTGGCTGGTGAGTCCATGTATATGTGTGGGTACATGTGTGTGTACATGTTTTTCTTTGTCCTTTGTAGTTTGATGGCAAATAATATTTTTGCCTGCTATCATTTACATTTCTAACACTACAAATTGAGGAGAAAGTTAAAAAAATACTTTCCGAACAGACTCTAAGAGAATTTATATCTAGATGTATTAATAACCAGAGAAAGTGGTTAGTTCGTCAAATTAAGATATAGCCTAATTGGACTGTGACAGATGTGCAGTAACTGATAGACCTTGAAAACTCCTTTAAATATCGGCTTATAAGCTCATATTATTTACGACGTGAGTGCGTTTTGCTCTGAACAAGGGTTGATTAATGAAATGTCAACCGACAACGACAAAAAAAATTCAAAACAGAGATATGCAATCACAATCTATACGCTGGTGTCACTGTTAACACTACTGTGAATCGGCTACAAAGCAGGAAATCAATGACGTCCAGGCCAATGTCTGTTTGACCATTAGTTACAGTCCCCATGTTTGGGAGGCTTCTAGGGTGTTCTAGAGTGTCGATCAGCAGAACAATATAATCAAGGCAGACATATTAATAATGTTTGATTAATTAATGTAACAGTCTTTTCCGATATAACTCTTTATTCGTGTTATGTTAGCAGTTACTACCCGCTACGAACCAACCCTATCCAGTCCACTAATTTTGACAGGGGCTCTAAAGGGACCGAGGTGCCATTTATTACTCGGGACTGCAGTCATTCCAAATACCTCTGTGCGTTTACCTTCTGATAATCAATACGCGTTGCCCTCAGTCCCATCACCCCAGTAATCCCATTTACGCCTCCGTCACAGATCAAGTCTGTAATTAAATAGTTCTACAATCAGTTCAATACAAAGATATGGAGCGCCGTTGTCTTGGTCTTCATGGTAAATTGGTAACCAGCAATCGGGATGAATGAGAACACTTGCGCGGCACGTATCTCAGATAGCCACCTAGGAAGAAATCGGCGTAGTTTCTTCAGATTGCAATGAATGTATTTGCACCATCATGCTGTATCCCAGTCACTAATCATGTGATTCGTCACAGCATATTGATAGCCGAGGCTTCCTGGTGGCTTCGGATTCTCCACCATGTGCAATAATTCACGAGTGGCTGTACCTCCGTTTTAATATAAATGTCCTTCTGGTCTCTTCTGTCTGTGTGTTTCTCTCTTTATCCCATCATTCCTGCCTCACCCACTGCTGAACTTAACTTACATCACAATCTCCTCTCTTTGGGACACTTCCCCCGTCTGTTTTCCTGCTCTGAGACCTTTGAAACATTTCACAGTGGCTTTTCCTTTTCTCTCGTTCCACCGCTTCCACCGCTTCCATCCTACCCTCCTTGTCTCCTACCCTCCATGTCTCCTACCTTCCTTGTCTCCTACCCTCCTTGTCTCCTACCCTCCTTGTCTCCTACCCTCCATGTCTCCTACCTTCCTTGTCTCCTACCCTCCTTGTCTCCTACCCTCCCTGTCTCCTACCCTCCTTGTTTCCTACCCTCTCTGTCTCCTACCCTCTCTGTCTCCTACCCTCCCTGTCTCCTACCCTCTCTGTCTCCTACCCTCCATGTCTCCTACCCCCCCTGTCTCCTACCCTCCATGTCTCCTACCCTCCCTGTCTCCTACCCTCCTTGTCTCCTACCCTCCTTGTCTCCTACCTTCCTTGTCTCCTACCCTCCCTGTCTCCTACCCTCCCTGTCTCCTACCCTCCTTGTCTCCTACCCTCCTTGTCTCCTACCCTCCCTGTCTCCTACCCTCCCTGTCTCCTACCCTCCCTGTCTCCTACCCTCCCTGTCTCCTACCCTCCCTGTCTCCTACCCTCCCTGTCTCCTACCCTCCTTGTCTCCTACCCTCCTTGTCTCCTACCCTCCTTGTCTCCTACCTTCCTTGTCTCCTACCCTCCCTGTCTCCTACCCTCCTTGTCTCCTACCCTCCTTGTCTCCTACCCTCCTTGTCTCCTACCCTCCATGTCTCCTACCCTCCTTGTCTCTTACCCTCCATGTCCCCTACCCTCTCTGTCTCCTACCCTCTCTGTCTCCTACCCTCCTTGTCTCCTACCTTCCTTGTCTCCTACCCTCCTTGTCTCCTACCCTCCCTGTCTCCTACCCTCCTTGTCTCCTACCCTCTCTGTCTCCTACCCTCCTTGTCTCCTACCCTCCTTGTCTCCTACCCTCTCTGTCTCCTACCCTCCCTGTCTCCTACCCTCCTTGTCTCCTACCCTCCTTGTCTCCTACCCTCCATGTCCCCTTGCTGCGTGACGATCGAGACATTCAGAAGTGAGGTGTCACCATCTGGCCAATCATATATAGAGCGGCTGAATAAATAACGTCTCTTCAATCATCTCCAAGCTGACATGATGTAAAATGCCTCATTAATGGCAATAATGAATCCCAACACACAGCCCTCGCTATTCCTTTAGCTGAGCCAAAGCTGTATGGGGCTGTCAGTTTATTGATCTGGCTGCTGCGTTTTGATATACGGGACCAATCTAATTGCACTCAGTTTAGGTTTTATCGTATTTTCTGGGAAAGGCATTTATTAGGAGGTGCTGGGGCAATGTGGTATCCAGTTTGTCAGTTGAATCTCGGTATTTTCCACCATCATGGATGAAATACTATAATGGCAGGAGAACGACAAGGAGAAGAAAAGAAAGATAAACATCGTCTATAACATAAAGCTCTATGAAAGGGCAGCATAAAAATGATGTGGTGTTGTAGAGTGGTGCTATATGAATTCCAGCTAGCAGACACGTAGGTGGAGAAAACCAAAGCAGATACAGATCAATTTTTATGCGTCCTAAATGGTTTTCTCCTTTGCATTTCATTGGATATAGCTGTCTGTGATATTTGTATTCTTGTTGCATAATTCAGCTTTTGATGAGTAAATTCCATGCCTGTAGACAAGAGGGGCAAGATACCTATTTTTTGTTGTCGAGGTCAGACAGGCAGACAGCGAGGTTTACATAAACCATCACAGCTGAAAGTTAAATGCCAAGTCTGTACCAGAGGTTGTGCTGAATGAGTAAAGAAACACCTTATTGCAATAATGTTGGATGCTGTCAAGAGGTGAATTATGTTTTTGTATGTTTTAGTATATTTTCTTAGTTAGCCTTTAGCTGTGGATGCATATTTGAATCTTAAACCCAATGCTACAGCATAGCCAAACATAGTTTGAACTCAGGATAAGCTAGCCAGTGGACCATCTTAACCCAGAGCTTAGCACGAAGCCAAAAACTATACAGTGTGAATAGGCCATACAGTGCTATGTGGATATTCGTAGCAAAACTCTAACAACATTAATTGATGAAGGTAGCCCAGTTTAACAAATCTGTAACCTTTGAACCACATATGCAATTAAAATAAACAGAATGGCAATTTCTTCATGTGGGAAACGTTTTTGATTGAACTTATTAAGCAGCTGAAATTAGAATCAGGTTTTACAGAACAGATGTAAATAAACATCAGAAAACTGGTCCAGTGTAGTCATAACCACATGGTGTCACGATTGGTGTGGTGGCGTTGCTACACTTCCATTTCGGTGATCCACTTCCGTGTTTTTGTACTCACTAGCTGTGATTACTAACTCTTTCACGATGGCTCCCGCCGTCACGCCAGCGCCCAAGATGGCTGTTGCCGTCGTCACGCCAGCGCCCAAGATGGCTGCCGCCGTCACGCCAGCGTCCACGATGGCCGCCGCCACGACGGCGCCCACGATGGCCTCCGCCACCACGTCGCCCACGACGGCGGACTCTGAGCCGCACAAGATGGCGGACTCTGAGCCGCACAAGATGGCGGACTCTCAGCCACACAAGATGGCGGACTCTGAGCCGCACAAGATGGCGGACTCTCAGCCGCACAAGATGGCGGACTCTCAGCCGCACTAGATGGCGGTCTCTCTGCCGCACTAAATGGCGGTCTCTCAACCACCGAGGCATATTCAGGGCTGGACCTGCGGTCCTGGACTGACCCTTTTGGGTTTGACTGTGGGTTCTCTCCGTGTTGCTCCCTTGTTTTGGTTTTGTGTTTCTGTTCGGCTATCTGGGGAGCTAGCCTTTTAGTGGGGGATACTGTCACGATTGGTGTGGTGGCGTTGCTACACGGACATATTTCGGTGATGCACTTCCTTGTTTCACTTCCGTGTTTACGTTTGTCTCACGGCTGTTTGCACTTGTAATCACTGGGATATAAGAGGGTCGCGAGCAGTGCACTCGTTGCTTCGCATTCTGTCACGAACCGTAGGGTGTAGTGCAGGATGAAGCCAGGTGCAGAGCCAATGTATCCGTTTTAACAGGTTTATTGAGGCACAACACAACTCAAAACAAACCACGAACGGCGAAACAGACTAACTGGTTAACTGAAAAGGAAATGTGCGCATATAGCGACTTACATACAAAACATCCCAGAAACCACGATAGTCAAATAACAACCCACACCTCTCTATCTTACCGTGACATGTAACAATGCGAAGCAACGAGTGCACTGCTCGCGACCCTCTTATATCCCACATAAAGTGACAGATTACTAACAGCTGTGACCACGTGAAAGAGTTAGTAATCACAGCTAGTGAGTACAAAAACACGGAAGTGGATCACCGAAATGGAAGTGTAGCAACGCCACCACACCAATCGTGACACATGGGTGGTTTCAGAAAGCTGATTGGTGTACCCACACATGCACGGCCAAATGCATATTCAGAGATATGTGCTTTTTTAAGCCAGTGTTTTGATTTCAAAGAACATGATGACGTCTAGCGTTACGGGCAAATAACTCCACCTTGGACACGTCTGTTCAGAATGCATTGTTCCAGTAGTTTAGGTCTTCGTTCAGGTGTTGTCTGGCAAACTGCACACATGACTTCCTTTTATAAGAGCACAAAGTGCAGTTTCTTTCTGACAGCTGACAGATGCACTTCATGATTAATTCTGGTAAGAGAGAAATATGTATCCATTGCTGTTACTTTTGGGACTACTTCTTTGAGCATTTTTTGTCACCTCTTGGGTCTGAATTGTTAAGGACAGTCTGTCCTAGAAAGATATCAAGGTGTCTGGTATTTTCTCCTCTATAAACCTTGTCGTCTTTAGATTTTTTCAGACAGTGGAAATGAACAACTTAATTGAACACTGCATCAAAAATCATTCCTCCGAGGGCCTCGAAATTTACGTTATTAATGTTTCTAAACGTCGAGAAGACATTTACATTATAGACATAATAGACTAAATAAGACGTTCCTCGTCCTCCTTGCTTCTGTCACTCCCTCACAGATTCCAGCGAAACTGTAGACGATAATGATTTTCTACTTACGGATGCCACTATATTCCCTACAGTTTACAGCCGCAGCTTTGGGACTTAACAGGCTAGCTTAGATGGGGGGGTTATTTGCAACGCAGTTGTGTAATGTTAGCATTGTGTGATGGTTGGAATTTCCCTTTACAGATAACACACACAAACGCAGGAAACGAATACACACGAACAGATGGACAGACAACTGTATATGGATTTGTGCTGGTTACGGGTTATGAAGGTTAAAGGTTATGGAGAGCAATCGTTCAAATATTTAATCTTCCTTCTCTCGCTAATACAGTTGGCGAACGCGGTCCTTGAAGATATCTGACTCCTTCCGTGTTAATTTGAAGCGGAAATGAAGAAACGAAACAAAGCAGCCGTGCACTTCAGCGAAGCGGATGCATGAAATCAAAACACCTTTGGAGGGCTTCCAATCACCGGGCGCGTCCCGAACAGTACCCTGTCTCCTTCACTGCGCACTTATGTCTACCAGGTCACGTAAGCACTGCTCAGGGAGTAGGGGGCAATTTTAGGGGAAGCCACCAAGTGCCTGGAGGCGGTAATTATATTTCATGACAAGTGTGCATACTTCCTGGGTCCCTCCAAGAAGACGCTGAAGCCTCCTCCGTACTCATTGGAATGTGTACACGTTGACATCACATTAATTGGTCTCTCCAACTCCTGTTTCCGCATCGGCGGAAGGCTGACAGTGGGAATATAATGCCAGCTGCCCGTCGCGGTCGCCGCTGAGGAACTGGTTTAAATTGAGCTGGTGTGATTCCAGGGGACGGTTTCACTGACACAAATTAAGCATTGTCGTGGCGTCGCAATACATTTCAATGAAGACGCCGTGAATAAGAAAACAGTTTGTGTTTCAGCTGGCGCCGTAGTTGTAGGGGACTGTGATTTACCTACGCAATGACTCCTGCCGTAATGCAACGGAACAGGCCTAACAGAGAGATTAACGGCTCGATTAGTTATTTATGATTGTCTGCGCTAATCTGCAACTTTCAGAGATGAGTGTCGGGAAACGTATTGCCTAGTTGCTTTCCATCAGTCAGCTGGCAGTTTTTGCGTTGAGATGGCAGTAACAGGACCCTGCACTCCATCACCCAAAATGCAACACTGATGTTGACTACGAGTCCCCTGCTGTGAGCACACTGCTAAATAAAACAGAGCATAGAAGACATAGAAAGTGTCGCATCTCTGGGTTGCATGTGTGTGCGCGGTTGTGTGTGTGTGTGTGTAATTGTGCGTATGCGTGTGTGATTGTGTGTGTGCGTATGTGTGTGTTTGTGCATGTAAGTGTGTGTGTTATCGTGCGTATGCGTGCATGTGTGTATGTGAGTTTTTGGAGCCAGCTGTCACACAGTGGCCAGGTACTTTGTATCAAAAGTGAAAGATATGTCAATATTACAATCTCTATGCCTTGGTCGGTGTAACAAAACTAAAACAATATATCTCCACTTCATTACCCGAGAGAGAAGGAAAACGGGGTAGTTGATTTCATGACCAACCCACACAGCGTTAAGAAAGGTTTCAGTAGAGATTAATTAAAAATGATCAACTTAAGATAAAACACACATTTGGTTTTGGTTGCAGTCCTGGGTCCTGTCGTCAAAATAACCACAAGCTAAAATATGTGTGTCCCTGTCTGACAGTTAATGTCAGCTAGGTTTTCCTCCCATTACTCGCCGGTTCGGGCTTTTGCCATCATAACTTGGTCTAGTCGATGTGATGCACCGGTGAACAGAGGAACCGTTTTAAAATAAATAATCACCCAGACACAATCATCAGGTGTTTCTTTAGTTCTCTGTTGATACAAAATCATAAGACTGGAAAGGTCTCAGGAGAACGTTTTCATTATCGTAAGTAGCAAGTGGAGAGTTGCATGTCGATCTTCTTGAGGTCTTACATGTTCTCCGATAATCAAATAGATAACACCATGTGTTATTCCAGGATACATAGGAGGTGATCAATGAGCTTATAACCAACCTCCTACACCGTCTATAATCCTCTAATGATAAATATGTCTCTTACATAACACCCGTGTCTGGTCTGCAGTGTGGACATTGGTCTATCGATGAGTCACTATGACACACACTCACACACACACACTCACACACACACCCACACACACACACACACTCACACACACACCCACACACACTCACACACCCACACACAGACACACACACACACACACACACACACCACACCCACACACGCACACCCACACACACACACACACACCCACACACACCCACACACACACCCACACACGCACACCCACACACACACACACACCCACACCCACACACACACACTCACACACCCACACACACACTCACCCACACACACACACACACACTCACACACTCACACACACACACACACACACATAAACACACGCACACACATAAACACACGCACACACATAAGCACACGCACACACATAAACACACGCACACACATAAACACACGCACACACATAAACACACGCACACACATAAACACACGCACACAGACACACACACACACACACACACACACACACACAGACAGACAGACACACCCACCCACACACACACACACACACACAGACAGAGACAAAAAAGGAGAAAAAATTGATGAAATTAAGTAGTTGTTGCAATGTCGTCTGGAGCATTGGTTCAGTAAATAAATGTTGCTGGTTCGAATCCCGTATACAACAAGGTGGAAACCCATGTGGTTCTGCCCCTGAGCAAGTTTTTTCACAATTGCTCCCAGGTTGTTACTGTACGTGGCAATGCTCTCCTGGCATAATAACCTGTAAAAAAATATCTGTAGAAAAAAGCCCAACAATAAATAACTGTGAAATAACAGTACATTTTATAATATAATTATTCAAACTGACACATTTATATTACCAGGGAAATTTTTTATTTCAAGAAAATATTTTCCGTTAGGACTTTCGCTGAGATCATTTCGGACATGTCGACCAGGTATAGCTAGGAATAGTTTATAACACAGACTTATTTCCAGTTTTGTGTTATGTGTCTGATGTGTTTATTTATGCTGCTGGGGTTTATGTGAGCACCTCTTTAAATCATGTGTTGCTATTCAGAAGTGGATTTAAGAGCAAAGCCCAGTACATCTAAAGCAAGAGTCCTTGCTGTTTCATAGCGTTCCTTTAGCACAAGTCATGCTGTTCACAACAATATAACCACTGGCACAAATGACCAAAGCCAGGCCATTTTGTTTGGTCGGCATAGGCTACATTATTGACATTTGATCAAGAATACTTTTCCGAAAGTCTTTATCTACGGAAATGATATGCTAATTAACATAGGCTAATTGCTAATTGCTAATGACTGCACCTAACGGAGGATGCAAGCAACATACACACAAACAAGTATTCTTGTTGCCTCGTAAAAAAGTCCAGTGAATCACAAATGATTGATGCATTCTTAATTACCTAAATTGGTTAGCGGAATTTACATGTTTAGGGGAAGTTAAACATATGTCTTCACGTTGCACACCACATAAATTATTCAGAAAGCAGACAGAGATCTCTTCCTGTAAATGTTTCAAGCTGTGGGAGATTAGCATGTTGCTGATAGCCCATAATGTCCATTGCTGTCAATGATTGGATCATTTCCAATTCCTTTATATATAAATATATATAACATATCAATCAATCCAAATTATTTTATAAAGCCCTTTTTACAACAAATGTGTTACAAAGTTCTTTTGCAAACACCCAGCCTGAATCTGACAGAGCACACATCTACAAGCTGATACAATTTGATACACGGCGGCTTGGAAAAACTCCCTGATAAGTTGAATTTAGAAAGAAACCTAGAGTGGAACCAGGCTCTGTGGCCAGTCCTCTTCTTTTTCCTTGGATCCAGGACACAGTGTACATGTAAATAAAAGTTCCTAAGAATTAGTACGGAAAAATGTGTTTACATTATTCGGGAGACCACATCGGGTTTCGAATTTGCCACAGGTGGCTTTCTCAAATATATGTATAAACTTTGGAATCACGTCCGCCAAATCCTGGCCAACTTATGTTTCTACCACATAGTTCATTGCCCAGTCCTGGTATTTTAGGTTTCAATTAGAGATTAATAAGAAGCATAGAATAAAAGACAGTCTCAGCCCTCCAACTTGCGGATTGGTCAGCCGTGGATCTATACGAAGGCCTAGTTGGGAACAGGATAGCATTCAGTGGTGCGTAAGATACAGAAAGCCTTTCACAATATTTGGAGTGAAAGAAACTCTCTACAAACCGACTTCGTTCTGCTAAAAAGCTACATAGATTAAACCGTTTGTGTGCTACTCATTAAAAAACGACCAAACAGGAGAAAATTTGGTTCAAAATAAAACAAGACTGGAATATTTGGTAAAACGGCGAATGAGGTGGATACAATGACAAAAATGGTTGTTCTGTCCATGAGCAAGAAATTGTGCATTTTTTTGTTATAGTTTAAGTTATTTCATTAAACATCCTCCGTTCTAACTGGGCACGTGACCTGCCATAAAAAAATGCATCACTCTCCCAAATTAAAAAAAACGTGAAGAAGAAAAAAACTATACCGGAGCGGTCACACATTCTAAAATAAAAATTATCCTCGAAATGTATCCATTTGTTCCATCAAATCCGCCGGCTTGGCTGGACAGAGACAAACGCGTCAGATGAATCCACTTCCCCTTTAATGGATTTGTTGAGCCAGTCTTAACTTCATGTGTGCCTATCAACATTGCAACCAAAAACAAAAGACCAGGGCTTTAGAATATCACACGTTTTTTAGAGGGAACATCTCCCTTCTATACTGTAACACCAATAGCGAAACCTCACCAATGGGAAGTGAATGTGAGGACCAAACGCCTGCATCCATGTTGGGTCTCCGTTGCGGGCTGTTTTTCTCTGTCTTGTTCCTGGTGTACTTTGAATATACAAAAGTGAGAATATCTGTCTATCTTTGTGTTTGTTACTGTCTCTTTTAATTGCCCGTCTGAATAGATTTGCACAGTCCTGCACGTGTCTCGTATGAATTACACAGTCATGTCATTACGTCCAGCTATATAAAGGTGTGTTTATCCATCACCCATTACGATCATACTGATTATGTCAGGCAGAAAGCCACTCGTGGTTGCTGACTTGACAACACAGCGTTTGGTTATTGTTTTAGCCACAGTCTCGATGCAAATCATGATTTTTGACAACGCATACCTTCGAGACACTGTGTCTCAGTCTTGCATACGTTTGGCAAATGGGATTCTTTCCTCCGGTTTTAAACGGTGATTGAATACCTTTGCATTCTGGCAACATGCTCACCTTTCACAGCCGTGCAAATGTGGGAAGGTGCACGCTGAGAGATCTCCGAGGGAATTGAATCGCTGGTAGTGAATCATTTCAAATTCCATCTCCAGCCCACACCTAGGCTTTAAGTAGAGGCATGTCTTTCTCAATTTCAAAACAAATGCCTTCAATCTAAAAGGCATGAGGCAGCTCTGTCTGAAAGACATTCATTTTTCTCAATACGAACTATACCTTCAGATGCGAGCTCAATGATTTATTTCGTTTTAAATCAACCTTATACAAACCTTAGTTCATTGATCTCAACGTTTAATGTATGTTTAGAACAAGACATCAAAAATAGGATAAGAATTCATATTGTCACGTGGGGTGAGGTTTCGTTCCACACAGGACGTTTAGTGGGGTGCACTTCCTGTGTTCCGGTGCTGTTTAAATGTGAGCACGGCTGGTGATGATTAGCGATTAGCAAAGCGCCGTTTAGATCCCAGGAAGTTGGTGTCACTTTGTTACGCATTATTTGTTATGTGTCACGTTTCTTTCTAGGTGAGTGTCGGAGTTGCTCATATGTATTTGTTTTGTTAGTAAGTCACGTTTGCGCAATTTCATTCCAAAGTGGCATCTGTCTTCAGTTTGTAGTTTGTTTGGGTCAGCTGTAATAAAACCCTCATGAACGTGACAAAGCTCTGCGCCTGGTTTCTGCCACACTCTCAGCATGATTCGTGACACATACTGTATATTTCCGTCCGAAACGGCAGAACACTCTGCAATAAAGGGGCTAGAGAGTATTCCAGATATCACAAACCGTTGTGGCTGATGAAAGGGACTTGATTGTCCTAGATGCAGAGTATTACAACATGAAAATGTTGGAGCATCTAAAACGCCCAACGTGCAAGAAACTGGGCAGGAATCCCACAAATAAATACAAATCAGAGAATGACAACCTGCTCAAACTTGCTTAGTGTATGTCGAATAGGGAACATGATTAAAATGTAACAAGATAATCTGAAAACTGTGACATACTCCCATGCTTTACAAAATTCAGAAACTCAACGGAACCACGCCTGGCCAAATGGATCAGGAATCGGATCAGCAACAGAACCCCTTTTAAATGGCGTATTTCTTCCAAAAAAACGCTACAGTACGTCAGTGCCTTTTCTTCATATTGAAAGTCAACCATGAATGTGACATTTGTTATTTTACTAAATGAAAACAAAGTAGGTGGCTTTGACCAATGGAAATACGACTGAAATCCTGTCAAATGCGTTTATTGAGTTATGGACTCAGGGTTACGGTCTAGAGTGCTATGAGGGAAAAAATAATACTCATATTTGCATCTGGATTCCTGTCACCGAAAAACTACACTTTGCAATCAATCATTTAACCAAAAAACGCAAAATGTAATTCAGTTGTGCACGTCTACATTTAATATCTTTAATGTTCACTCAACATGGCATAAATTACTTTTAATGTACGTATTTCTTGTATATTCTTTATTAACTGTTTATTTCTTTGACAGGAAAAAACTGAGAGGAGTTTTGCACCACTTCTCAATGGAACCAGTCTCAAAACCGATGTGATGTCAGAAGTCTTTTATGTGTCTACAGCCGTATCTTATTTTCAACAGGATCCAAATCTAGCGTTTCACTCTGACGTTCCATAACGATCTATATCAGATTTTTTTGCCATGTGGTTGATTTGCTTTATTTCTTTTTTACCTGTTGCTGGACTTTGGTTTTGCTTCAGCTTTTTACACACATTCTCTACCACAAGGTTAAATTTATGGTTGACTTGATGATGGATAACTGAAAGCAGACTCAAACCATAAACTTATACCCCCTGATACTTTATTTTATGGTGGGGGGTCCGTTGTTCAACGGCAGAATTTTGTTTTTTCGCAAAAAAAAACATCTGGGATCGCAGCCAAACATCTGCACCTTTGACCGAGATGTTTTCTGGCAAACCTTTGTTGTACATTGTCACGGTCCGTTGGGTGTAGTGCGTGGTGAAGCCGTTTCCGGTCAGGTTTATTTAAAGACACGAACTTAAAACAAACCGTAAACGGCGACAAACACTAAACTGTTGATATGAAATAAAAGGTGCGCATATAGCGTCTTACACAAATCCCATATAATGACAACAGTAGTATAACACACTCACCTCTAAAATAACGTGTGACATGTAACAATGCGAAGCAATGAGTGCACTGCTCGCGACCCTCTTATATCCCAGTGATTACAAGTGCAAACAGCCGTGAGACAAACGTAAACACGGAAGTGAAACAAGGAAGTGCATCACCGAAATATGTCCGTGTAGCAACGCCACCACACCAATCGTGACAGTATCCCCCACTAAAAGGCTAGCTCCCCAGATAGCCGAACGGAAACACAAAACCAAAACAAGGGAGCAACAGGGAGAGAACCCGCAGTCAAACCCAAAAGGGTCAGTCCAGGACCGCAGGTCCAGCCCTGAAAAGGCCTCGGTGGCTGAGAGGCCGCCATCTAGTGCGGCTGAGAGGCCGCCATCTAGTGCGGCAGAGAGACCGCCATCTAGTGCGGCAGAGAGACCGCCATCTAGTGCGGCTGAGAGTCCGTCATCTTGTGCGGCTCAGAGTCCGCCATCTTGTGCGGCCCAGAGTCCGCCATCTTGTGCGGCTCAGAGTCCGCCGTCGTGGGCGACGTGGTGGCGGAGGCCATCGTGGGCGCCGTCGTGGCGGCGGCCATCGGGGGCGCAGTCGTGGCGGCGGCCATCGTGGGCGGTGTCGTGGCGGCGGCCATCGTGAGCGTAGTCGTGGCGGCGGCCATCGTGAGCGTAGTCGTGGCGGCGGCCATCGTGAGCGTAGTCGTGGCGGCGGCCATCGTGAGCGTAGTCGTGGCGGCGGCCATCGTGAGCGTAGTCGTGGCGGCGGCCATCGTGAGCGTAGTCGTGGCGGCGGCCATCGTGAGCGGAGTCGTGGCGGCGGCCATCGTGAGCGGCGGCGGCGGCCATCGTGAGCGTAGTCGTGGCGGCGGCCATCGTGAGCGTAGTCGTGGCGGCGGCCATCGTGAGCGTAGTCGTGGCGCCGGCCATCGTGAGCGTAGTCGTGGCGGCGGCCATCGTGAGCGTCGTCGTGGCGGCGGCCATCGTGAGCGTAGTCGTGGCGGCGGCCATCGTGAGCGTAGTCGTGGCGGCGGCCATCGTGAGCGTAGTCGTGGCGGCGGCCATCGTGAGCGTCGTCGTGGCGCGGCCTTCGTGGGCGGCGATGCGGCAGCCATTGTGGGCGGCGATGCGGCAGCCATTGTGGGCGGCGATGTGGCAGCCATTGTGGGCGGCGATGCGGCAGCCATTGTGGGCGGCGATGCGGCAGCCATTGTGGGCGGCGATGCGGCAGCCATTGTGGGCGGCGATGCGGCAGCCATTGTGGGCGGCGATGCGGCAGCCATTGTGGCACTGGCGTGACGGCGGGAGCCCTCGTGGGCGCTGGCGTGACGGCAACAGCCATCTTGAGCGCCGGCGGGACGACGGCAGCCATCTTGAGCGCTGGCGTGGCGGCAACAGCCATCTTGAGCGCTGGCGTGGCGGCAACAGCCATCTTGAGCGCTGGCGGGACGGCGGGAGCCATCGTGGACGCTGGCGTGACGGCGGCAGCCATCTTGGGCGCTGGCGGGACGACGACAGCCATCTTGGGCGCTGGCGTGACGGCGGGAGCCATCGTGGGCGCTGGCGTGACGGCAACAGCCATCTTGAGCGCCGGCGGGACGACGGCAGCCATCTTGAGCGCTGGCGTGACGGCAACAGCCATCTTGAGCGCTGGCGGGACGGCGGGAGCCATCGTGGACGCTGGCGTGATGGCGGCAGCCATCTTGGACGCTGGCGGGACGGCGGGAACCATCGTGGACGCTGGCGTGACGGCACCAGCCATCTTGAGCGCTGGCGGGACGGCGGGAGCCATCGTGGACGCTGGCGTGACGGTGGCAGCCATCTTGGGCGCTGGCGGGACAACGGCAGCCATCTTGAGCGCTGGCGTGACAGCAACAGCCATCTTGAGCGCTGGCGTGACGGCGGGAGCCATCGTGGACGCTGGCGAGACGGCGGCAGCCATCTTGGGCGCTGGCGGGACGACGGCAGCCATCTTGAGCGCTGGCATGGTGGCGACCATCTCGGGCGCAGGCGTGGTGGCGACCATCTCAGGCGCTGGCTCTTGGAAATCCAGCCATGTCCTCCACCACGTCCTAATAACAGCTGAGGGCTGTTCATCCAACCCCTCCGGGGGTTTTTCTGTCCCTGACGTCGGTGGCCGAAAAGGGTCTTCCCACGGCGGGGGTAGTGGCTGTAGCTCCAGCCATGTCCTCCACCACGTCCTAATAACAGCTGAGGGCTGTTCATCCAACCCCTCCGGGGGTTTTTCTGTCCCTGTCGTCGGCGGCAGAAAAGGGTCTTCCCACGGCGGGGGTAGTGGCTGTAGCTCCAGGGGTTTCCCTCCCCCTGTCTGCAGCCCCGGAGCAGTGGGGGGCCGTTCCTGCAGCACCAGGACCGTGGGTGCTCTCTCCGCGGTCCTCCCGGAACACCTCCTTAGCTCCCCCCCAAAAACCTTCTTGGGACGCCTTCGGGGTGCCCTCTTGCCTTCCTCCGGGAGGGACCGCGGACCCGGTGTAATCAGCCCTGATAGCTGCATCGGTGGCTCATACCCGAAGTAAGCACGGAGGCGCCTGTACTCCTCTTCGGGCGTCTCCGGCTTACCCCAGTCCCACTGCTCCGTGGTGCGACGGTGAGCTTCATCCTTCGGGGCGCTATAGCTTGCCCCCCCGAGGAATCCACTCACCGTCTGCTGGCTCCGCTGGCTTCTTTGTGGGCTTCGCATTCTGTCACGGTCCGTTGGGTGTAGTGCGTGGTGAAGCCAGGTGCAGAGCCAATGTATCCGTTTGGGTCAGGTTTATTTAAAGACACGAACTTAAAACAAACCGTAAACGGCGACAAACACTAAACTGTTGATATGAAATAAAAGGTGCGCATATAGCGTCTTACACAAATCCCATATAATGACAACAGTAGTATAACACACTCACCTCTAAAATAACGTGTGACATGTAACAATGCGAAGCAATGAGTGCACTGCTCGCGACCCTCTTATATCCCAGTGATTACAAGTGCAAACAGCCGTGAGACAAACGTAAACACGGAAGTGAAACAAGGAAGTGCATCACCGAAATATGTCCGTGTAGCAACGCCACCACACCAATCGTGACATACATTAAATTGCTTTTTTTACAGCATATTCTTCTTACTTCCTGACCTCTCATGTAGGCCACGTTCGTGCGATCACTTTCTGACGTCTGACCAATGCACGTCGATATTTATTGTGTCAAGAGGTGCCTATAGGTCCTTCAGTGTTACCGCGGGGTTCAGAAATACTTCTGTACGTTTATTTTGGTCAATTCTTTGGCTCAGTTCGTGGGACAGTTGGCACTAGATCTTGTTCCGGTGTGGACGATGAATGTAGTGGTAAACAACATTTTAGAAAAGTGTATTATGTATGTATTAATGTATTATTTGTTTGGGTAGTTTCTAAATGTGGCTTTACTTTACACAATGAACTTCTGTCTTGTTAATTGCCATGAAGATAGGAATGAAGAAACCACTCCAGTCCCATGAGGACACCTCTTCTATAATGTGAAATTGATTTGTCACTTAGCAGCTGGCAGTCTAGAATCCGCGATACGTTTCTTTGTTGTCCTTTGAGTTTATATTAGTGATGTGTCTAGAGATGTTCCCTTAGGAAATGCAACTAGAAAGCAACCAGTTGCCATCGCATTTTGTCACAATTAACATGGATTCTAGCTGTCTGGTACCGCTGCTTTGAAGTTTGTTGGCTGGATGAACATATTAATCAATATCATATAAAGCCATAACTCATAGCACATGATTTGGCCTACTTACTTGTTTCTGATTTATATGATTCAGTGTTACGCTACAGAATAAACATATTCGAAACAGTTTTGTATTTATATATATATATATTAATAAGATAGATATTTCCATACAAAGAAAAAATATGTTCTCTGGTGTATAATGCTGACACACCATTGTTGACTACAGGAGGAGTCTTTACCGAAGGCACAAGGCATATTCATACAATTGTCAGGCTGCACCCAACGAACGATGGTGACTGCTGTTTTAACCTGCTATAAATGTGGCATCGGTGAAGGGGAAATGCAGGGAGTATTATGATGTTAGAAGGCAACGGATATCTTTTATGGCACGTATATTTATAGGCGCGGTACTTCTGCTATTCTGCATGTCATAGAATACACAGAACAGTACATGTAGAGCAGCTCACGTACATCACAGCAGTACATTCACAAGTCTTATATGACGGCGCTTTATTTACCGTGGGAGATTTTTACATCGGCGTTTTTCCCTCGACAACAAACAACGATTCCTGAGACAGATCGTGCTGCCCGTTCGACGTCACAATTACATTTGCCCGACTGTGCACATGAAAGGCCTTAAGAAACAATGAAATAAATGAAAATAAACCATAATTTACCTCAATTATTTGCCGATTGTGTCGGTTTCCTGCAAGGGGAGACATCTCGGTGTCATCAATCAGAGCGACACAAAAAGGTCCCCGGGGGAGCCACTGAAGGATGGGAAACTCTTCTCCGCTATGAAATGAAAACTTGCCGTCAGGATGAACACGCAGTCACTGTATTCCTTTCCCAGAAAGAGAAAGACAGGGAGAGGAAGACAAGCATACTAAAAGACACTGTGACTACACAAAACACACAGCTGTAGTCAAACTATTGTATCGGTTTTATGAAAGTCGTTCAATAAAATAGCTAGAGCCTCGGCGTATTTACGAGTGATTATAGTTTCGGTTGTTTCACATCTTTAAATGTCTCTCGCATCAATAACTGGCAAATCCGGTAAGATTATAGATGCTAGTAGACTTCAAACAAAACAATGCGTGTGATATTATAATACCGAGCACTTCAACAAACATCTCCTGGAACGTCAGTCGTATCTCGTGCCCGAGGCTTCGGACCCAATTTGAATTCAATTAAAAGGGGTAATTAGTGGAATTAATTTACCATGTGGAAGCTTTGTGAATTGCAGCGAACAAACTGCTTGGATCCAGGGGCTGGTGAATTGCACGTGCGGCTCAGGGCCGGGGCCACTCAGCCGGCAGGAACGGGGAACCAGTTCTCGGGCTCAGTGTCTGGAAGATCCAGTTCACAATCTGCCATAAACCTCCTGGGTCTGATTCCCCAACCCCTCTGGCTGCCGCTGATCCATCCTAGTTGAAGGGGCGTGAATGTCCTCCTGGCCCATTTCTGGGGGACTCTTAACGCTGACCCCACTCTTCCCATGGATAAAAACTTATATTAATTGCAAGATTTAGCAAAAACGGTACCTATATGAACTGTTTCAATTCTTGTGTTCAGGTTGTGTTCAGATCTAAGGGTGATGATTTTGAACATGACGAGATTTCTCATCCAGCTGAAAAGCTGTCTCGCGATATCAGCCTGACAAAGCTGGGCGGAAATGAGTTCGGAGCCTTTCGTTCACCTTCGTGAAACATGCTACACTTAACCATGGACCTTGCTTAAGAGATACAGTTTTAATATTGACTTTAAAGTTTGCACTGAGTCTGCATTTCTAACCCGGATTGGCAGCTCATTCCGTAATAGAGGAGCTCGATAGCTGAAAGCTCTACCTCCGGCTGTGTGTTTTGAAATTTCAAGTACGATTAGAAGGCCAGTATCCTCTACTAGCTGACAAACAGATGTTTTAACTCAATCATCATTGAGCCGGCTGAGCGAGCCTGGGAGTGCCTCGTGAAATCTATTAGTAGTCGTAGAGTTTATGCAACGGGTCGTAAATATCCCTACCTGGGGGGCAAAAGTGCCACCTGTTGTGGCGCTAAATGTGATAAGATAATGGTCAAGTACATTTATTCCCTTCGATAAAACTAAACCTAAAGCATGATTGTGACAGTGCGTATGTCCTGAGACGTGCTGGAGAAAACCTACAAATTAGTTTATGGCTCAGAAAGCCTATTGAAGAGGGTTCTTGTTTTTTTCCATGTGGATGTTAAAGTCCCCAGAGATTAAAAACCATACTGTCATGATTACAATGTTGTACAAGAATTCTGGATGCTCACTGAGGAACAATGTGTACGGCCCAGGAGGCCTGTAAATAGTAGCCATCAAAAACAATGTATTAGCCTGGTTTGTAAAACTTAAAAAGACCCAGTGATGTTTTAGTGAAAATGTATATTGTGTAGCATAAATATTAGCAACACCCCCCCTTTACGGGATGCACAGGGAATCTGATCACTAGTGTAAACTTCATTTAAAGCGATAAATTCATCAGCCAAGTTTCACACAAGGCAATTAATTCTAATTTATGATCAGTGATTAATGAATTTACTGTAATTGCCTTTGAGGCAAGCAATCTAATATTGAAGAGACATATTTTAAGATACGAGGTATTAATGTCACTTGTGTTTATGACCAGTCTAAATGAGGACTTTATTTTAATAAGGTAGCTTTTATTAACACCTCCTTTTTTATGGTGAGTGGATCAGTTTCTAGCACCTCTGTAACGGCCGGTGAGTGGATCAGTTTCCAGCAACTCTGTAACGGCCGGTGAGTGGATCAGTTTCCAGCACCTCTGTAACGGCCGGTGAGTGGATCAGTTTCCAGCACCTCTGTTACGGCTGGTGAGTGGATCAGTTTCCAGCACCTCTGTGACGGCAGGTGAATGGATCAGTTTCCAGCACCTCTGTGACGGCTGGTGACTGGATCAGTTTCCAGCACCTCCGTGACGGCCGGTGAGTGGATCAGTTTCCAGCACCTCTGTGACGGTCGGTGACTGTATCAGTTTCCAGCACCTCTGTGACGGCCGGTGACTGGATCAGTTTCCAGCACCTCTGTGACGGCCGGTGAGTGGATCAGTTTCCAGCACCTCTGTAACGGCTGGTGAGTGGATCAGTTTCCAGCACCTCTGTGACGGCCGGTGAGAGGATCAGTTTCCAGCACCTCTGTGACGGCCAGTGAGTGGATCAGTTTCCATCACCTCTGTAACGGCTGGTGAGTGGATCAGTTTCCAGCACCTCCGTGACGGCCGGTGAGTGGATCAGTTTCCAGCACCTCTGTGACGGTCGGTGACTGGATCAGTTTCCAGCACCTCTGTGACGGCCGGTGACTGGATCAGTTTCCAGCACCTCTGTAACGGCTGGTGAGTGGATCAGTTTCCAGCACCTCTGTGACGGCCGGTGAGAGGATCAGTTTCCAGCACCTCTGTGACGGCCAGTGAGTCGATCAGTTTCCATCACCTCTGTAACGGCCGGTGAGTGGATCAGTTTCCAGCAACTCTGTAACGGCCGGTGAGTGGATCAGTTTCCAGCACCTCTGTAACGGCTGGTGAGTGGATCAGTTTCCAGCACCTCTGTAACGGCTGGTGAGTGGATCAGTTTCCAGCACCTCTGTGACGGCAGGTGAATGGATCAGTTTCCAGCACCTCTGTGACGGCTGGTGACTGGATCAGTTTCCAGCACCTCCGTGACGGCCGGTGAGTGGATCAGTTTCCAGCACCTCTGTGACGGTCGGTGACTGGATCAGTTTCCAGCACCTCTGTGACGGCCGGTGACTGGATCAGTTTCCAGCACCTCTGTGACGGCCGGTGAGTGGATCAGTTTCCAGCACCTCTGTAACGGCTGGTGAGTGGATCAGTTTCCAGCACCTCTGTAACGGCTGGTGAGTGGATCAGTTTCCAGCACCTCTGTGACGGCCGGTGAGTGGATCAGTTTCCATCACCTCTGTAACGGCCGGTGACTGGATCAGTTTCCAGCACCTCCGTGACGGCCGGTGAGTGGATCAGTTTCCAGCACCTCTGTGACGGTCGGTGACTGGATCAGTTTCCAGCACCTCTGTGACGGCCGGTGACTGGATCAGTTTCCAGCACCTCTGTGACGGCCGGTGAGTGGATCAGTTTTCAGCACCTCTGTAACGGCTGGTGAGTGGATCAGTTTCCAGCACCTCTGTGACGGCCGGTGAGAGGATCAGTTTCCATCACCTCTGTAACGGCCGGTGAGTGGATCAGTTTCCAGCACCTCTGTAACGGCTTGTGACGGCCGGTGAGTGGATCAGTTTCCATCACCTCTGTAACGGCTGGTGACTGGATCAGTTTCCAGCACCTCCGTGACGGCCGGTGAGTGGATCAGTTTCCAGCACCTCTGTGACGGTCGGTGACTGGATCAGTTTCCAGCACCTCTGTGACGGCCGGTGACTGGATCAGTTTCCAGCACCTCTGTAACGGCTGGTGAGTGGATCAGTTTCCAGCACCTCTGTGACGGCCGGTGAGAGGATCAGTTTCCAGCACCTCTGTGACGGCCAGTGAGTCGATCAGTTTCCATCACCTCTGTAACGGCCGGTGAGTGGATCAGTTTCCAACAACTCTGTAACGGCCGGTGAGTGGATCAGTTTCCAGCACCTCTGTAACGGCTGGTGAGTGGATCAGTTTCCAGCACCTCTGTAACGGCTGGTGAGTGGATCAGTTTCCAGCACCTCTGTGACGGCAGGTGAATGGATCAGTTTCCAGCACCTCTGTGACGGCTGGTGACTGGATCAGTTTCCAGCACCTCCGTGACGGCCGGTGAGTGGATCAGTTTCCAGCACCTCTGTGACGGTCGGTGACTGGATCAGTTTCCAGCACCTCTGTGACGGCCGGTGACTGGATCAGTTTCCAGCACCTCTGTGACGGCCGGTGAGTGGATCAGTTTCCAGCACCTCTGTAACGGCTGGTGAGTGGATCAGTTTCCAGCACCTCTGTAACGGCTGGTGAGTGGATCAGTTTCCAGCACCTCTGTGACGGCCGGTGAGTGGATCAGTTTCCATCACCTCTGTAACGGCCGGTGACTGGATCAGTTTCCAGCACCTCCGTGACGGCCGGTGAGTGGATCAGTTTCCAGCACCTCTGTGACGGTCGGTGACTGGATCAGTTTCCAGCACCTCTGTGACGGCCGGTGACTGGATCAGTTTCCAGCACCTCTGTGACGGCCGGTGAGTGGATCAGTTTTCAGCACCTCTGTAACGGCTGGTGAGTGGATCAGTTTCCAGCACCTCTGTGACGGCCGGTGAGAGGATCAGTTTCCATCACCTCTGTAACGGCCGGTGAGTGGATCAGTTTCCAGCACCTCTGTAACGGCTGGTGAGTGGATCAGTTTCCAGCACCTCTGTAACGGCTGGTGACTGGATCAGTTTCCAGCACCTCTGTGACGGCCCGTGAGTGGATCAGTTTCCATCACCTCTGTAACGGCTGGTGAGTGGATCAGTTTCCAGCACCTCTGTAACGGCTGGTGAGTGGATCAGTTTCCAGCACCTCTGTGACGGCCGGTGAGTGGATCAGTTTCCATCACCTCTGTAACGGCCGGTGAGTGGATCAGTTTCCAGCACCTCTGTGACGGCCGGTGAGTGGATCAGTTTCCAGCACCTCTGTGACGGCCGGTGAGTGGATCAGTTTCCATCACCTCTGTAACGGCTGGTGAGTGGATCAGTTTCCAGCACCTCTGTAACGGCTGGTGAGTGGATCAGTTTCCAGCACCTCTGTAACGGCCGGTGAGTGGATCAGTTTCCAGCACCTCTGTGACGGCTGGTGAGTGGATCAGTTTCCAGCACCTCTGTGACGGCCGGTGAGTGGATCAGTTTCCATCACCTCTGTAACGGCTGGTGAGTGGATCAGTTTCCAGCACCTCTGTAACGGCTGGTGAGTGGATCAGTTTCCATCACCTCTGTAACGGCCGGTGAGTGGATCAGTTTCCAGCACCTCTGTGACGGCTGGTGACTGGGTTAATGCGTGTCATTAGAGTGGTGACCTTTTCAGGAAATTGCAACTGTGCTCTCGTCTCCTCACGACCCCCTGATTACCGTGGTTACCGTGGCATGAATCAAATGTCCCAGTCGACATGCTGGCGGTAGCACTCACAGACCAAACCAACGGGAATAAATGACTCCCATCAATGCCTCTCTCGGCATGCTTCCTGGAATTGTTTGGTGTCCCGGAGTCTTTGTATGTGACAGTTTTTTGGACATGGCAAGTTAGGATGGTGTGGGTTGTTCTGGGATAAGGTACGAATTTGACTATTCTTTTTTAAACCCTATGGTCCACAACAGGCTGCCGTGCCCTAATTAATTCATGTCATTATGTTTCCCAGAATTCCCTTTGAGTTGTGCTAGCCACACCAATGTCTGGAACAATAATGTGCTGCTGGGTTTCTAGGACACCCACAGTCTGATCTACAGTGGGAAAAATAAGCACATTATGCTGTTGAAAAATAGAAAAAGAAGGTAAATTCATGTTATTCTTAAATAGCATTTTTAACAATAATGATTTTATGGATAGAAAATCACCTTTGAACAAAATACAGGGTACAATTGTTTCACATTTCTTCTGAAGACTTGGAATTCACATTTATGCACATTAACACTAAAGGCACAGTCATTGTAACCTCAAATCATTTTCCACTTTTGTTCTGGGAATCCTGTGTAGGTCCTGCAACCAAAAAATGTGAAAACAATTGTATATGATAACTTGGCATTATCCAGATTTTGAAAATTAATAATTTAGACCAGTAATTGGTGAAATAACATTAGACAGGATGTCAAAAATGTCATGAGTATTTTGAGAGAACATAAACATGTTGTAATTGGAGACTGCATTTTTGACTTGACCAATTGTTGATTACCCGTTTGTCCCTCTAATTTCCAGACTTGGCAGAACATTTACGTTACGGTCGTTGTTCTGTTTCAGACAGATCTGTTTGAATTTGTGGCCAATAACAGTGTTCATGACGTACTGTGTGATTATAAAAAGCCCTTTAAATCTGCTCTCAGAGAATAAGCTCATCCCTCTTAAATGTGGCCTCTTCCAAGTAATTTGTGGACTCATCCTTTTGGGACGACTTTCCGTGAATGATACACTCAGTCATGTTTGGTATCCCTGAAGCAACATGTCACTCATGTTTGGTATCCCAGCAGCAACCTGTCAGTCATGTTTGGTATCCATGCAGCTACATGTCAGTCATGTTTGGTATCCCTGCATCAACCTGTCAGTCATGTTTGGTATCCCAGCAGCAACCTGTCACTCATGTTTGGTATCCCAGCATCAACCTGTCAGTCATGTTTGGTATCCATGCAGCTACATGTCAGTCATGTTTGGTATCCCAGCATCAACATGTCAGTCATGTTTGGTATCCCTGTAGCAACATGTCAGTCATGTTTGGTATCCCTGTAGCAACATGTCAGTCATGTTTGGTATCCTTGCTTCCACATGTCAGTCATGTTTGGTATCCCTGCAGCAACATGTCAGTCATGTTTGGTATCCCTGTAGCTACATGTCAGTCATGTTTGGTATCCCTGTAGCAACATGTCAGTCATGTTTGGTATCCCTGTAGCTACATGTCAGTCATGTTTGGTATCCTTGCTTCCACATGTCAGTCATGTTTGGTATCCCTGCAGCAACATGTCAGTCATGTTTGGTATCCCTGTAGCAACATGTCAGTCATGTTTGGTATCCCTGTAGCAACATGTCAGTCATGTTTGGTGTCCCAGCAGCAACCTGTCAGTCATGTTTTCTCAGACCACCTCCCTTCAAAGCCCAGTGCCTAGAGGTTTACATCTGATAGTTAAGGGAAAGTTATATACTTATGTTTCAGCGCTATTTGTTCTAAATGCTATTTAATGTTGACCTTGGTGGAAGAAAACGATGATTAGAGGGAAGTTGATTAGTGCCTATCATGGACACATAACATGAGAGTAATACATAAAATGTAACACACACAATTATACGATGAAGCCCCACGTTAAACGCAGTGAAGATATAGCGACCACCCACACAAACTACGGTGATATATACAGTATATATATATATATATAAACAGTGAACTGTAGTGAACCAAGTGGCATTCAAACCATTTAGCAACATCCCTATTTTCCCCCCAGGATTTTTGTCAACCCCCTGGAGGTGCAATGACAAATCGTGCAATTGAGCGAGTGTCTTTTGCCTTACAAATCAGCCGTCGCCTGCATCTCTTTCTCCCCCCTGTGAATGACAGGTCTTTAGCTGATCCCATAATGTATATCCAGGCTGAACTGTATCTGTGTAAACACCCAACTGTATCTGTCAGTTCGACTAAATATTACAGAGATCAGATGTCATCATATCTGACTCGAGACATGCTGGGACAAGTGATGATCAGATATAAATTCTGTATGTATCGAACCAGCATGTATTCGAAAGACACACACATGCCTGTTTTAGTTCGTCCGGTAGTGAACGGTTTACGTGCTTATGTGCTTTCGTTTGTGCGTTAAATAGGCTGCTGCTTGAGCACAAATTACCTTTGCACACAAATGTCGGTCTTTAAAAGCCCATGTGGAATGTCTGATAGCGGGCTGAAGGTGATATTACTGCCCCCTGGAGCTGCAGTGTTTCTGAAAGTTTTTTTATCACCAACACACGGAATGTCAGCCATGTTTTATTTCCGTTGCGATTGTAAATTATATATTTTTCGATTTCGTTAACACGAGCCATGTATAACTACCAAGGCTTGTAATGCAAATTGTAATGACCGCTTATCTCCGGCAAAATTGTTATAGTATAGGAATACCGTAACAATTTTCCCGTGCACATATATATCTGTCTGGAATTTCGAAAATAGCCCGTTAAAACGAGTTTACAAAACTTTGCCCGCTACTGATGTAGCTGATATTAGCAAATCATTAATTGCGGAAAGTAAATTTGATGGAATCCTGTTAGTGCTTGGCAAAAAAACTTTACTTGTCAAACAAGGCATGTTTGTTTGTCATAAACAGGTCTTCCCCAAGTAGCATGACTAACAGTAATCTAAAGAAAAAATACATATCACCCTAAAACCTGAGGCCAAAGGAATTAAAATCTGTTTCCCACAAGATGGTGATACTCTTATTCAGATAAGATTTTTTGTTGTTGTGTTTTTATCAAAATTTGGCAACCCCACTTCAGTTTAGCAGTGACCAACCCCACTTCAGTTTAGCAGTGACCAGCCACACTGACAAGAGTACAGTGTTCATCCACATTACATAGAAACGGCAGTGACTGTGTACAATAACCACAGTGAAACTACAGTGTTCGTCCACATTACATATAGAAACAGCAGTGACTGTGTACAATAACCACAGTGAAACTAGAGTGTTCGTCCACATTACATATAGAAACAGCAGTGACTGTGTACAATAACCACAGTGAAACTACAGTGTTCATCCACATTACATATATAGAAACAGCAGTGACTGTGTACAATAACCACAGTGAAACTACAGTGTTTGTCAACAAAAACAGTGAAACTGAGGAACCTGGATTATCGGCATAGCCAACAGCAGTGTGAAAGGGTGGATTTAATAGCAGAACATATTTCTGTTTTCTAGTGTTTTTTTACAACATTTAGTTAGCCGAACACTAGAAACAGCCCATAATAGAGGTGTGGCTGAAGTTTGGTGGTTGTTATCTGAGTACAGTGACACTAGTGACCACCCACGCTCAATATAGTGTCAAACGGTAGTGGACTAATGTAAGAAGCTTCGATATTAATCTTCCTTTTTGTGAGATTTGTTCGGAAATCACTCAGTCGAAGTAAGCATATACTCTGTGAGACTGCAAGACGTTAAGTCTCTTGGTGATTCAGCTCGCATGGCTCGTTCGATGGATGTGCACCAAGGTGTGAAGTAGACACACACCACACACACACACACACCACACCACACACACATCGATAGCTTTGATAATGAACAAATGTGTGAAATAGAGCTTGGCACAGTGTAATGAAATGTCCATCGCTGCCTTTTCCAAAAGCGTCTGAAGTCTGTCCAATACAATAAATAATGACTGACTGCCTTAAAGCCAATTAAACAGCAGCGCTGGCAAATATATGGACTTTATTGCCTAGCGCGCGAGAAAAGGCTTAAGCTGCACAATGCAAAGCACTCGATGTGTAATTGAACTCAACAGATCCGAGTAAAACTCCTTTCTTTGTGGCTTGATGGTTGATGAAAAAGTATCACCTCAGTTCAAAGATTGTGTTTGACCTATTGTGACAGAATTAATGTTTGCCCCTATCAAACGGGGTGCTTTGACCAGACATTACACAATGTATTTACGGCAATGGTTCTCCTGTTTATATTAAAACAACGACTAAAGTGTTTTGTGTGCAAATGAACTGGAGACTATAGAAAATAGTGACCCAAAACACTGCAGTGTCCAGTTTATATTCCTTCACTGTTAGGACTCATTATTGGGAGCAACCTGAGGAGAACCAGACGTAGCAGTTGACACCAGACGAGGAGTGAGAGACAGGCCGTGCCCGTGTCCTCGACATGAACCGTCCGTATATGCATAAATGTTTCACCGCTTTTACCGTGCACATGGAGACGTGCGCTGCCTTCATGTTCCCGTCAGCACGTGCGCTGCCTTCGTGTTCCAGTCAGACACATCCAGTGGAGAATTGTACTGAACCTTGAGTGAACTGCGCTGAACATAGCACGTCCCACGCACCGACGCGGTGAGAGTCGTCCCGGCGATTGTGAACCACCGTGACGACGGTCGGGTCGGTTCCGTCCAAACACGTCTTGGTGTTCTTGCAACACGACTCTTAAACACCGGCGCGTTCGTTATTGCGTCGTGATGAACTGACAGTCATGTGACCGGTGCTCTCAGATGTTGCGTTTATTCGGATTAATATTATTTGATCACGATTTGGTCAAAGAACGAAGCTTAAGTGTGTCATGGCTCCAGCCCCTCGAACGGACAATAAGGATTCTTAGATACCCAGAGATCTATAAAGAGCTTCAAGCCAAAGCCTTTTGCTTTGGGCAACTGTCTTATATTGTCAAAGCTGTCAACTGTCTTATGCTGTCTGTGTGCAATAGCCCTGGCTCAGACGCTGGTGAACTGATCGCTCTGCTGGACCAATCAGTCTTGTTTAGCCAAAGCCCCTGAATCGTCAGGACAAGAAACTTTCTGATATGAATTCTGATCTTTTAAAACCCATTCCAGCAATTGATTATATTTTTGGCAAACATCAAAACACAAATCCTGTCATGGCGTCTCTAGCCTGGAGAGACACGGACGACTTAAAGTCGTGTTTATTACGTTTTTCCGGACTCTGGCGTGGCTCCTCTTATGTTAAGGTGCCAGATTCACTAAAAAGATCAAGCATTCCTTCTGACACCTGCTTGACATATATTCCTCTTTTAGAAGCGTCGACGGATTTTCTTTTCAGAAATATCAAATGTATACTTTATTTATTTTATATTATCGAGTTAGTGCACTGGCTCGATTTAAGAATTCTCCACATCTCAAGTGAACGCGAAGCAAGATGTCTTTTAAAATTAAAGCGTGGCTCTGAAATCTCAATTTTACTGCTCTCCTGTCTTTTTCTCAAACGAATTAATTCAGATTAAGGTGGGAGGAAAATATGTCAAATTTAGCTGTAAAAAAGTGATTAATTGCTCAAAGCCACAGTTAATGTTTAGAACTTCTGGTTATTCGTTCTAATTAAAATGAAAAATAAAACGCAATTGTGTGGTCCGCTGTTTTCTGTTTTTCTTGTTTTCCTAGTCTGTCTAGTGTCTGTTATTTCCAGGCATTTCGGTTTCTGATTCTTGTTTCTGTAATTCTATGATCAATTATTTTGGTTCACCAACATCACCTGTTTTCTCCACCACCTATTATCTCTTGCCTATTTAGTTCGGTCCTGGTTCTTTTTCTCTTCGTCAGGTATTGTCTGTTCTGACACGTCCACACCAAACCTTCTTGATGGACCTTTAATACAGTCATACCTCAGATGCCAACCTGTTCCTGTCTGTTTACCCTGGACTCTGATTCCTAGCGTGACTCCTGTCTGTTTACCCTGGACTCTGATTCCTAGCGTGACTCCTGTCTGTTTACCCTGGACTCTGATTCCTAGCGTGACTCCTGTCTGTTTATCCTGGACTCTGATTCCTAGCGTGACTCCCTTCTGTTTACCCTGGACTCTGATTCCTAGCGTGACTCCTGTCTGTTTATCCTGGACTCTGATTCCTAGCGTGACTCCCTTCTGTTTATCCTGGACTCTGATTCCTAGCGTGACTCCCTTCTGTTTACCCTGGACTCTGATTCCTAGCGCGTCTCCCTATAGCTGCACTGTAGCCTTTGACTGTAATTTTGATATCAAGCCAGTTGCTGACCGTTTTAGGATTCCCTGTGTTTGACCATATGTGTGTTTCTTAACCATTCCTCTTCCTGTGGTGCTTTCCAGTTTAAACTCATGCTGCGCCCTGCACTAAAAAAAAACATATTTGTTACAGTGCAAATCCACCCACAGCTTCTAGTATTTTAGCTTTTACAACAAAAACAGCTGCTGAATTCCAAACATCCCATCTCATCACCATACTATAGACACAGCATACTATACACTACATACTATACACTACATACATACTATACACACTACACACTACATACTATACACACTACACACTACATACTATACACACTACACACTACATACTATACACACTACATACTATACACACTACATAATATACACACTACATACTATACACACTACATACTATGCACTACATACTATACACACTACATACTATACACACTACATACTATACACACTACATACTATACACACTACATACTATACACTACATACTATACACTACATACTATACACTACATACTATACACACTACATACTATACACTACATACTATACACTACATGCTATACACTACATACTATACACACTACATACTATACACACTACATACTATACACTACATACTATACACTACATGCTATACACTACATACTATACATACTACATACCAGAGCTGTGCTCGAGACCACCTAAAGCGAGACCGAGACGAGACCGAGACCGAAGGGGGCCGAGACCGAGACGAGACCAAGACCGAAGGGGGCCGAGACCGAGACGAGACCGAGACCGAAGGGGGCCGAGACCGAGACCAGTCATATCAACACTAAATAATATGACATGTTTTTGGTCCAATGACCAATGTAAAAAAAAACACTTGACCAACAGCATCAGATCATCTACTGTGTTGTCATCCTGAATGAAATGGATTTTATTAAAAGAGTATGTAGGCCTATTTATTGTCTTATGTAAACATAAAATACGAAAATAAAACCATGATTTTAAAATGCACAGGCTATGATATTAAAATTTCTAAAAATCGAATAAATGAAAATCCATCAAACTGTATGTCCTATGTTGATGTAGTAAATGCTAACACATTTTAGATCACTAGCGACTTGCAATCAAATGATTTTTATTGGCCGATAAACAAATCTATTTATAATTATTTATCCGTCCACAGGCACGCAGCTTCAGTTGTTTGTCTGCTTGAGCAGGACACGCAAACGAACCGGTTGCACTGCGCACAGTGTTCATTATTGTTCCGAGTGCACATGAGACAGCAGCAAACTAACCCGGTTGAACTGCGCACAGTGTTCATATAGATCAGACCAAAACCCGTCCAGTTTAATAAAGATCGGACCAAAACGGGCCCAGTTATAAAGATCGGACCATAACCGGTCCAGTTTTATGCTCTTTCTGCCGTATGCCCCCCGGACTTATGTATGTCCCACGTCCTTCTGTTTGCATGAGTAATTTCATTTATCCCCCATTTGTAGTTAGCCTATTAATAATTATTGTTTATATTCGTTTAATTTCGATACAAAACAATATTTTGTTGAAGTCTCTTGTAGGCTATATGAATACACTGTGGTTCATTCGTTATTAATTATTGAGTGCAATAGGCGCATGACACATGAATGGGGCTGTATGTATTTGGCGGAATTCGTTCTGTTTATTTAGTGAAACATATTTCTTTATAAACGTACCTCTTTTTTGTAGTTCAACCAAGCCAATCAGACTATTGTCTATATGTGTTCTCGTAGTATTTGTCTGTGTATCGCCCATTCAACCATTGCCATCATAGGCTCAGTGAAGTGTGATCGGTGTCTGGGTACCGCAATTAGGGTACCAACGCCCAGCGGCGTGGGATTTTGGCGACAGGAAGGCAGTTTAGGTATCAAAAAACATGTAAATAGTAGTTTTATATATTGTTCGGTTTGTGATTTTGCAATTCTGAAAACGGGACAAGGTAAAATGCACGTATTTAGGAAAAGTCATGGAAGGACGTCGGCTGTAGCTTTTCAACATGATATATGTATTTTAATTACTAACCGCTGTGTGTTTTCGGACAAATTATTTATTTGTGCTCACTGTACTGAATATAGGCTAAACGAATATATTGGCTGATTGTGCAGACATGATCGAGCATATGTTTAAGATTGAAGTATTTACGTGAATGGGTGCACGCTCTAGCGACGCTGGGGTGGGCTTTTCTTCAAAAGTAGATAGCCATTGGCGGGATAAGCCACATCAGAAAAAAACAGTCTGACTGACGAAATACAGCCAATGGAAATACAGCCTCTACATGTCATACTTAAATATTTTGCTAGAAAAAATTGTGGGCGATAATTTCTACGCTGGTCTCGGCTGGTCTAGGAAGAATTTACGAGTCCTTACTGTCCGAGACCGAGTCGAGACCGAGTCCAAATGTAACCGAGACCGAGACGAGACCGAGACCTTAAAAAAGTGGTCTCGAGACCGGTCTCGAGACCGAGACCGGTCTCGAGTACTACAGCTCTGCTACATACTATACACTACATACTATACACTACATACTATACACACTACATACTATACACTACATACTATACACTACATACTATACACACTACATACTATACACTACATACTATACACTACATACTATACACACTACATACTATACACTACATACTATACACTACATACTATACACTATACATACTATACACACTACATACTATACACACTACATACTATACGCTACATACTATACACTACATACTATACACTACATACTATACACTACATACTATACACACTACATACTATACACACTACATACTATACACACTACATACTATACACTATACACTACTATACACTACACACTATACACTACATACACTACATACATACTATACACTACATACTATATACACACTACATACTATACACTACATACTATACACTACATACTATACACACTACTATACACTACTACTACACTACATACTATACACTACATACTATACACTACATACTATACACTACATACTATACACTACATACTATACACACTACATACTATACACACTACATACTATACACTACATACTATACACTACATACTATACACACTACATACTATACACACTACATACTATACACTACATACTATACACTACATACTATACACTACATACTATACACACTACATACTATACACTACATACTATACACTACATACTATACACACTACATACTATACACTACATACTATACACTACATACTATACACACTACATACTATACACTATACTATACACTACATACTATACACTACATACTATACACTACATACTACATACTATACACACTACATACTATACACACATACTATACTATACTATATACACTACATACTATACACTACATACTATACACTACATACTATACACATACTACTATACACTACATACTATACACACTACATACTACACTACTATATACACTACATACTATACACTACATACTATACACACTACATACTATACACTACATACTATACACTACATACTATACACTACATACTATACACTACATACTATACACTACATACTATACACTACATACTATACACACTACATACTATACACTACATACTATACACTACATACTATACACACATACTATACACTACATACTATACACACTACATACTATACACTACACACTACATACTATACACTACATACTATACACTACACACTACATACTATACATTAAATACTATACACACTACACACTACATACTATACACTACATACTATACACTACATACTATACACACTACATAATATACACTACATACTATACACACTACATACTATACACTACATACTATACACACTACATACTATACACTACATACTATACACACTACATAATATACACTACATACTATACACACACTACACACTACATACTATACACTACATACATATACACACTACATACTATACACTACATACTATACACACTACATACTATACACTACATACTATACACTACATACTATACACTACATACTATACACACTACATACATACACTACATACTACACTACATACACACTACATACTATACACACTACACACTACACTACATACTATACACACATACACTACACACACTACATACACTACTACACACTACATACTATACACTACATACATACACACTATACACATACACACATACATACTATACACTACATACTATACACACTACATACTATACACTACATACTATACACACTACTATACACACTACATACTTATACACTACATACTATACACTACTACACACTACATACTATACACTACATACTATACACACTACACTACTACACACTACATACTATACACACTACATACTATACACATACTATACTACATACATACTATACACACTACACACTACATACTATACACTACATACTATACACTACATACTATACACTACATACTATACACACTACACTACATACATACTATACACTACATACTATACACACTACATACTATACACTACATACTATACACACTACACACTACATACTATACACTACATACTATACACACTACATAATATACACTACTACACACTACATACTATACACTACATACTATACACACTACACACTACATACTATACACTACATACTATACACACTACACACTACATACTATACACACTACACACTACATACTATACACTACATACTATACACACTACATAATATACACTACATACTATACACTACATACTATACACACTACACACTACATACTATACACTACATACTATACACACTACATAATATACACTACATACTATACACACTACATAATATACACACTACACACTACATACTATACACTACATACTATACACACTACATAATATACACTACATACTATACACACTACATAATATACACACTACACACTACATACTATACTCTACATACTATACACTACAAACTACATAATATACACACTACATATTATACACACTACACACTACATACTATACACACTACATACTATACACTACACTACACACTACATACTATACACACTACACACTACATACTATACACTACACACTACATACTATACACTACACACTACATACTACACACTAAACACTACACACTATACACTACATACTATACACTACATACAATACACTACACACTATACACTACATACTATACACTAAACACTACATAATATACACTACACACTATACACACTATACACTAAACACTACATACTATACACTACACTACAAACTACATACTATACTCACTACACACTACATAATATACACACTACACACTACATAATATACACACTAAACACTACACACTATACACTACACACTATACACTACATACTATACACTACACACTACATACTATACACTAAACACTGCATACTATACACTACACTACAAACTACATACTATACACACTACACACTACATACTATACACACTACACACTACATAATATACACACTAAACACTACACACTATACACTACACACTATACACTACATACTATACACTACACACTATACACTACATACTATACACACTACACACTACATACTATACACTACACTACAAACTACATACTATATGCACTACACACTACATAATATACACACTACACACTACATACTATACACTACACTACAAATTACATACTAAACACACTACACACTACATAATATACACACTACACACTATACACACTACATACTATACACACTACATACTGTACACACTACATACTATACACACTACATACTGTACACACTACATACTATACACACTACACACTATACACACTACATACTATACACTACACTACACACTACATACTATACACACTACATACTGTACACACTACATACTGTACACACTACATCAGGCGATACATCAGGCGATATGCCAATGGAATACCAACGCCGACACTTCGGTTGAAGAAACACCCAAGAAGGAAGTCCAGAACAGTGTCCAGCTGAGTGTTTGGGTGAGATTATGGTCATTTATTTAATGTGTCATGGTTTAGTTCCGCAACACTGGTAATCTAGTGCTACGATGGAAGCTGGTCTAATAAACTGGTAGATGGAATAAACGTAGAAATATGACACTAGCAACTTAATTTCAATAAAATAGTCTTCAATAGCTGTTTTATTTCGTTACCATAAATGGAACTCGTGCCTCTCTTCCGTACCTCAGCACCCCAGATGAAAACATTGGAACAGTAAAAATAGGGAAGCAGTGATCAACGCTGGGCTGACATCTGGAATTGCAAAAACCGCATATCGAGTAACCAGATATTGAGAACATTTCCATTCTCGGAACTAAACAAAAACCATATATCAAAATAATCTCTGCACCTAAAATGAAGATGAATGTGTCAAGGCTATAAAGAAATATCCGTGTTTCAGTTCAACAGACATTTTTCTCAGAGCCTAGGTTGTAGAGGCTTAATATTGCTGTAACAAAAAATGTCCTCAAAACCACGCTTGCTATTGATGTATTTTTGTAATTCTATCTGACCTGGTGATTTCAATGACCCAGACTTGAAACAAATAGGTTGTTTGTTAGATTACTGTCGATGACACTACTATTGAGAACAGCCATTGACCTTAAAAACATTCCCCAGAGTACAGGTTGATTACAAAACAACTTTGTTCATTGTTTCTATGTCATGTCAGTTCACTGGAAATGTGGTTGAAAAAAAAGCCATGACTACTTTACAAGCTGTTATTCATGTCCTGTGTACATCAAATAACGATAGAGACCAAACAACTCGCACATTGGTTACATAAATTTACTCACACGTCATTTCCATGAATGAGCAGTGACATTGGAAGTCTGGTAATGTGGTATGTTTTGCTCCACGTACAGTATGAGCAGAATTAAAGCAAATCCATTTTGAACAACAATGACAAACATCTCACCCTGGTAAAAAAAAACTACAAGCAACAACAGCTGTTTGACGGCGTGCGCCATATTAGTTGCCAGGGAAACAGCGTTGTCAGTGAGTTCTTACGCCTTCCGGGTCAGGTATCTGACGAGAGCATTGCACGCACATGTGCTGCGCCTTATGGCATATGGCTAGTACAAACAGAACATTTTATTTATATGATATGAGAATGTTATTTAAATGAAAGTGTTGTCACAACAACTGTTGTCTAAATCAGCTCTTAGCCTGAGGCAAACTGTAGGCTAGCTATTTAATAAATTAGCAACCAGAACAGATTTTGTAAATCTATCCGTCTATTCTATAAGGCTACTGGTGCAGATTTAAGACGGCTTGCCACGTACAGTAACACAACACTAAGACATAAATGTTTTTTGGTAAATATCTAGTCGTGCTAGTTGAAGGACTACGTGCCGCCATCCTGACTCACTTCAGATAACAACGAATGCATTGTGTAGCCACATTCACTGCGCAGAGAACTCGACAAATCAACGCTTTTGTTCGTGTGATTGATATGGAAATCGACGCAGAATATTATTTGCATAGTCTGGAGTCCTGGGGTTTAATAACTGCTATGTAGCCTACGTCGGGCAACAGTTATTTCCTTGGCCCTAGTATTATCTTGTAAATGTAATTGTTCTCGATGTGAATGTAAAACGGATCATGAAAGCATCACCGTCACTGAGCTACTTTTTGAACACGGTCCCGGGGCTGTCAGCAATGTCATTGATATACAACAACTACATAAACATTAATAAGAATTGGCTTTAGTCAGTCAGTAATTAACTATCATGAAACATGAACGTGAATGTGCACCAGCCTAATCAGCCAAATGATATGAAATTGAATGCCTGCGATGAATTCATGAGGGACATTTTTCATTGAGTGAACAAGCAGGAGAACCTAGTATCCTATTGGTTACAAGCATCGGGACAGTAGATGAAAGGTTGTTGGTTGGTTCTAATCCCACGGGTAGACAATATAAAAAAACTGCATTGCACAGTAGTAATCCTTGAGTCGTTTTGGATGAGAGCATCTGTTAAATCAGTCAAATGAAATGAATAATTAACTGTGGCCTGCAGCTAACAACGCAAAGAAATTGCTATTGTCACATGACCGGGAACGCAGAAATGCAGCAATCCTTTACAGTAAAGTTAGGGGCACGATGTCAGGAAACCAGTGTTTTTAACAAGACGGTATCTTCAACAAAACCATCCAACGAAAATGAAAGCTTTTTTGTTTTTTTCAGCCAAAGCTTATGTCTGCCTTTCACAAATCACCCACCACTACCACAACGGGGACCTCTGGCCACAATGTAGCCATCAACAAGCTGCTCGTCCAGCAGTAGTCACACCCATTGTCCGCCATCTGCCTGGTACTTTTGAAACCCAGATTTAGCTCCTCACTCAACACTGATTTGTCCTATGTGAAGAGCACACAGTTTCCCAGTGGCCATCAACAGTGGGTAGTTGCCCACAAGACCGTGGTAACACATACAAGCACACTTGGGAGTATTTCTGAGATGGTTTCTGAACATATGCGGCAAAAAGGATAGAAGCAAAGTTGTTACATCACTTATATAATGGGCTTAGAAATAGGCTTTTTGTAAGCACGGAACATTTCAGAGGTCTGTAATTTAATCTCCTGAAACAAGAGACCAACGCTTTAGAAGATGTGTTAAAACGGCCTGTACAGTTACCCACTGGATCGACACCAACCTGCATAGACCAGTATGGATGCTACAAATGTATTATGTTCTATATATTTTTTTTATATGGACATTATGTATGAGCACTTCTAAACTGTGAGTACGGTATCTGAATATTAATCTCAGATCATGTATTTCCATCACATATTCCACCAATTCGCACATAAGCATTAAACGCAAACCTGGATCTCAACAAAATGACATCCCAAGTGCCGGTCTGAGTGGACGGGGGGAAATGTAATTACTTTACATTCTCGTGGCTCTCCAAAAAACCACTCCACCGTTGAGTGTATCATAACAGCTTGAGAGGAGATGACCGGTCAGATGTGGGTTCATAATCTCTCACAGTACAGTGAAACTAGTGGCTGGGACGCCTACAATCCGATAAGGGAGAAAAGGATTATAGATGGCTGGTGATGGTGGTGAAAAGGCTGGGTCTATATTCCAAATGTCACACTGTTGAATTGAAGTGGGGTTTCCTATCGTTTTGCCATCTTTCTGACATTAAAATGGTTTAGAAATAATCAATGTCTTCAGCTGCTACCTTTATTCAAGTCTGTTTTTTTCACCAGGAACCTTCTTCCTTAAATTTGCAATATTTTCTGCCAATAAAGAGAACAAAGGTTGAATTGAACCATATTTCGAAAAAATGTCCCATTTCTCTTCTTCTAACCGTTTACGAGTACTGTGTGAAATCAGATTTTTTTTTAAAGAAAATGATTTGGAGACCCGAATAAAATGTCAGCTGGGAAAAATGTATTGTTTCTGTCATCCTACGTGACACGATTTTCATTATTCTGTGAGTGATCCATGAGGTCAACGCACACAAGCAACATGTTGAAAGATATTCCAAAGAATTCCACATTTGTTATAATGACAGATAATGTCTGTGGTCAGCTTCGCTTAGCAGACATACAAGTAAAACTTAATTGTAGTTTACCTGAATTTGTCCTGAATGTAGCTAACCTTTTTTAATTAAAGATGCATACTAAATGTGTAGGTAAAACATTTTTATTTCAAATTTCTTCTTCTTTATTGAGGCCAGTAGGACCTCCCACAAGGCCGCATTCAAAAGAAAGGTGTTTTATGGTCAGTTATTCACAGTTGTATTGGGACGAGGCTACGCTAGGATACATATGTCAAAATGTAAAATAAACAGTAACATTGGCTGAGCAGGAGAAGCCCCTCCCACAGTTGTGGGACGACCATGTGACCAGAAGTGGCGAAATGAAAAGCATGAGTAGCGATGTATGATTTGAGCATTGAAGGTAGGAAGGGGCAGTTTCTCTTCCAGGTGTGCAAGCAAGCCCTGTGGTTTTGTTGTAGATTAAACTAGAAGCTATTGTTGCTACGCTGGTACTTACTGTATACAATGACAACAGAGTGCTAACATTAACTATCTAGCTTACAATCTCATCTCATGCAGTGATCACTTCCTTCCCTCTAACCAGAAAGACATTTTATGATAAGTTTCTTGCAGGACGCTGAGCAAATTCTCCAAAACTTGTTATCAAACTGCCTACCTAACCAACGATCATTGTTTAAGCCAACTCTTGCGATGAAGGAGAACGCAAGCCAAAGGCCGACAACCAGAACTAATCTCGCCGGCAGTCAAGAGAACACAGCGGGTCAAGTCAGCAGCTTTTGACACCCACCCATCCACCGAGGGGAGCTGGGCCAATTTGCAGCAGCCTCAAGAACTGTCAGAACGGCCTGATCAGGACATAAACACAGTGCTGGAACCCATCAGCATCACAGCAGAACAGTGAAATAGACCGGTGCTCCCCTTTGGGGGGCGCCTGAATGAGAGTTCTGACTTGACCCTTCGTCTTTCTTGTTATTCAGTTCGTATTTTCCTGTCCGTCTGCGGTTCTCCGTCAGACTGCCTCCTTGTTCTCCAAAATCCAATAGCGGTGGATTTTAGGAGAACCTGAGCCATGAATGTACATACTAGAGTGTGCATTAGGAAGAATGAGATAGTCACAATCAGACAGAGTTACAGGAGCCACCTGAAGAATAGGCTGTCCCAGACTCCTGGCCATGTCATCGGTAGACGGTAGGACTGGCACTGTAAAAGTCTCTTATAGAATAAATATAGCCTGTTGGTCTGGTGGTATAAATTATACATTTTTATTGTGTGTTGGTCATTGTGTGGTCGTGTAACACTGTAGTAATGGACAATTTATTTAACCAGCTATGGAACAATGAAATGTAACCATAACTATGGTATCCAGGTTCCCATGGGAAGCAGGGGTTGAAGACTGTGCTCCGCAGTACAGCTGTATCATTGAAGCCAGTTGTTTTGTGAAGTCCCAGCCACGGCCAAACAGGGCTGCCGTATCGCGCTCCAGCAACTCCTTAGTAGGCTGGGAGTCTTTGAGTTCAAACTGGTTTTTAGCCCGGGGGCGAATGCATTCACCTTACATTCAAATGAACCCATGTGTTAAATATGGCAGTTTTGTTTTGACCAGACATTACTTGTGGACTTTGAACAGAACACCTGGCATTTTACTTTTAGCCAAAGCACAGCTGGAGTAACTGCAGCGTTTTGCCTTATAGCGGAGCATACAGTACCTACACCTACTCACCGGAAATCGATGCTACAATGATCTTGAAATCGCAGGCAAGGTCAGTGCTTTGATCATGGCACCAACGCAAAAATGAGTATTCGATAAGATGTATATAGCACACGTGTTAGTAAAAAAGAAATCATGATTGCAAAGATGATAGCTTACTAAGAAGAGATTTAATATACTATATAGCATATATATATTTTTATTTATTATAAAAGTGTCTATAATGCATTAGGTCAAATAATTCAATTGTCTTTGTTTAATCTACATGTAATAACTTGTAGGGTTGTCAAATGTGAACACTCAAATACTTGTGCAAATCCATTACATGTTCATCGGCATGCATTTGTGTTGTTAATCACATTTCACATATTCTAGTGTATGTAAATGTTTAAGCCCACTTACTGCACTAACCGTTTAGCATTAAATGCTAAGCTTTTTGTTAACTGTATTGAAAGATATTCTCAATATTTCTGGAGGAATGCTTTCTCTTTTTGTGGTGGATTCATGCATAATTTATGAAGACCTAGTTGAAATATTCAAGCCAATAGTTTTTAGTTTCATAACAAACCTCTTACTTTAGCTTTCGCAAATATACTGATTAAGTGAACACTGACTAACTGAATGCCAAACGTGCAGAAGTGGCTTTTTTATGGGGTTAAAGTTAGATGTTAGGGTTAAACGGAGGTTTATGGTTATAATTAGAATTAGTGTTTAAGGTTAGGATTGGAATTGATTTAAGATACAGTTTTGGGTTTATGGTTACGGTTCTGTCCCTGAGCAAGACAATTTAACCATTACGGTTGTTGTTTTCATGCAGGGTAAGATATTTTAAGACATTTTCCTGACAAGAATATTAAAGCAATATTGTGTGTGTCAACATTGTAAAAAGCTGCATTACCAGTTCTTTATTCCTACTGACATTGATAAGGCCAAATACAATATTAGTAGAATTTACAGCTGCATGTTACAGTGAGCATTTGGTTTAGTTTATGCTGGAAATGCAATCAAAAACTCTCTGACATGAATCAGTTTGTGTTTCTCTCTTTCAATAAAAGCATAATATAGATTTAAATATAACCCCCAAAAAATCACAGGCAAGTGTGAACAAATGTAGATTTGTTCAAATTCTGTCATGTAATCAGTCACCATACGCTGGATTCTTGTCAGCTTCAGCAACATATTTCACAATAAATATATTGTTTAATACGGCCAACCTACTCCACTAACACCAACATTTCTATTGTAGAGAATTATATAAATTCCACAGTGTGGCTTGACATAAGCAACTCTGGCTGTCAGGAGGAACTCTTATTTCAGACCCTGTTTTCCCCAGAACATGCTAGGCTCCATTAGAGAGTGAAAATTGGTAGCAGGGAAGTGTTAAGAATTGGACATATCCACTTGTGACCTAGAGGTGCATCTTGGGTCTCTCATCCCCCCGGGTTTAAGCATTCTTTTGCCATGACAAGTCTCCACAGTACATAATATGCTAATCTGGCACAATTCTGGAAACTAGAAACCATCCCATTTTCCACATACTTTTATAAACACTTATTTTTGTCGGGACTTTACACATCAATCATTATATATTTAACCTTGAAGAGGTTAAAAAGAAGTAAACAAATGATTTTCAAAAATCTTGCTTATATACTTTTCAACTTGAGTCATGTGTAGTGTAATGTAACAGGGACTTTAAAATCAAATTAAAAAAGGTACTTCTAATCCCTGAAAAACCTACAGGCCTACGTTCCCCTTCGCAGAAATTAGTCAAGACATTTACATGCTTTCGAGCCTGTCCCTTCTTTCAGGCATCGGATTCAGAGGATATTGAAGTTTCCGTGGCAAACTACGTCCGCTAAAAGACGCAAATGTCCATGTAAATGTGCGTGTCGTGTCTCTGGAGTTGCGTGCCTGATCACTAAGTGCCGTTTGCATGTCTGTTTCTTTAGGATGTACAGCTGCAAGAGCTTCCCAGCTGCACTGATTTCTCTGTTCCACGGCAAGTACCCAGTCACTAGAGATGTCATGTGTGTTTGTGTGCGCAGCGCACGGGAGATATTATTTTTAATCGCGCTAAGACGGATCATTAGATGTAGGAGTTCGCATGTGGCTGTATCATGCGGTGAAAATGGACAGATCTCATTGGATGTCAGCCTAATCTAACGCGAAAGCACATCATCCTAATCTAATCCAAAAGCCTCTGCCCCCTCGTTGTCCATTTTATTACTGCACTGCCCTGTGTCCCTAATTTGTAGGAAAAACTGGGAAATGGATTATTCATTTAGAGGATTTAGATCAAGAACAAATTGCCGATCTACATTACAAAACCCGTAACAGATTTTTAGTGAATTAATAAAATCTCATCTCGAAACAGGTTATTATTGTTGTGGAATAAAACACCTATGTCAAATTAGTTGAGTATTAATCTTTCATAGTTAACATGGACACTGTTTGAAAAATAAAGGTATATTTATAAGTTGAAGCTGCATGTTGCAGACATTATAGAAATGCTTTGAACTAGATCCATCACACACAGGTCTTGACGAGGAAGTGTTCAAAATGTTTGGGTAGTGTGGGAGAGCAGGTCACTGCACATGTCATCTTGTGATACAAATACATTTTGCAATATATTGGTGGTAATAATTTATTATTTGTAATTGCTATGTAGTGATTTAAAAAATAAATAAAATATGGGTAGATTTTCTTATTTAGGATATGACCTAGTGTCACAAGTGGTGAGTTAGAGTACTGCACTGTCTGGTTTCGGGTGCACCACTTCCTGGTTACAGCTGTTGGGGATTGGTAATCACTGGGCTATAAAGGGATTGATAGGAAGTCACTCGTTGCTGTTCATTATTTCTATGTCACACAGTTATGTTGGTAGGTGAGTGTTTGTCTATGTCGATTTGTCGCTGTGTTAGTTTTGTAGTCGTCGCTTTGTGTAAGCGCACTTTTGTTTGACACAGTGTATAGTTAGTTCCACCGTTTGTTGTCGTGTTTGTGTTGTTTTAATAAATGGCACGAAATGGACGTTCAACCTCTGCAATTGGCTTCAACCTGCACTACACCACCCTGGTCCGTGACACCTAGCTATCCAATTCTCATATATAACCCAGATTTGAATTGGATATTTGAAATACCACATGTTAATAACGTACTGTTTGTGCTATTTTCTGTTATGTTTTGTATTGACCACAGCAATATTTTATGAAATATGTATCATTATGGTGATTCACAAAAAATTCAAAAAAGTTTGTCAGCCATTGAAAGTCAAACCTCTGCAAACATTGAGCATGTTTCCATCTATTGGACTTTATGTACCAGGATTAAATATTTCATAGTAATCACGTACAGGATGTCTGATTTTATATTCTGCGTGTCCATCTGTGGTGGTGTAGCACTGGGGATGTACTTTCTGTTTGCACAGTCCCATCTAGATGTCTGCTGCCTTACACCACAGCAACAGAAGTCGTTTATATTGTCAAGAGTTTCCTTCTAACCTGTAAACCACACTGAGGACGATTTGGTGGGTAGATGGTCCGCGGCGGTACAACCTTCAAATATGCTCCGGTGAACCCCCCCCCCTGCCCTATTTCCCATTAGCTCCGTATCTGGTCTCACCAGACAAAAAAAGCCGGCGAAGGTTAATGGATTTACCGAGTGATCCCTGGAAATGTCCGCGAACGTGTCGGACCCTCACAAGGTATTTAAATGAGGTTGCATATCCTACCGTGCCCGTGCGGTGAGACTGCCGGACAGAGGTGACATTGATGAACCATCTGTTCGCTGAGCGTCACCCCGGGCAACCGTACTGATGGACAGAGACCTGTGCTGTTCGACTCTCTGAGCTCGGGAAAATGTCAGCTCAGCGACACCGCTGTAATAATTATGTACCGAGTGCCGTAAAGCCATCATCAGAGTACAGTGTTCCCTCTCATCTCGCTGGATTACACGAGGAAAGACCGAAATAACGTGTATGGTAATCTGAGCACAGAAAAGGACTTGTAAAAGCTTTAGGTGCCATGATGAACTGCTCGGGGCGCTTTCAAAACGGGATGACTGTGTGTGCTTTTTGTCATCAATAAACAAATATCTTTGTTTCATAGAAGGGCTGTTAGCATGCAGACCAAAAGGCTATCAACTGTTTTTGCCTTCTTTGTATGTCTGAGGTCCTCCAGTCAGGAGCGGCGTGCAGAATAAACATTTTCATATAAGCCGAGGCCCAGAGCCACAAACTCAGATATTTCAATCACATTCAGCGAGGCTAAGAAAAATGTCTTATTACTTGTGATCAAAGGGTACTGTTCGGTGAAAGAGATGTGGAGAGTCAAGTAGAATACGCTTGGAAAATTGTAAGCATGTCACTGTTATTGAATATTGAAAAAAGTCTTAAACATTGCATATCTGGACGGCTGATATATTGAATTTTCCTTGAAAACACTCAATTTGACTATGTATTGAATGGAACCAGGAATACATATTTATTCAAGATTTAAGTATGGTGAACATTTAGAAAAGACTGAGCTAGATATAACTTATAGCAAAGTGCAATAAAAATGCAATGCCAAACAGCATCAGTCAGGAAATCTATGGCAGTATTTTAAATTACCCTGGGGAAGTTGAGTCAATCCAAATTCGTATTATATCCAACATTTAGCAAACTCTAACGTGTTGAAAAACGTGTTTTAGGCTATTATAATTGACATAGTTCAGGCAGAAACGCCACATAATAGTTTAACAATTTTTGGAGAACAAAGCAAAACAATACTTCAATTCTCAGTCTGCTGCTCCGGGGTAACTCAATGCTGTCACATGTTCGGATGTATGATACTACAAATAACGATATCAACACCATAATACCATTAAGAGCTGTCCACAAAGGCAAGTAGCAAGGTAAACAGTGCCATTGCCCCAAAACAACTAAAACCCCTGCCAGGCACTATGTGTGGTGGCTCTCCATTAGTTGACATATTGACACTGTGTGAGATGCAACTGTGTTGGCCAGCCAGACAACCAGCCAGCCAGACAGCCAACCAGTCTGCCCGTGTACCCTCTTGTTGCCCAACGCATATGAGCAAAACATGTCAAATCATGCCAGCTAGTTAGAATCAGCTCTGCATTTATTCCGGCCCGAACCGGTTTATGAAATACCTAATGGCTGTCGGATCAATGTCAACTGTTACGTGCAACCTTTCACAAACGGGGTGACAGCGGAAGGCCTAGCTTTCAAAGTCGCCATTACAAAGAAATACAAGCAAGCTCTTCTTCATCTAGCGCACCTAGAGCTAACCAAAATAACCGTAAATCCACAGCCTTGCTTCGTCGGGCTTGCTTGACCGCGTTACAAAGTCACAGGCATTTTTGAAGGAAAACGCCATCTAACAAACCCAATATAGTGTGGCACGTTTTGAAGGTGTTTGTATTTCGTGCAGGAAACGGCACACATTTCTTTACATTTGGTTTAGTTCTGCTTTATAAGGCATGCCAGTTGAAATGTTTAGCCGTGGTTTCGTTCTGTTCCAACGTTGCCTTGTGGGTCGAACAAGCTAAGGGATGTCTGAGACATATCTGCTGCTGGTCTTACTGCTAGGATGGACGGAAGCGCAAAGGCTAAGACAGAAACGGCAACATGTTTTAAACATTACCCCGTCCAGATTGATAGCGCCAAGGCTACCCATTGGTCACCTTAGTAATCATTTACTATCCAGGGTTAGATTATGTGCAGCTTGAGGAAATCAGGTTTTTCTAATTCAGTCTCCCTGACTTGGTGAACTAAACCCAGTATGGGAAAACATTTTGCCTTGATTTGGTGCATTATGGTCTGCCTCTGAGTTAATTCGAGCAGATGGATGTGTAAGTGTGTTGGTTTGCTACAGGCTGCTGTCAAGAATACCCTGGAATGAGTCCATAGATGACATTAAAATCATGAATTATTATTGTAGTTTGTGTGCAATGAATGAATAGACGGGGGGAAAAAATGTCCGTTATATAACACACTTGTTTCTTTCTGTATTCAGCCAGTTGATTTTATGTATTGAATAATGAATCAAACTAATTAATTGCATGCACGCGTATGAACATATGAATACATATGGACCTTATTTTATCTTCCTCTTAGCCCTCGAGGCTTCACATTCCCGTTTTATAATGCGGCAGTTACGCAAGATAGTGGGCATATGTTTTATAAACACTGGCACACTTACAACCACGTTCACGCCCCTATTATGGCACTTTTTCAAACAGCTTTTCGTAGTCGCGCTAACGGTATTAGCGGCAGGACATGTGCCAGTAAGTCGGCGTAAATCGTTTTTTCGAGTGGCTTTTACGGGTCACGCCAAAGCATATCGATGAAAGGTCAAAGTGCGGGCTAATTATCTAAAGGCCTATTTACAGGCGTATCAGCTTCGAGGACTGACTTGTAGCCAGAAACAGCTAAGAATTAAATGGCTTTTAGAGGTCATAACAAAATAATGTAGGGCCGGTTTGACGAATGTGTTATTTTTTTAAAACATCACCAATGGGAATGTGCTAACCTTTAACCTTTAAAACAAAGGGAAAGAAACACAGGGAAAGGAAATGATTTGATGAAATGTGGCCACAGGGCAGCTTGATGCAGTGCAGTCCTGCCATAGCAGATAAATGGCCTCTAATTCATAAGCTCACATAGACTTAGGCCAGGCAGACACTCACACACACACACACACACACACACACACACACACACACACACACACACACAGACACACACAAACAACAGCAGTAGCCAGATTGCACTAACCTGGGCGACAGGCATCTGTATTCTGTGGAGGGCTGAAATAAGAAATACATGCTGTGCACCGATGCGTCAGGGCTTAAGATCAGGTCAGGTTCGACATCACAGTTGGTCACCAGCCGTAAACAATCAGCCCGCCGCCCAGAGGCTGCCTGGACGTAGGGCAATTCAGACAAATGCCAGATAAGCTGGTTCCTTAGCCGCGCGAGCCTTGTTATCAATTTGGGACCTCAAAGGGAGAGGAAAATAGCTGTAGCGTGTGCCCCAGGGGGAGCCAGGCCGCTGTGTTAGAAATGCCTCAACAATTTCTGGTGCCAGTCGGTCCTGCCAGCCTGATCTGCCATTGTTTTTGGAGAGATTACCATCGACTTGCTATACGCCTGGGTGAGGTGTGATGTGGGGTGGCAAAGACTGTTGTTTTTCTCCTGAAGTGTCTTTTTATAGCATTACCGAGCAGATATTTATCGCGTATCTCCTAAGAATAGCTGAAGTGTTTTTGTCTTTTTGTATGAATGGTGATGTAACGCAGGAGTTGGAAGTGCAAGAAATGGTCCCGCTTTTCTCCTGCGTTTTCATTGGCGTCCTTCAAATAATACACATTGTGGTTCAGCTTAGCTATGTGTCTAAGAATTCAAACGCCGGTTTTATTTCAGTGTGTTGTACAAACTTGTAGAATCAAGAAGTCGTCTGTGATTATGAAAAGCGGGGTGTTACGTGAGGAATTAGGGGCAGATTTCTTAAAGAGAACACATCCATGTCTACTGTCTAATAATAATCACACATCCATAACCAAACCGGCTATATAAAAGGAGAACTTTTATTTATAATATATTTATACTTGTACACAAGTAAAATAAAATGCATATCTATGACTTCTCTGCAATCTCTGTGAAATATTTAGACAGCATTCTTCAGCCAAATGCTACCCGTACCCATTTATGTGATGGAACGAAACAGAACTCAAACTGGGGAGATAATAAACATTTGTCTTTACTCAAGTACTTAGAAACATAAAAAACATAACAGTACCCAACAAATGCGTCACTTTTTGAATAAATAATTGCGCGGAGAGGCGGGGTGAATGTTTCTTTTATCAACAAACACACTTCGGAACATTATTCTTGCGCATTTGGATGGCCCCCGTAACCCACGTTTTTGTTGTCGTCGTTGGTGTTGTTGTTGTTTTTTTTTTTTTTTTTTTTTCCGTGGTCTGTCTCGACAGTAACTGTGTCTGCGATAAACGCTCTTCTGAAAGGGAAAAATAATTCAGGAGAATCTCCGGGGTGGTGTATCTTAAACACGGTACAGTAAAGAACATACAGAACGAACATTTCGGGCGCCAATTTATTATATACAATAGATCTGACGTGTTCTGTAAAAGGCATCCATTTTGTTGAATTCTTTATTATCGGCTGTCGTTGTCACACTGGCAATGAGTCCAAATCTGACATTCATCGTTATTAGTCCCTGGGCTGTTAGTGAAGGTCAGATTTTGGCTGCAGATGTCGTCTGCATTACTGTCATAAGCACTGGTAACAATGGGTGAGTTTATTTAGCATGTGATCCCATCGCAGTTTAGAAGGTCCTAAGACATGGCCAACGAGAACCAGAACCAAATTATGGACATGAAGAGGAAGCTCACCGCAGCCTGCATTGTAGATCCATGGCCTTTGAGACAATGTGCGTCAGATTTGGGCTTTTTAGTGCACTTCTTTTTCTTCTTAGTCGGAGCTGCAGAAGGTTCCAGGTCCTCAAGTTGGACCAAGGACGGGTCGAGGTTGTTGGACAGCGTTCCGAGAGGGCTGTCGTTTAGACTCAGCTTATTCCGGATCGTCTCGTTTTGCGTTCGTTCCTGCTCTCGGAATTTGGTCTTGGATATGTTCTCCTTCTCTTTGAGCGGGTTGTTTGTGATCTGGCGGCTGTTGTAGGACGAGGGGTCTGGAATGGTTTTCCCGGATATAATAGAAGACTTCTCATTATCCGAAAGGCAGCACTTGGGAATTCCATCTCCCAGAGGATTTTCCGTGGAGGCAAATTTGCCAGGCCTCGGTTTGGAGCTAAAGAGCTGGGTTTGGATCTGGGGACTTTCCACACACCCTTCCAGATCGTCACTCTTCAACCGTTTGAGGTCCTTACCAAACAACTCTAGGGGGACATTGCACTCGAGCTCCGAGCTGGAGCCCTTGAAGCGTTTGAACCAGTCCCACAGGGTTCTAGCCCGACAGTCACACACCCACTGGTTCCCATTGAGACGAAGGTACTGGAGTGACACCAGCGGGTCCATGGTCTCCCCAGAGAGCACCGTCAGGTTGTTGAAGAACAAAAACAGCGTTGTCAGCTTTCCCAGGTCACTGAACGCCCTCGGCTGGACGTAGATTACCCTATTCTGGTGTAGCAGCAAGCGGTCGAGGCTGACAAGACCACGCAGCATGTGATCTGACACGGTTTTGATTTTGTTGTTGTGTAGGAACAGATAGGTAAGGTTGACCAGGTCTAGGAATGTGTCATCGTGCATGGCAAGCAGGTTATTGTCCTGCAGGTAAAGGTACTGCAAAGAGAAGAGTCCCTGGAATGCGCCCACCGGTAACTCGGACAGGCCGCACCTGTGCAGGTGGAGGGTGTGCAGCTTGGACAGGCCCCTAAAAGCCGTGGGGCTGATGATCCTCAGGTTGCTGTTGTCCCCGATGTCCAGCTCCTCCAGCCGCTCGAGGCCGTAGAAGGCTCCAGCCTCGATGTGGCTGATGTTGTTGGAGTAAAGCCAGAGGACGGTCAGGTTGTGGACGGAGCTGAAGCTGGTGGAGCGGACCACGGTCAGCTTGTTGCTCTGGAGGAATATCCGCTGGCTCCGTACCGGGATCTCTGTAGGGATGGACAACAGTCCCTGCTGCTGGCAGGCCACCGTGGGCCGCGGCTCGCTGTAACAGACACATTTGGCCGGGCAGCAGTCCGCTCCTTGGGGCAACAGGTTGAACCACACCATTAGGAACAGGACTCGTCCCCCTGGGGAAACGGGTAGAGAGAGACGAGAAGAATGGGTCAGTTTTAGATGTAACAGAATGTACAAGCGCAAGTTATACAACTTCATTTGCATGCAAATGGGGTTTGGAAATGCAAACGTCTGTAATCTGATATCCCGACATTTTTGTGTAATCTGATACCACAACGGGATAAAAGGTTGGGGGGAAAACAATCCGAGCTACAACAGACTGTAACTTGTTGAACACAGAACTATGGACACAGGTGCCTCCATCTTTTTGGATTGTCCTTTCCTCTGAAGCAAAACAACCGTTTTGCCATATAATATCCAAGTACCCCTGGTGATATTCGGTAATTAGACATTGGCCAACAGTTCTACCTATTACAGTGCATATCCCTTCACTCCAATCACCAGCGAAGCCTATTCCTTTATATTTACAGTGAGCCATTATTAAATATTCAGCGTGGTAACAGAGTCGAGGAATGCCCTATCGGCTTGCTCTTAGCTTTTGCCTTGCCTGGAAAGCTTGTCTTAATGGGAAAACCACTGGTGGTTATTTGCCCCAAGGGAACCATTTCCTCCCCGCTGCCAACGCAAGCGTGAAGACCTAAACGATCGAGAAGAGAGGTCCTGCGAAGCTGATTAATTAAATATGGGTGTGTATGTTTTATGCAGAATTAGCCGATACTAATGGGGCAGATGGAACTAATGGGATTCTAAAGTTTTCTGAGTCTGTCGTTTTAGCCCTTTTTGTAATGAATCTAACGACACCCCTTTAATCGCGACCAAGAGGCGGAGATCTTGGTGCTGGTACCGGGGTGGGAAGTGGACTAAGGATTACATAGTTTTTTAAAATCAATATTTTATCTGTGTATTTTACGATTTGCATTCCTAAATTTTAGCCATTTAACAGTTGGTCAGGTCAAGATGGAATTACAGTCAAGAGCGTTTTGATTGGCCTTGCCTTGGACAATGAAGCATTCGTAAGGCAGAATTCCGTTAATACATAGACAGATGTGCTTTTTTAGCTTTAATGCTACTTGAGGATTCACTACCAAATGGTGACTGTAGCATACAGTATACTTTTTACCGATCAAATTCTCTCAGTGCCGCATCTGAAACTCCGTGCTGGCAGGCACCAAAGCTTTAAATCCCAGTTCTAGGGGAAAAAGGTGGAGTAAAGGTCACAGGATCCCTTTGGGATTGGTAGTCTTCCAGGGATTCCTGACCGAAGTGCTTTCTGAGTGCAGCTAGAAAGCATCAATATGGGAAACAGGAAGGCTAGTTGCAATTCTCAGCTGAGTGAAACTTGTTGAGATGGATGTGTACGCCCCTGGGGCAAAAACAGCATATTTGCTGTCATCAATAATTTGCTACAAAAAGCTCTGATGATCCAGCATGATTGCGTCATTTTGGATTTGGGAGTGTTGAAATTGCAAGACACATTAACTGTCCATATGTTTAATGCCTTACCCTGAACCTTTCACAACTCATACAGCTGTATCCATGCACAAGTTCTCATTGGTGAGCTACAAATTCCCGGTCGAACAAATCTCCGACCACCTGTCCTGGCCCCCTCAACAACCACAACCCTGGTCAAAAAGGCACCTGTAATTGTCAAGGAAGTTAAAGAAGGCCAGCCTATCCACTAACATCCTGGTAAACGTTAACTACTGCACGTTCCGGAACATTCCGACCAACAGTGCCACAGTTCGGTACAACGCATGCTCTGCGGCCGACCCGGGAGTCCCAAAAAACGGGTGGTGAAAACCGCCCAGCACATCATTGATCCGCCATCAAAGACCTCCGGCACATGCGATGTCTGCAGAGATTGTGTGGCATTACCAGGGACTCCTCACACCAGAGCCATGAACTGTTTGCCCCACTGCCATCAGGCAAGCGGTATAGATCTCTACTCGCCCGCACACGCAGGCTTAGGGACAGATTCTTCCCAGCTGTCGTTACCCTGCTGAACCTTGCCTGCACACTGCTACCCATTTGTTTTATTTTTCATTTGCCCAATGCATACTGTTTGTGACTGGAAACTGAATAATACCGGTTTACACAGCTTATCTAGAGGCGGTGAGGGGTGGAGCCAAATGTGCTGTATTTTCATTGGGCCAGAAAGCCTCTGACGACACCACTATCACATTTGCTCAGGTCACTAGTGTTCCTCGGTCTCACATTCAATTCAACGGTAACTGGATGCTTAGATGCCTGTCGGTCTGTTTAACATATCAAAATTAAGAAACGCCATAAGAATAACTAATTTCCTGGGTTTCAATTGGGACAGGCCCCTAAAAGCCTGGCCAAAATGGCCGCCACAGAATGCCGAAGTGTAATGCATTTCAACACAACGCAGAATCGGCATAAGCCAACTCTTCTGTAAATATGTATCTGGGAAAAGCAATGCACACGGATAATGAAATATAATAACATGATATAAAAGTCAAACATACCAAAAAAATATTTCCTTATTTAGCCATGAATAGGTGCAGGCATGCCCAGTATTTTGGAAATAATACTGTTTGGTGTGCTTATAATATTAAAGTATCAAACTGGGTGCCGTTTCTCTGGATATTATATTCACCATGAAAAGTTTCAGACCGTGAGAGCTTATGTGAGGGGTTATGGCAACTTTTGTGTGCTTTCAAAGTTTTATAATAAGACCAATATTCCTTTGGGTATTTTAAGGTGTGTATCTGCAGTAGAGAGTAAAACCAATATAACCCAGTTCTCCCCCACGCCTGTCTCTGTCAGAAGGGATAAGGCTGTAGAAATGTGACCACCGTTTAATACACAAGCAAATCTATGGATGCAAGACTGTCCATCCAGTAAAATAAACTATAGTTTTCTGCTGATGTTCTGTCTTATGGCCCGGTACAACCGCTTAATTATGCTCATGGGTCATTTATACATTGAATTTATGAAAGATCCACTGGGAAATATCACCTATGTATCCGTGTACAACTTTTCAGGTTTGTATTGGGAATATCTAAATACTGACATAGCATCTAAAGATAATAAGTTATCCTTAGAGATAAACATGCCTGTTTTCCTTCCACTATTATTCCATAAAACATGATTATGGGCTTAAAGTTTTACAACAGAACACTGGTTCAAAAAATAAATAATCCGATGCAATCCATATTAGCCTGTGATGTAAATGCATTGAGCGGCATGCCGTATAGCGAGGTGTGTCAGGAGACGCATGACAGTTAAACATGGCTAGCTAGAATGTGAGATGTTCGGGTTGGTTAGACTGATGGTAAAATGGTTAGATTATGCAAATGGCATTCAGGCAAATGTATTATAAACAGCTTAGTTGTTCAAATGAGGGGAAAAGATGGTTGTCACGACTGTTCATAGGGTGGAAGTGTAATAGGAGCGAGAAAAACACACAAGCAAAACGAACACTCAAAAAAGAAAATACGCTTACACAAAGCGACTTGAAATACACCAGTGACCTACTTAACAAACATTCACCTACAACGACACGTAACATTATATTAACCACAAGCATCTGTAAACTTAACCAGGGACCTTAAATAGCCCACTGATTACCTAGCCTATGTAACATTATATTAATAACCAGCACCAGTGAACCTAACCAGGGACCTTAAATAGCCCACTGATTTACTAACCTATGTAACATTATATTAACCACAAGCATCTGTAAACTTAACCAGGGACCTTAAATAGCCCACTGATTACCTAGCCTATGTAACATTATATTAATAACCAGCACCAGTGAACCTAACCAGGGACCTTAAATAGCCCACTGATTTACTAACCTATGCCCGGTGCTTAGCTAAACCCAAAACAACTGTGCTCCTAATCAACATGATACACAGGAGTGCCCTGCCCCACACACCCTGTGACAACACAGCTCACCATCACCCATGGTATCATATTAATATCGATATGCGCAGATACTCAATGTTGAACTATTGCTATCAATGTCTGACATAAGAAAGTGGTATTATATTTTATTTTTGGATTTGTTGTGCATCAAAGTTGACATAAGTGTGGGGAAAGATTAAGGAGAGAGTTTGCTGAAGGCGCAGTAGGCCAGATTCAAGTGTGTCAGGAGTCACGACCAACAGAGGCAGCAGCTCAGAATGTCAGGCCACCATAGGTGGAGTTTAATAGTTTTCACTGAAATATGTCTAAAATGTAGAGACGTAGTCATGCCCTTCTCCTTGCTTGACCTTTCTTACTGCACATAACTCTGTTCAGCAAACATCATGTTGGAATTTTGATTTCCCAATCATTATGCAACCTCCGTAAGCCTTTTTTTAGATGACATTCACTTTGAGAGGACATTCACAGATATTAAAATGTCTCTTTTTCCAAGAATCATCACCCAAGTATGCCAAATAAGCAGCTTACAGTGAAAGAAATGTTATTGTGTTATCTAAAATAACAACTGTTATTGTTATCGTGATGTAATTGTACGAAATATGTTGACATGTCCAACTCATAACGAGTGTCCAAAGGCAACTGGTCTTTCTAGTGTTACGGACATATCATTGGCACGCATTCAACAATGCACAGATCCTGGAGTAATCCATGTCATATTATTGCAATGGACAAACTCAACTTTTTAATCATTTGAGTCCCTATGTCCTGAATCAAACAATGCAGATCAAGTTGTCAAAGCGCGACGGCAGGATGGTCTGAATCCAAATCCAATATGCCATGTTAGGTGTCAGTGGCAGATATTGTCCAAATCTCTTTGAATCCGACCCGAGCCCCTGTCCTAAGCAAGGATTTCCAATCCCGGCTGCTACAGCCGTCAGTAGAACCCCAGGCTCCTTCCTGTGACAGGTAGTGATGCCCTGGGAAATGCATGAGTTTCACCCCGTCCTCCACTCCCGTCTCCCTCAATCTTCACGCCGCGTCTTCTTCCTCCCCGATCTCCCAGTCGATTTCATCCGGTTTTCTTGTAAATCCGACTCTTCTTCCGTGCCGTGGCCCCTCCCCCCTTCATTATTTTCCCACTCTGCGCTCCCGTTCCGCGCTCGTCCTACTTCCCACTCTCTGTTCCTTCATCATTCCTTTCCCGTTGTTCATGCGGCAGTGGGGGTTTCGTCCGGGACCTTGTTAAAAGGAGGCTATGGTGTGCTCTGACAGCAGCCCTCTGCTGCACTTTTCTTGCAATCTCCATCGCCGGCCTTCACTCAGACACACTCTGCCACCGGCTGTCAGGGCTTTTCTTTCACTATACTATGGCTTTCTGCACCGCATCACTTTTTCCTCTCAGCTCCCAGTGCCTGCTTGGCCACTGCATAACAATAGATAAATACAATAAGAAAATCACAGGAAGCTGAAAGACCACACTCGGAAATCTCCTTGCCAGATCTCGCTCGCTGCCTTTTTCTGCGCATTAATAGGCTATTTCCACCCACACGTTGTAAACCGGAGAGACCCAGCTTCCCGAGCTCCCGGCGTAGCAATTTCTTGTCTTCATTAGCATCTTTGAACGACATACATGTCATCCTTTTTCTCACCAGTCAGGTTTTTTTTTCAACCGTCGACTGGATTGCTTAACACACTTATAAGACAGTACTTACAAGCATTTCTAATCTCTCATTGTGTTTTTTTGGTTCAAAGGTGTTTCCACCTCTTGTTTTTTCACGATTGAAGTCAGCAGTTGAATTAGCAATCAAACATTCTGCTTTTGGGAAATCTCAGAAAATCATATCAGATGAACTATTTTACAAAAACATTATCGACCTGTGACAAGAATGTTTATGCCGACCTCTTACATTTTGGATTCTTGTATCTTATGCAACACTTTGCTGATGTAAATGTTTGCCCTCACCAATGAGCATCTTGGGTTTATCAAACTCTGAATTGCTCTTCTCAGGTCTAATGCAATTGTGGCGTTGACAGTGACATAACAACTTTACATACACTTATATCCAACTCTAAGGAAACAACGGTTTCATAAACTGGCTTTCCTCGTGAAAAGTCCAATATGGTCTAACTGCAATAATCTAAAATGAGTAGAGAGCCTCTGTAGGACGGTGGTGCGGAAGTCATAGATCCAGCGAGGACTTTTTAATCAGAAGCACATCATTGACTCAGCCTTGGCTTCAGGTTTGGAAGCAACTTCTCCTCATATTAGAACCCTATTCCTTAAGTTCTGAAATAATGTTGATCGAAGTCTAATGGCTCCTGGTTAAATTAATTCCAATGTCTGGAACAGTATTCCAGTTCTCCAGAAACCCCCAGAACAGTCCCTGACCAAGGTGACGTTCTCTTTACTTGCATGAAACATTTGTTTACTGTCCACGATTTATATAATATAACAACTCAGAAATGTGACGTTATGGAATTTGTTATATCACCGGAAGATACTATTAAAGTTCCTATGATCCGTTGACATGATCAACATTAGTGTGATAAATCGGGTCATCTTGAGTGATTATACAATCACCAACTGGGTCATTAGCAGGAATCCACTAGTGATCAACTGGGTCATTAGCAGGAATCCACTAGTGATCAACTGGGTTATTAGAAGGAATCCACTAATGATCAACTGGGTCATTAGAAGGAATCCACTAGTGATCAACTGGGTCATTAGAAGGAATCCACTAATGATCAACTGGGTCATTAGGAGAAATCCACTAGTGATCAACTGGGTCATTAGAAGGAATCCACTAGTGATCAACTGGGTCATTAGGAGGAATCCACTTGTGATCAACTGGGTCATTAGAAGGAATCCACTAGTGATCAACTGGGTCATTAGAAGGAATCCACTTGTGATCAACTGGGTCATTAGAAGGAATCCACTAGTGATCAACTGGGTCATTAGAAGGAATCCACTTGTGATCAACTGGGTCATTAGAAGGAATCCACTAGTGATCAACTGGGTCATTAGAAGGAATCCACTAATGATCAACTGGGTCATTAGAAGGAATCCACTAGTGATCAACTGGGTCATTAGGAGGAATCCACTAGTGATCAACTGGGTCATTAGAAGGAATCCACTAGTGATCAACTGGGTCATTAGGAGGAATCCACTAGTGATCAACTGGGTCATTAGAAGGAATCCACTAGTGATCAACTGGGCCATTGGGAATGATTAGCCAATGATGTTGGAAGTCCCACCCAATTGGCTTCATTTAAGTGGCGGATACCTTCAATGACAATGAGCATGCTAGAATCTGTCTTCCTCTGCAGTCTGGAAACACTAATGTAACATGTCGTCATGTAGCACCCTGCCAGAGGGGAACACGGGGTGGAGGTATTACCAGACACACAACAAACCGATCATTAATGGCAGACACTACGTATCCTCTTCATTAACTAATCATACCCTTCGCCAGAACAAAACAAAGAACATATTAATGGTGACAAGCCTGACTCCTTCCTGGCGCATTTGCATATGTCCCCGGTAGCTTGCTCGCGCGCGAGGACACGGGTGTGAACGTGCACATTAGGGTGTGTGCATGTGCGTGTGACTGCGAGCGTACATAATTTTTTTACGCTCCTTCTCCGCTCTTTCACAGCGGCAGCCAGGATGTCCGTGACTCTAAAGGAGCCTGGGACCAGGCAATAGGAATGTGATCTCTCGCGGCCGATTCACTCAGGACATCTCGACGGGTCGCGATGGCCCCTTTCTTTGCCGACTCGCGTCGGTGATCGGTTTCGCTGTGTGGACTTCGACATGGTCTTTGTGCCGTTCTAATCCGTTTACGTTGGGTTGGTTGTAATGATGCACTCGTGCATAACGATACCAACCCTGCATCATCTGGGAATAACTTGCGCCTGTCGTACAGGGCGCTGCAGCAGCGATGACATGAAGTGTTTGTAAACCCGAGTAAGTGGGTGTGGTGGTGGAGTACATTATCACCCCCCCCCCTGCTGTCATCAACGGATCTCCCTCAGAGTCCACAGAGAAACGGAAACACGCGGTTTTCAGGGATACCGTTTTCTTCGACCTAGTTTTCTCGCTAGGCGTTGCTTAACGCCTGCTACTGTCGATGAAACTGTCACTCGTTAATGTTTGAATAGCTAGCGGCCCTGCTGTACACATGTGAGTGTGAAAGCACATGTTTCCTCAGGAAGGCCACAGTAAATTGTGGGGACCAGGACACAATGAGGCATAACACCTCAGGATTAGATCAGGTCCTCTCTGCCATGACTGCCAAATAGCAGTCGTGTCATCAGGACAGACGCCTCATAAATTACTCAGTAGAAAAAGAGAAGCCGAAATACAGGATCAACAGTGTGGAGGAAGTTAGATAGAGAAACAGATAGATAAATAGATAGATAAATAGGTGAGTGGGTGGGTGTGTCGTTGAGGGGGGGGCTGTGAGTTGGAGACGTGAGAAGTGAAAACACATAATCAAACGACCAATGAAAAAAGACCACAAAACTGACTCAATTTCATCTTGCGGGCAAAACGCTGTAGATCAAGGGAGGTCAAGACCCCGAGGAGCTGTGCTTTCAGAGGGCTTCTCATCTTTTTTAAACCCAACACAAATCGTAACACCACTGAAACTAGCAAATGAAAAGGTCTAGGTGGAGAACCGACCTGAGAACCGCTGCCCTGTTATGTAACTGGAATTTGGCCCAACCGCCCTGAATACATCCTCGGGTCAGCATGTTCAAATGACTACATGGCCTTACTCACTGCGGGACTTGTTTCAGAGGAATTCTTCCTCTCCAGTTTCTCTGCTCAGCCTAAACCCGGAGCCCTGTCACAGAACACACTCAATTTGGGACAATGCATATTGCATGTAATGCAAGCTGAGAATACCCAGGCCTCTGTTGAGGAAGCATATTCGCACAAGTTCACATGCTCTTTCCTAAAAGCAGAGGAGAGTTGACAGTTGGCTAACTTTTGCTTATCGCATTTCGTTAGGTATATCCCTCACCGCCCGTGACATATTTGTGATCTAACAGCAAGTTTGGTTGAACTTATTTTCTTCAACTAATTATAATTGCTACATTGCGTTCATTTAGCCGACAACTCTTATCCAGAGTGACTTAACGTAGTACTTAATTTTTTAAGACGTAACACAAGGTGAAACAGACAACGTAACTGTATTGAATCTGGTCTAAGTCTTTCAGATGTGACACGTGTCCCCGGGGTAGTTCACTAGTCGCTGGCTCACCTTTATTAGGAGATATGTCCATCGTGAAAGGAATCGACACTCCTCCGTCCAGACAAACATTTGAATTACTGCCTGGCGTGTAGGCCTCATATTAGCAATAACGCTTTCATTTGAAATTTTAAAAGCCCTGCAGGGTTAAGAGAATACATTACCGTGAAATAAAAGAGAATAAAGGCTAATGATTCAGCGCTATATTATCGCAGCATTGTGCTGCACTATTAGTGTTGGATTGTAGCAGCATAGCATAGCATTCTTACTTACCGGACCTCAACAACTGAGTGGTTCCAACTAAAGTGGCTGTACTCGGAAAGATGCCACAGCCAACATTGGTCTGCCGTTTTACGATTGGTTTAATTTAGACGAAATAAGTGTTTTTCCCTTTTCTGTTACCGCTGTTTGCTTTCTTTTTGTCGGTTGGCGAATTTGGAAATGTTTTTCTTCTGCTTGTTTGTTTTTTTCTCACACCAGAAGAACACAAAGGCCCACTTCATCTAGTCTGCAATGTTCACCCGTTTCACCCCAGCAGAGTCATTAAAGCAAAATGCTAGTGTTTAGCAGCGTTTTAGGCTGACACCTTTTTTTTCGAGCCGTCCAAGAAAACAGTTGTTTGTGTTTTAAAGGCACTGCAATCTGACCTCTAACAGCATGTACTCTGTTTACTTCACTTTGATAAGATCATTACCGCAACATTCAGCTACTAGCCATTTAAGAAAAGCACTTGTTTTCTGGTCGTCCACAATAGCGGCAAATTGAGATTAACTCTGTTTGCTGAGGGTTTACAATTGGAGTAAAATAAATCAAACCAGGCCCCTAAACTTGCCCTCTGCACTAAATCCTATCCTCCTTTTAAATTATCTATTTACAGGGCAATGCGAACGCTAGCTGGTGGTAGAAATTGTCTGGTTATAAGCTTATACAGGACTTTGTTTCTCTTCTAACCCCTCTGGGTTTTAAACGATTTATCTGACACTCAACCATTACATTGAACCCCTATTCGTCTCTCCCATGTAAGAAACTTTAAAGGCACATCTACCACTTTCAATTCTAGTCACAGTAACACTTTCTCCTAAAAACACCGAATGACTCTAAATGACTATTTTGCAAATTCATTCAGACACAGCAGTGGTTATAAAATGATGTGTTCTGCTTTTTTATGTTTTTAAATTTAAAATTGTATTACATTATAAAAAAATGTGACGTCATGTCCGTGATATAATGACATTTAAATATATAAAGCATTCTCAAGCGCAAACGTTAGAGTTTCTAGACTGGGATCTTCTCCACAACAAAACGAGAATAGCACAAACCAGGCTACCGTGGTAAAGTTTCATATTTTGTATCGTGCCAGTAACAAACACTGAAAATCAGGAGTCAGGACATGGTGACCGTTTGCTTTTGTGGTCGTGTGAATGGGGTGTTCCATTTCACTTCTCCTCAGCAACAAGTCTGCAGTATACTACTGTTTACTCAGCACCTGGCCAGCTGCATGGAATGTACATCTGCTGCGTTCTCAACAATTTCCTGAATTAAAATTAAAATGCCCGACACACAGCTCCTTTGAATATGTAACATAGCTTCCTTCTGTCTTCTCTGGTTCAGCAGTTCCTGCTTCGGTGGAGGAATTCGTTCTGTCGCTGACTACGCAGGCGGCAAAGGTGTCACCCACAATCATTTCAGGCTTAGCTAGAATCGAGAGGGCCAAAAGGTGTGCTCAGGGAAGAAAGTGGATTCAACGCCATATTATCCTAGCGTTTTGCTACGCTACAGCGTATCGCAGCAAATCCTGACAGTTTCGGAGAGTCAAAGATCAGGACAGACAGCTTTACTTTTTACACAGCACGCTTAAACCAGAGGTTTGCCAAATCACCAGCTGGACCAAAAGCTCAAAAGCCCAACAGCCTTGGTCGGCCCTGCTGGCGCCGAATACGCCTCAGGAGGTTGCTAGAGCTCGACGTGACCAAGTATTTTGTCCGGGCCTAACCTCCTATAACGGGGTGATGCGGTACCAATTAGCACCACCCATTTGAGCCCTTCCAGTCAGGAATGACAGTGATTGGGGCAATGCTACCATACAATAAAGCAGCTTTTACTGCTTGGGACATGTCATCACGTCTAACAAACAGAACTCTCTGGATCGGCACTTCCAAGCGGAATGAATGAAGGAACGCACGAGAGCGTGCACCAGTACCGTGTTCCATATGGTTCGTAAACCCCAAAGCGTTCGTGAGCATCTGCCAGTCCAACGTCTACACGTTTGTTTCATTACACAACAAAAGGAATCAAAGTATGACACAAGGTTGATGTCCGAGAGGCATGTAGACGATGTGCTGGTGCGCTTGATTTAAACAGATCGAGACAGACGCGGCCTAACGCTGTACTGAAGAGTTTCTCCGCTTTACCGAGACCGCAAAAGACGAACACACAATGTTAATGAATGGATGGAATCAAATGCTCGGCCAGGACACGAGAAGGTTGGTTACAAGCTCTCAGAGGAGGAAGCGAGTATTGAAGCAGGCGAGGGTGCGTGTTTAAGGGTCTACGGGTCTAAGAGTATAAGGGTTTAAGGCTCTAAGAGTCTAAGGGTTTAAGGCTCTAAGAGTCTAAGGGTTTAAGGCTCTAAGAGTCTAAGGGTTTAAGGCTCTAAGAGTCTAAGGGTTTAAGTGTCTAGATGTCAACCGTACTCGTAGACCCGTAAAGGCGGTGCCTACAGGTGAGGTCGTTAGCCCGTTGTCGGACTTTTACAGCATCTTAATCAACGACGCTCTGCTCGGTTGCATCTCTAGCGCTAACCATTAGCTGGCCATCGGCTTGGACAAGGTATGCAAAGCACATGTGGACCTGAGGAACGACCCATCAACGCCTCATTGTCTTTTAAGACAATTGAATACCAATCGACTCATCCAGCAATATCGACTCATAAATGCCTCCCGAGTGAAGGTCAACGCCAGTCGACTGCTAACAAGCCCGGATAATCACAAATTAGACCAAAAGCGCACAGTTGTGTGATTCACACAGGGCTCCCATCACAGAGCTTCCTCCGTTACATTCTGACCAAGCTCCTTGCAGATCCGTTCATTTTCCACGCTCAGCCTGCACCCTTGAGGCCCGTTGACCTGGAAAAAGAGAAAACTCTCCGTCTACTTTCATCCCTGCAAGAAAACACATTAGGGATGACCATGCAGTGAGCCTGTGTTCGTGCGAGTCCAGACCGGCGATGAATCATGTATGTGCCGCTCTCTGCCGCACGGCCGTTCACTCCGAAATTATCTGAAACTCATAATATATTACGGCCCGAAAAAGGTTTGTGAAAGCGACGAATAGAATTATTCGTCTCCACGGCTCTCCTTTGTTGCCGTGGAGCTAAGTCAGTCTCTCTCGCTCTTTCCGAGAAAATAATGTCAAAGAGATCCGTTTACTGCTTAGTGACTGTAAATCCAATTTACTTTGCCTTCCTACTGAGCGGAGTGTAAGTGTGTGGAGAGCCTACATCATTGGGGCATGCATTCATATCATTCTTCTCTGCTTCCGCACAAACCTCTAACTCATTCCACTCTAACCTCTTCATTTGCCTCAGGTTCTTTTACTCGGTGCGAAACACAGAACTCAACTATTCTAAGAGCCAATATCCTCCACAATTCTTGGTTCACTGCTACTGCTGCTACCGCGAAAAACAATTGGGAAAAACACGAAGGGAGGCCACCGAGAGTGCCTGGGAGGTAACGCCACATCTGGTGAGAAACCTCTGGGTGATGACGAGGGATCTGGGAGGAGAGGAAAATGTTGGCGGCGGAGGAAGCGGCACACGTGCTGTGACACTGGTGAGGAATCTCCCGCTGTTGCGTAGGGACAGAGCTACTGCATGTGCTGGTGTGACTAGATGGGGAACGGGCAGAGGGCTAGTGTCTCACACTTGAATTTAATCAGGCCAGACTCACTCCGAATCCCTTCCAGAGAGGGAAGCCTTTATGTGCGTCCGCGTCACTGCCGCTGTCTGCTCACACCCGTGGACGTTCTTAGCTGTCAGCGCTGTAAGCAGGCAATTACAAGGTGAAGCGTCGAGTCGGCCCGTTCCGGGAACACGGCCCTGTTTACGTCGAGATGGACTCTGGCTTTTGACGGGGACTAGGGACTAGTTCTGCGGTACTGTCTGATCTGCATGAGGACCCGCACACCGGGATGGCGGGGGGGGGGGGTTGCTCACACTCTTGTGCTGCTGTCCCAGCATCCATAAATAGAACATATATGCAAATTAGCAGTTGCTGTCGTACAGGGAATGGTTACGGGATGGGAGAGAGGATAGCATGAGACAATTAGAAGATGCAGACGATTAGGTAGCTATGTTCATACGAGAGCCTGATTGGACAGTTGGCTTAAAACAAATATGTCCGTCCTGTCAGTTATGTCATCGTTACACTATTTTACCCATCGTTCCCATTGTTGTTACTGTTCGCCGTACGCCTAATGCATTGTATTTTGCTGCGTACTCCACGGTACTCACGTTCCGGAACAGACAAATGTCACGGAAACATCTGGAATCACCCCACCGATTATGCCAAAGTAGTTTACTTTGTGTAAACGGAAACGTTTGGTCTAGGTGGGACAGAGAGACTGAGAAATAGTCCAGTGCTATTTTCTAAAACATGTCAGTCACATGTACACAACCCAAGACAAAGGGTTTAGATCCATAAAATCTGGGGTTAGAATTTAATTGGAGTCTCTGGAACAGGATGGTTGGATTTGGCATTATTCTGTTCTAACTGCAAAGCACACTTGAAAAAACATAATTTAACTTTTGCTCATTGCATATCCGTTGGGGAAATGTATGTTTGTCACGATTGGTGAGTTGTGTTCTACACAGGGTGTTAGTGGAGAACAAATCCTTAGTTTTGTCTCAATTAGGAGCACAGCTGTTTTGGGTTTAGCTAAGCATCGGGCATAGGTTAGTTAATCAGTGGGCTATTTAAGGTCCCTGGTTAGGTTCACTGGTGCTTGTTATTAATATAATGTTACAGAGGTTAGTTAATCAGTGGGCTAATTAAGGTCCATGGTTAGTGTCACGAGTGCTTGGTATTGTTACACGTTACGTTACATGCAGGTGAGTGTGTTATGCAAAATCGGTCACTGTGTTTTGTATGTTTCAGCCACATTTATTTTCGTTGCAGTGTTTTAGTTTTATCTGTTTGTTGTTACGTGTTTGTTTTGCTTGTATGTAATAAATAATTACCACGAACGGATTCACTCTGCGCCTGGCTCTTCCTGCACTCGACCACAAAAACGATTTGTGACAATGTTGATTTTGTTAGGTTTGTTTTCTTTGCCCCACAACACTAAAGGCAATTTCCATCTCCAAAAATGTATAAACATATTTTAGGAAACCTAAATATCTACTGTAACTACACAACAAATTACATAAAACAATCTGTGTAATAAATGTGTTTACTTAGTCAGCATTCTTTGCAGTGCAATGTCCCATCAACTGCCCTGGGATTTTAACTTTATACCAGAGGGACTAGTGCCCCCTTCAGGCCTTCCAATACCATGCGGCCTCCCAGTCAAGGACGGACCAACACCAGCCCTTCCTGGCTTTATAGGACATCCAGCAGTGGGAGGCAGACTACGATGCTATACTGCTATACTGTTGTATGAATGCGTCCTCAGGAATAACACAGAACCCTGGAGTTACGAGTGCTATGATCCACCAGCATCATCAGAGCCCAATACGGTGGACTCACGGAAGAGGGAGGGAATGTTTGGCACTCTGTATCACAGACTCACATTCTGATGCACATAACACCTCCTCCTCCACTCCTCCCCCTCCTCCATCGCCCTCCTCCACCCCTCCATCGCCCTCCTCCACCCCTCCATCCTCCTCCTCTCGCCCTCCTCCACCCCTCCATCCCCCTCCTCCTCCTCCACCCCTCCATCCTCCTCCTCCACCCCTCCATCCCCCTCCTCCACCCCTCCATCCTCCTCCACCTCCACTCCTCCATTGTGTTTGGTACTTTAACCTACAAAACTAAATAAAGAGTGGAGAGAGAGATAGAGAGACAGAGAGAGAGAGAGACGGAGAGTGAATTAGAAAGCGAGCCAGGAAGGAAGAGAGAGTGTGAGTCATTTGGTGCGTGAAGGAGTGAGGGAGGGAGAGAGGAAGAGAGAATGTTGGCACCAGCTCCTTTAATATGCCTACTTCAGAGGTTCAGTCTCGAACACAGTGGTCTCCTTCAGAGGAATGCAGCTGAGAAAGGCCTGTGCATTATTTACCAGCCGCCTCCCTCCGTATTGCCTCACCCCGTTCAGACGAAGATACCGGCCGCGTAAAAGTACATGTGCCGCGCGGAGAGGAGACAATGCGATAACATGCGGCGAAAGAACGGTGAACAGGAGAGCGGGAGATGTAATTGGCTGTGCGACAAACGTAAAACGGCAAAAGCACACGTGAAATCATTCACACAAATCAGAATCATCGGGTCAAGCCGGCGCCGCTATGAACCGGGTTCCAAACCCAGTGTTGGCGTGGCGACATCGGCCGGGGGTGCGTTTTGGCTCGCCGCCATCTACGAGAGTGGGAGGTGGGTCAGTCTGCATTGTCTGGCTCAGTTACGCTCAACTCCTGGTGGCAGGCGGGCGTCTGTGGATCTCCTAATGTGTGGGTTCTGGTGTACTTCCCGGTTGAGTGCGGGCGTCTGCGGACCTCCTAATGTGTGGGTTCTGGCGTACTTCCTGGTCGGATAAGTGACAAAACGACCTGACAGGGTGTGCGTCGTCTTTGACGGACCCGAGCGAGGAGCCAACCAGAACCCTCTGGATTATCAAATTACATTGAATGAACAACAGGACCAATTGCAAACCTTTCCCACTCTAAAATAGCCTGTGGTCTTATTGGCACTCTAATTGAAATGACACAAACCATGAATTCCAATTTGTTACGCAGATACTGCGTAGTCCTCAGACCTGGTACCTTCTGCAGTCCACACACACACTCAGACAGATTTGAACCAAGCCACCCCGCTCACGTCGACTCAGTCTTCGAAAAAAGTCCTCGGCGTAAATATTAAACGCAGATCCCTTCATTCGCGAGCAACTGTGTGTGATTTCAGCCCCCTACGACAGACGACAGACCACTTTACCCTGCACACACAAACGACAATATACATTCTTTGACAGATGTGTTGATCAGTCTTGCCTGACGAGTGAATCTATGTCATTTACTGCCGCAGCATATTCTACTGGATTCGTTGCCGTTTCTGTGCTCATTATTTGTAACTTTTTACATTGGGTTCAGTTTACATCGCAGTCTTGTAAAGCCCAGAGACTCCAAACAAAATCAATATTCATCAATCTGTTTATTTTCCTTTGTGTATTTTAACGATGTGCATGCTATTACAATTATGGACTGTTAGCAGACAATAAAACACCTTTCAAATTGTCAGTTCTCGCTGTCAATTTTATACCATATTGTTTGTTTCACTTTCGCTTGTTGTTTGCATCACATCCTTTGGCGAGATATACGACATATGGCGAGAAGGGCTGCGAACGAAAGAGTGGCAAACAGAATGAAGGACAGCAGATCAACAGAAGGGAGACGCAGACAGAGAGGTAGACACAGACAGACACAGACAGACAGACGCAGACAGACACAGACAGACAGACAGACGCAGACAGAGAGACGCAGACAGACAGATGCAGACAGACAGATGCAGACAGACAGACGCAGACAGAGAGGTAGACACAGACAGACACAGACAGACAGACGCAGACAGACAGATGCAGACAGACAGATGCAGACACACAGACGCAGACAGACAGATGCAGACAGACAGATGCAGACAGACAGACGCAGACAGAGAAGCAGACACCGACAGACAGACGCAGACAGACAGATGCAGACAGACAGACGCAGACAGACAGACGCAGACAGACAGACGCAGACAGACAGACGCAGACAGACAATCAGACACAGAAAGATGCAGACAGACAGACAGAGAGACAGATGCAGACAGACAGACGTCAACACCCACTTCCTGCCTCACTCTCTGCTAGTCTCCTCTGTGCTTCACCATCCTCGATCACTCCTCCTCGTCACCTGATATTGACAGTAGATGTTTCCCTAACCTTTTGTAGTCTCTGTATTCCACTTTGGTGTAAATCTGCCAGCCCTGGAACTGGTAGATGACCCGGGCGGGTGTGGATGATAAACATGTTGGCGACTACCTCCAGACCTGGTGATTTTTCTGATACCCTTTCCTCTCACTGTGCCCCCCCCCCCCCACATCTGGTTGAAGCACAGAGCCAGTGGGGCCCCTGTCAACGCCATACGCTTCCTGAATACGGGCCCAGGTGTTGGCCTGAGTCGCTCTCGAAACATCTCATCGTGCAGTGGTTTTGCCATGTGTCTGTGAGATTTAAAACGACGTGCCAAGTCACTGTGCGGCGGACTGTCCCGGGCACCAGCTGACGTACAGAGCTTCCTGCTGTAAGGGAGCGTCAGTAATGACTTACCCGGGAATACACAATCAGGTGTTTTTATATCGTTCTGTCCTTATTTACTCCTCAGAGTGCTGGCTAGCTGCCCGCTTGTTAGATCTGAGTTTGCCTGTGAAATGTGCGCGCCATCTAGACGAGTTGGAGCCGCTCGTCACAAACAGGCGAGGATTGAGGTCCTGAACGCGGTCTTTCTAAAAGGACACACAACTAAAGGAGACAGCGTCGGTAACGGAGGACGAAACATGGAGACTTGGAAGCGCCTGCATGAGATATGAAGTAGAAGAGAACCAGTGGAAACACACACAAATCTCTCTTGATCCCCCCTCATAAACACAGCTGTGCTCCGAGGACCGGTGCTTCTGTCCAGCCCGTCACGTATGCAGACATCACCAGAGTACCGGTCCTTCTGTCCAGCCCGTCACGTATGCAGACATCACCAGAGTACCGGTGCTTCTGTCCAGTCCGTCACGTATGCAGACATCACCAGAGTACCGGTGCTTCTGTCCAGTCCGTCATGTATGCAGACATCACCAGAGTACCGGTCCTTCTGTCCAGCCCGTCACGTATACAGACATCACCAGAGTACCGGTGCTTCTGTCCAGCCCGTCACGTATGCAGACATCACCAGAGTACCGGTGCTTCTGTCCAGCCCGTCACGTATGCAGCCATCACCAGAGTACCGGTCCTTCTGTCCAGCCCGTCACGTATGCAGACATCACCAGAGTACCGGTGCTTCTGTCCAGTCCGTCACGTATGCAGACATCACCAGAGTACCGGTCCTTCTGTCCAGCCCGTCACGTATGCAGACATCACCAGAGTACCGGTCCTTCTGTCCAGCCCGTCACGTATGCAGACATCACCAGAGTACCGGTCCTTCTGTCCAGCCCGTCACGTATGCAGACATCACCAGAGTACCGGTCCTTCTGTCCAGCCCGTCACGTATGCAGACATCACCAGAGTACCGGTGCTTCTGTCCAGCCCGTCACGTATGCAGACATCACCAGAGTACCGGTGCTTCTGTCCAGCCCGTCACGTATGCAGACATCACCAGAGTGCCACTGCTTCTGTCCAGCACATCACGTATGCAAGATATCACCTGACAGGGAGGATTACCATCATTCTGCTGAGCTTGTATCACGGCGGCTTCTTCTCACACACAGGTGCACGTGCGCGTACACAAAGACACAGACACCGCACACACACACACGGAAACACACAATCGGAAACACACACCGGAACAGAAAAAAAAACGGAACAGAATCAAGGACGTTTGCAGAGGTGTACAACGAGCACTGCACAATCTTCAAAAAACGATCGCAATGGATTTCCATTCATTTGTAAAAGAGCAACGGTACAGCACAGAAGTGGATGTGGACTTCATAAGGACCCGATTCATATTTGGTATATTATATATCACCTATGTAATCGATGTGCATAGTGAGATAAGAATGGCAAATGTTTAACAACTGCACGTCCGTCTGATGACCTGTCGATACAGTATCTCAGGCTTACAACAGAACAGACCTTATTTCGACGTCCACTATCTTTGCCTGGATGTTTACCCATGCAAACTGTCCCCTGGTCAGTTATGAAACGGGACAAGATGCCACAGCACGCCGTGCATTGCCGCATGGACAAAGACAAATGTCTTCATTATTTTCCGTACGAGTGTACAGCCGGGTAATAAACTATAAGTTCATGTGCACAAAATAGCTGCAGAAACAGATGCTAGCCAACGCTACAAAGAACATGCATCATTATGATCAACTAAATAGCTCCTGATCTGAGTTTACATCTGTTAGCTTACATATCTCACAAGTTTCTGCAATCTTCCCACGCGGCAATTTTGTAATCTCCACAGCCGGCACTATAAAAAGTCTGTTGCTTTTTTGTCACCTCAGAATTTCTCCAACGTACTTTCACAGCGAGGACCTGCGTAGCCTAGATACAAAACAGAGCTGGACAAGTCCATTAGAATTCATTCGACTTCAGCTCACGAGCCTGAATGAGACTTCAGTTAGCGCTCTGTGTATGCAGGGCCAGGACCTTGCCTTTAGCTCCACAGGCTAATCCTGCGTGTTTTGTTTCACTTAGCAACAGCGGGGAGAACCGACATCAGCCGAACACGTGGCGTACGACGACTCGACCGATCATCGGATCGGACTTGGCAGCAATGTCCTTGCTGTGGCCGTAATTGCCATTATAGGGACGGGGAAATGACCGCGTGACAGCAGCGTCCTCTCGCCCCCCATCGCCCCACCTCCTCGCCGATCGACCCCCGCTTCGCCCTCGAGGGCTGCCCGTGTACGACAACACGTATTCCGGGGAATCAAATGAGACTCTTGAGTCGCATTATTTCCTGTGCTAATATTTGATCGGGGCTGGCTGGCTCTCCCCCTCTACCTCCCTTGCTCTTCATCCGGCACTTCAGGGAACGGCCGGCGTCTGAATACCGCCCAGGGAGACCAGAAACCAGAACTGTGGAGACGACGCTTGTCTCCGTGCCTCTGGACAGACGCGCGTGCTAAATGTGGGCGGCGGCTGTAATATAATGTACATCACGCGCTCACCTCTTATATCCCATTATCGTTTGTGCTCACCACCCACTGTCAACAAAGGGAACGTCAGCTTCGCGTTGAGTTTGTTTGTTTTGTCCGTCACTGTATGATATCTCCCGGTGGCGGCACCGTTTCAATTGGATATGTACTTAGCGATCTACGACTGACTCTGAAACGGCAACTGCAGCACTCCCAGGCCGGGACAAGTAGATCGCATCACGGGTACCGGCGTGGCACGCGACCCGGGGTTGCAGACATGAATCACGATCAAATTATAGACGTTATGCTATTACGGCGGTATCCATTATAGTTCATTAGCGGCGTGCGTTTAGATGGGGCGTTCGCTTGCGTGCTCAGAAGCAGCTGTGCGAGGACATCTAGTGCATCGCGACGATTCGGCTAACAGCGCCCTTCAGCTCCCGCACATACTGGTGTTAGCCTTTTCTCCAGCGAGAACGATGCAGGGCAATGGGAAAAACGTGGGACACCATCTGCCTCCCCTGAGCCGGTGGATGCAAAACGGGGGAGATACGGCTACATGAATACGTACGAACGGAGAGAAAGGCCCAAAGCATATTATTAAGACTCCCTGGATTCGGCCAGGGACCCAACAAGACAGAAAACACTCATCCAAGTGGGAAAAGTCTTCCTCCTCATTCCCTTAACATTCTGTGGATGCCCCGCGTGCCGAAAGAATTGCGAGAAATAGCCGGGGGGGGGGGGTTGTGAGAACGAGACGACAGACGCGGTGACACCAGGAGCACCCCGCTACAATACCGGCCCTGTCAGAGCTGCCTGGGGAACAGATTGCCGAGGCGGAGGCTCAGGTACGAGGCGGCTAGATAAACGCAGGATGAAAAGTGCCGTCGGAGGGAGAGGATTTGATCTGGGGGCCTGAGCCAGGCAGACACGGCAGGCCCAGAACGGATGCAAATACTGGCAGGCACTGCAAAGGAGTGTGTGTGTGTGTGTGTGTGTGTGTGTGTGTGCGTGCGTTTGAGAGAGAGAGAGATACACAGGAATCGAGTCCACAGGACCAATCAGAATACTAAGTAGTCGGCTGACATTATTTATAGATTAAGACTATTGTGGCTGGACGTACTGGCTACACACAGAGTGGTGGATGAGATTAGACGAGCTCACATAAACACACACACACAACTCTCACAAACCTGCATACATAGACACCACACATTGTGTTGACAGGAGGGCAGCGTTATAGACAGTGGAGAAGTGCCAAGCTTGTCAACATGTCGTGTCGCACTGTTCAGTGTGAAAAGCTCAAGGTTGCCCCCTAGTGGTCACCCCAGTCTCGCATGGCACCAAATCAACTCTAAAATGGTTTCTGCTCCACAGGGGAAAGACTTCTTAGATATCCTAGTTTCAACTGGCTGTGCTTGCTGTTAGTAGTAGTTAATAATGATATGCTCCTAAGAACTTATGAACCCATAATGAGTACGTCTGTGTTCACATCTCTTATTGAACCATAATAAGTACGTCTGTGTTCACATCTCTTATTGAACCATAATAAGTACGTCTGTGTTCACATCTCTTATTGAACCATAATAAGTACGTCTGTGTTCACGTCTCTTATTGAACCATAATAAGTACGTCTGTGTTCACATCTCTTATTGAACCATAATAAGTACGTCTGTGTTCACATCTCTTATTGAACCATAATAAGTACGTCTGTGTTCACGTCTCTTATTGAACCATAATAAGTACGTCTGTGTTCACGTCTCTTATTGAACCCTAATAATTACGTCTGTGTTCACATCTCGTATTGAACCCCTTAAGTATGTCTGTGTTCTACAGCCTCGTAACCCCATTCTCCAATCCCTTAACCTGGTTCATTTAAAGGGAAGACACAGTTGCTGTAGCTGTAGATAAGATGTCGTCCCTGGACCAGTTCATTTTTGTAGCAGTGAAACACGTCCAATCACACGGTCTTTCTCTGCCCCAGTGTCACTGCCTCATCTAAAACCATGCAGCCCTGTCAGAGGAAAGACGTTTATGTTTGGCGAAAAGAAAAACTATAAGAGCTCCACTAGAGATTTAAAAAAAGCGTGGAATTTGCTAGGTGAAAAGTGTATAACAGCAGTAAAAAGGACACAAGTAAACAACTTGCACGGCACAGATAATAATAGCCAAAAAGTGTATGCAAATGTATTTTCCTTTGTGGACCTATTTCAAAGTTTCGCAGATTGCTGCAAAAGGCAGATGAATCCTCTGACAAAGAGAATTGAATAGAATGAAAATAACGTGATCATAGCCTCGCTTTGATAGCCCTCTAAATATCAACAGCACACACTAGTATTCGGCAGTTGACTTCACCAGATCTACAGAGGACGGCCCTACAGCATGCAACAATATAGTTAGCCTAAATGGGGTGGCCTAAAAAGAAAGAAGAGCCTGCGGAAGTCTGGGAAAAGGTATTGTGGAAAGATAAGACAAAGATGAACATGTACCAGAGTGATGGCGGGGGGGGAAGTGGAGTGTAGAAGCGTGGTGTTGAAGAACGGGTGTTATATTAACTGCTGACAGCTCCTGAGGAGGACGAAATGCTGAAGTCCACCGAATCACAATGTCCGCGCAGATACAACCAAACGCCTCTAAACACTTTAGTTTTTCAAGGCTACGAACTGGCTGCAAACAAGACAAAAAGGGCCCTGGATTAAACTAAAGATTGCTTAGAGACTCAATATACATATAATAAGCAAAGAAGTGACAGCTAAAAACAGGAAAGCATTTAACATTTGACACAGGCCAATATTTATTTAAAAAAAGGCCTAGTGCAGATGACGCATTGCAAGTTGGAAAAGACAAGGAGGCCATGATTATATGACAGACAGTTTGGACATGTTACCCAGGACATTGGGGAAGAAACCCTCGCCACAGGCTTCCTACTTTACCCAATCACCACCTTAGGGCCCTACTTTACCCAATCACCATCCTAGTGCCCTACTTTACCCAAACACCATCCTAGGGCCCTACTTTACCCAATCACCACCTTAGGGCCCTACTTTACCCAATCACCATCCTAGTGCCCTACTTTACCCAGTCACCATCCTAGTGCCCTACTTTACCCAATCATCATCATAGGGCCCTACTTTACCCAATCACCATCCTAGGGCCCTACTTTACCCAATCACCATCCTAGGGCCCTACTTTACCCAATCACCATCATAGGGCCCTACTTTACCCAATCACCACCCTAGTGCCCTACTTTACCCAATCACCATCCTAGTGCCCTTCTTTACCCAATCACCACCTTAGGGCCCTACTTTACCCAATCACCATCCTAGTGCCCTACTTTACCCAATCACCATCCTAGGGCCCTACTTTACCCAATCACCATCCTAGTGCCCTTCTTTATCCAATCACCATCCTAGGGCCCTACTTTACCCAATCACCATCCTAGTGCCCTTCTTTACCCAATCACCACCTTAGGGCCCTACTTTACCCAATCACCATCCTAGTGCCCTACTTTACCCAATCACCATCCTAGGGCCCTACTTTACCCAATCACCATCCTAGTGCCCTTCTTTATCCAATCACCATCCTAGGGCCCTACTTTACCCAATCACCATCCTAGTGCCCTACTTTACCCAATCACCATCCTAGGGCCCTACTTTACCCAATCACCATCCTAGTGCCCTACTTTACCCAATCACCATCCTAGGGCCCTACTTTACCCAATCACCATCCTAGTGCCCTTCTTTACCCAATCACCACCTTAGGGCCCTACTTTACCCAATCACCATCCTAGTGCCCTACTTTACCCAATCACCACCTTAGGGCCCTACTTTACCCAATCACCATCATAGGGCCCTACTTTACCCAATCACCATCCTAGTGCCCTACTTTACCCAATCACCATCATAGGGCCCTACTTTACCCAATCACCATCATAGGGCCCTACTTTACCCAATCACCATCCTAGGGCCCTACTTTACCCAATCACCATCATAGGGCCCTACTTTACCCAATCACCATCCTAGGGCCCTACTTTAGTGCATTGAGATCTACTTAGACCAGGAACAGCTTCTGAGACCACCAGTGGACCTTATCGAAGGTGAGCATGTTACATAAAAAAACCGACAGAAAAACATCCGTTCTGCAAATGCAATTTTGATGCGCAGCCCAATTCAGCGGTACTTGTGCACACAGTTGATACGTGTCCCAGGCCACTAAAACGCACACGAGTCCTTTATAAGCTACTTGATTTGGCCGCGGCCCAGGATACAAACAAGCTAGGAGTCAGATTAAAAGAGGTAACTCAAGCTCATTGCCCACAGAAAAACCCTACTCTCACTAATCCTTAGACTAACTCTAACCTTCAATCTGTTGATTAAGCCGCTCAGTGTAATTGTTAGTGCTAATTATTACTGCTTGCATTCAAATGCAATAAAACATGACAAATGGCAACTCGTACAGTAGCCCCCTAATGAACGACATAATAGATTAATTTAGATGAATGTATCCTGCTGTCAAATGCAGTCACGCACCGTTGAATGATTATACGGTTCACATTAGGCGTGAACACGGTCCTTCATGTGCAGTGATAAGAACGTATTGTTAGTTTAAGGTCAGGAGACAGAATGAACTAACCATCGACAGCTCTCCGTTCAGGTACGACTCAAGGTTCAACAAGAGCAAACGCACGTCTTTAGAGGACGGCAAATGAGAAAGTCAAATCACGTGATCACGTCAGCCATGCCACTGCATGCTCTACTCTCGAAAACGAAGCGATCGCATCCGGTCGCGTGGGCCATCCAATTACGGACAACAAAGGCCGGTCGGTGGCATTTTCATACAATGTCTCGCCACTTTTATAGGTGACATTTGAGTCATTTCGCAGACGCTGTTATTCAGCAGGAATTACGGCAGTGAGCGCGTACGTTTGTCATAATGGCCTCCCGCGGGGATTCCACGCACAACTGCACCGACTGGGCTGGACGCGAGACGTCCTGTCACCGTTACGCGATGTGAGGTACGACAAACCACTTAGCCCTTCCGGATGCCCCCTCTTTCTCTGGAGACACATGCGGACGGCGGTCGTGTATCGCATTGCCCCGACACCCGACAAGACATCCGCAGATGCGGGAAAAAATATGGGACCGGCGTAAATTGGTCTTGAATGGAGAGAAAACTAATCGAATATGACTGTTAAGAGCAATAGCCACTGTATTGTTGCCTTAATAATGTACATGAACGTCCGTGTGTCTTGTCCGCACATACTACACACGTTCCATCACGCTGCGAACACACAACCTATTTCGTATTACCGTGCCTTATAACGGCAGGATACTAGCACTGGAGGTGTCCTGTCATGCCTATTTAGCTACGCCGCCTGGCGATTTCAGGGCAGCTGCCAAAATATTTAAGCGTTTTATTACCAGTTCGGTCATGGACAATTGCACTATAATGTCTGAGATCTTTACACAGAGTTGGTTGAGAGAGATTTTAGCTTTCCTACCTCATCGTCTTGGAACGTGCTGGACATGGATCAAAAGCAAGTTTTCTTTTTAGTTTTTTTATATATTTTTCCTCTGGCCTATTTTGTCCAGTGTTTTAACATGTATAACACTTTCTTTCCGGGGCTCACACGAAAATAAGATTACACATCTCAAGGTGTCCTTTCCCGGTTTAAAAAAGATAAGAAGATAAATGATAAAACATCTATGAAATGGCGCCCCAAATGAGGGCAATCGGCACGCACGTCCGTTTCGGTAATCCGTACGGATAAGGTAAACATGCCTCATCTCAACCCCCAGCAGCGACATACGGTCACGATCTCGTTGTTCAAGGATCCAAACTAACAGATAGCTGACATCTCAAATCCCAGCACCCGAGGGGCTGAATAACTAACCGCATTGAGCCAACCGTCGTTTTACGGAAGGAAAGACTCGCGCTAGCTGCCACGGTTATTCTGCTGTCAGCGAGAGCTTCCAATTGTCAACAGATGGCGTCGATCAATAATCAATAATCCATCCTTTGTATATTGTTGTATTGTTTATGTTATACCAGACCATTCATCAAGTCCTGGCGTCATTAATCAACATTAGTCAACAGGATTTTCCTCTTCCGTCATTGATTTCCAATTTATTGATGAAATGATTTAAGTAAAGCCCACTAGCCAATGGGCTTAAGCTCATCCCCCTTCTGGCACCACTTGCGTTAACTGACACTACCTGCTGTCGAAATTCTATACAGCAATCAAATTCGATGGAGGACAAACTGTATTGAGACTTGAAGTTGGTGAATGATTGACAAGTGATATTTGAGGCCAATTTATACTACTTCTGTATCGGTCTGCCATGTACCACTGCGGTCCCCAAGCAGTACATACACCTTACCGTCCAAAACCACCAGCCCTTTGGAGAACTGGCTCCCCCGTCAACTGGATGGCGGTCAAATTCAGCCTCAGACAGACAAGGTGTTGGCGTGGCAGGTGTTGACGTGGCAGGTGTGGACATGGCATGGCAGGTGTTGGCATGGCAGGCGTTGGCATGGCAGGCGTTGGCATGGCAGGAGTTGGCACGGCAGGAGTTGGCACGACATGTGTTGGCATGGCAGGTGTTGGCATGGCCGGGGTTGGCATGGCAGGTGTTGGCATGGCAGGTGTTGGCATGGCAGGCGTTGGCATGGCAGGAGTTGGCATGGCAGGAGTTGGCATGGCAGGAGTTGGCACGACATGTGTTGGCATGGCAGGTGTTGGCATGGCAGGGGTTGGCATGCCACGTGTTGGCATTGCAGGTGTTGGCATGGCAGGATCATAGCTACAGTTTCTGCAAAATGATCTTGAGCTCATTAGTTTGTTGTTTTATTCAACTGACTCTGCGGGTTGACTTGAGTACTCACGTCCTCAAAGCATCTCTTTGTTCTTAGCAGGAATCAATATGCAGGAACATTAGTGTTTGGGTAGAGGGAGCTCATAACCTGAGGCCTAAAGTTAGGAACTAAGGCTTTGGATTTATTTCTGGTCAGATCATGTAAAACTAAAACTAATTGATTTTGAAAGCAGTGATATGATTGGCGCAGACTGAAGAATCCCTCTAAAACATCAACATTAACAACAACAATGTGTCTATTTCTCATGATTAAATAAAGCATCAGAAACAATGCTGCCTGACCCCTTGATAATTCTGCCCATTATCGTAACCTTTTTGCTTCTCTTGGCGATGAGCAAATTGGCTGTCTTAGACCAGGGACCCAATCAGAATCCAGGATAAAATCGGATAACGCGAAGGAGGTGGGAAACATGCTTCGTGAGAGGATGCGGCAGTTCCATCCATTTGACCGGTTCGTTCTTATGGATTTTATTCCCTTTGGACTAGAGCACTCTGTGAACATCCGTCTGTCACAGCAACGCGTGCTATCAGACAGGCACCAACGACCGATTCACCAAGTAGGCCGGCAGACATGAGGATAATTAACACGTCTGCAGTGACCACAGTACATGCTTATTATTCGGACAGACGGGGATCAAATTGTATGGAAACGAACGGGTTGAGCGACTGCCCTTTACAGCCGAAATGCCCCATTATAGAAAGGTTATATCGACCTCGCATCTTCTCCAGCGGCGAGCGAACAGGGCTTAGCGGCGGGGAAAGCGAATCGAGCTATCGCATTGTTTGGACGAACGACGGGTCTTTAGGATTAACATTATTCGGTTTTAAATTAAATTCCAGAACACGGGAGAAAGCAGGGATAAATAAACGAAGGCAACGGAATCCGATCCTCTCGAACCTTTGAATATATGAATGATTGTGTTGGATTGTGGGTAATACATATTTCATTGTTTTCTTTAGCGTCGATATGTGCGTGCGTATTTGAGTGTGACTGACAGGGGATTTAGTCCTTGGAAGGATTTTAGAATGGATGTTTCAAGCATAAGCTGACCAGGTAGACGGTATTGGGAGACAGAGAGATTGGGAGAGATGTAGAGCGATAACAGGGGAGTGAGAGAGACAGGCATAAAAAGCGCGACAGAGATTACAAAAGAGAGCGGCGGAAGTATTCAGGGTGCTCATGCCCAGGGAGACCGGTGATAGAGCGATAAGCTCAATGCACATTTGTTTTTCTGTGTCAGGCAATGTTAAAGGTAATGTTGGCTATTTTTACCTGCAGGAAAGTAATAATTCCTAGTGAATAAAATGTTTTTTCAACTTATTCAAGACCCTCTGATAATGATGGTGTCAAACAAATGTGGACTGTATTCTACAAAAAGGTGATAGATATAACTGGCATGGTCTTCATCACTGGCATGGTCTTCATCACTGGTTCCCAACCTTCACCCCTAAGGGCGCCATATCGTATTTTAATAGAAATTATAGATAATGCACGTTACTTTAGACGTAAATGATTAACAGTTAATTATTATAATTTTTATAGATTATTCTCTTTTACAACAAGCAATTAGTTCCGCTGATAGCAGCAGTCGCACAATGTATAATTAGTTTCAAATCCGACATATCTGACTAAAGACATTTGTCACTAAGCTCCATAACGTTATGGAAGAAAACAATTGCTTCTAGTGTAAATATTCGTGGAAGTACCGTTTATGTTGTTATAGATGACCATAACAAAAAGTTAAAGATTACTACCCTTCTAGTCCAGGAAAGATCCTGAAGCCCATGGTACTTGATGGCTGGCCCTTCCCACCAGGTTGGGAACCCCGGGAAAAGGCCATGTCACGAGTGTTGAACACTAGGTTCCCACTCCTGGGTTTTTAGTGGGGTGCACACAGTAGTCCCGGGTTGGGTGTTTAGATTATGCACACCAGGAATTAGTTAGGTGATTAGGTTGCTATTTCGTTTACTGGGTGTGGTTGCACTTTGCTTTGCATTGTTTTCATGCGGCGTGTGTCGGTTTTGGGGAGTGTTTGTTATTTAGAGACATGTTTTGTTGCATTTAGTTGACTCTTTTTGTAAGCACACTTTAATTTTAATTCAGTGTATGTTCTTTTCCCATTTGTTGTGTCTGTCGGTTTTGTTTTCAAATAAAACTCCACGACCGAGTGATACGCCCTGCGCTCGGCTCATTTCGCACTTCACCTTAGAGGGCCGCGACATGCCTGCATGTAATAAATGAATTGATCGCTGACAAATGAATCAGTAAAACATGCCTGTGCCTTATTAATGCTATCCATACTCAACGGCTGTCACCTTGCCAGGTGCAGTGCAGGATAAAAGCCAGACGCAGAGCGTGTAATTCCGTTAGGGGTGTTTATTTAACCTGAAACAAACACGATACACCGAAAGGTAAAAACATAGACCGAATGAAACAAAGGATGTGCATATAAAGTGACTTATTAACAAACATCCAACCAACCAAAACTCACCCACACAGAACCGTGACATCGAAAGAATATCCAGCAAAGTGCTAAAACAGCCCTTTGCTAATCACTAACCGAAGTCAGCTGTGCTCAATTCCAAAACAATGCATCCAAAAACAGGAAGTGCACCCCACTAACAGTGTTGGGAGTAACGGCGTTTAAGTATAACGGCGTTACTAACAGAGTTACTTTTTCAGTAACGGAGTAATCTAATTAATTACTGTTTCCATCGTTACAACGCCGTTATCTTTACTGAGATTGAAAGTGTCGCGTTACTACAATTTGGTTGAATGAAGCGCGAGGTGTATTGTTTTGGCTACACAACAACTGCAGCTGGGGTGGGGATGATGACGTCGTTGCAAATGCGAAGATGATTGGCTGGGTGGGCGGTGCCTTGCTCACGCTGTCTCGCTGCACGCACTCTGACTACCACTAAACAAGACAGCGTCAGCGATAATGGCGACGAACCGGGGAAGTTCAAAAATAGCGGTGTCAAACTGGAAGTACCGGCACTACTTCTCGCTCATTGAAGTCAAAGGCAAGAATGTTTATGTTACATGCACGCTATGCCCACATTGCCCAGGAAAAAAGACGTTAAAGACGTCTGCCTCAAGCAAAGATTTTCCTTTGTTTCTTTTTACCCAGGTTTTTCTGTCTTAAATTTGCACTTGAATATTATTTTCAATATTTATTTATGTTTATATCATATGCATATCATATGGCAGCTGCAATCTATTGAGTTAAAATAAATACCAAATGTTCTAAAATACTGTATATAGTGTTTTATTCTTTAATCAGTTAATATAAACATCTTTGACGTTAAATGTTATAGAACGTAATAGCGTTTAGAACATAAACAAAATAATGTCACAGTTACTTTGCTGAGTAAATAATTACTTTTACAATGTGGCAACTGAGTTACTAACTCAATTACTTTTTGGGAGAAGTAATTTGTAACTGTAACTAATTACTTTTTTTAAGTAAGATGACCAACACTGCCCACTAACTATCCCGTGTGTGAACCTAGTGCTCACCACATGTGACCTAGTTCACCACTAGTGACGACGCCCATGAGCTTGGGATGAATGTCTTGCTAAGAGGTGAATTTCCTGAAGTAGAATAAAGCAGGCATGTTGAAGTAACTCCCCTTTTTTCATCTGGGTAAACTAGGAAGTTCCACAGCACAGGATTTAAATATTTACACCCCACAAATATTTTGTTTGTACAAATTTCTCAACATAAAATCAATGTTACCGTAAAATAAGAAAGAAAATAACAAAATGACAAAGTAAAGCACAAAACACAAATACCATTTGAAATTCAACTAAATTAAAAAAAAAAAATCTGAGGGTGTTGAATACTTCTGCAAGGCACTGTATTATGGCAACAGACAGTTATTAGTGCTGAAAAGTGTTGAAGAATACACGCTTAGAATGAAAACTGAAATCTAAATGATTAAAAACATATTTGGGAGGCAGTTAAAAGAAAAAAAATATTTCTATCCAAAACATCCACTGAAATAGCAGATATGCAGAGCTAATTAAAACACAACTATTGTAATCTAACAATGATCTAGGTCCGAAGACAGATAATGTCCTAAGACAAGTAAGTAATAAAATAAAACGTCAGTCTAAGACTCTAAACAAAATGTTTAAACTTGAAGAAACTATTTCCCTTCATGCCGCTGGGGGAATTACCATTTGTATAGAGCTCTACTATTCCGAGCTGACACACGATGCAATGAATCTCAGTCTCTCTTCTCCATCGATAAGACTCAGATCCTATCAGGGGGATGGAGGACTGAAGGCAACGTATCCTTAAAGATGTTACACTTATATCAACACTTTGAAGATAAAGGCTCAGGGTACTTGAGTGTGTGTGTGTGTGTGTGTGTGTGTGTGTGTGTCAGCCAGTCCCGCGGCTTCACTCAGGACCGCAGAGTTAAGAGAAAGAGCCCAAACCCAAAACCTGAACAGATAAGACGTCTCCTTTCCTTGTCAGAAAGGGGACAGCATGAGAAGATAATGGGACCTAGCTCAGCCAGACCTCAACGGTGACTCTCTGGTCAGCGGATTAGATAAGAAGCTGAATGAAGCCATAAGGCAAGAGTGGAGACTGGCAGCCACTCAAGTAAACGCCTGAGGTGGTAACTGGAGACATTAGCCTTCTCTTATGATCGGGGAGAGATTTAACAAAAAAAATCGTCCCTTCATACATCAGAATAACGTCGGGCAGTCCATCAAGGAGCATGGTATAACTAAATTAACTTGAATAATTCTTTCAGATGAATTCATTGAGTGGTTCCAATGCTACTACTGTCTACTGATAACTTGGCGAATGCAAATCGTTTCCCGTGACGTTAATTGATGAGAAACGAACGCCCCTTTTATCTGGTTTAACTAGTTTCCCGCATCCTCTGTGTTGTCGGAGTCCATTAGAATGGCACATGTGAGGGATTAAGAAATGGAGGCCGTCAAAAGTTCTGCGCCGTGGATCCGGACCGAACAGAAGCTCTGTTAGCGACTCTCGGGCAACATCAGAATGAGTGGTGAGTCACGGCAGCAGCTGTTGTACTTGGCAAGCTTTGGACCCGGCAAGCTTCTGAGGTATTTCGGAACAGTACGGCGATTCTGAACGTTTCCCAATTCGCTTCGCGTGTTCCTGTCGTTCGTTGGAGTTTTTGCTTTGTTGGGTCGAGGAACGACGTTCTGAGTTGCGGGGAAAAATATGTTCTGTTCCAAGGGTGAAAGAGACCAAGGGTGGTTCTCGAATGGCGGAACGTTCCGCCTGTAAGACTTCGCAAGCTTTGTTTTCATCCCGTCTCATAAGAGCAAAAGCAATTTGTGGGAAGTAACTCGAAATAAAGGAGTAGCTAATGATATGAAGACGCCTCTGACACCTTTTCCTTCACCGTGTCATTCCGAGTCAATTAGCTGAGCAAATAATTGACGTTAGTCATCGTGCACAGTAAATCATAGGTTAATTAGCGTCTCTCTGCCAAGACGACTGGCAACGTAATGACAAGTACTTGTACGATATCAAAGAAAAGGAAATACTTTTGAGGATCCGGTAGTACAAGCTAAAAGTTCATGACGAACGCGTAGTGCAGGATGTTCAAGGTTTACGCAGGGCAGTAGAGAAATCTCTAAAGAGGACCTTTTTTGAAGAAGTGACTACTGGAAGACGAAAACACGTGGATGATGCTGTAGATTGCATCAGCGATGTGTACCGCCTACCTTTATTTCTCTTATCACTCCTCACTCTGACCAACAAATCTCTCTCATCTCGTATCCTCTTCAATGATGTCACTCACCCTCTGTCTCTTTAAGCAGTCTTTTTCTTTGCTCTCTGCCTCCTCTCTCTCACCAGCATCTCTTTATCTCCATTATATCGCACATCTCTTCAGCTCCCCCTTGTCCCTCTACCTTCGCCACGTTCCACCACGTTTCACCACACTCCACCACGTTCCACCACGCTCCACCAGGTTCCACCACGTTCCACCTTCACAATCTCCACTTACTACCTTATCTGTGCTTGACTCTCCACCACGTTAGGGGGATCACACCATCCTACCAATTTCAGAACTTTTCCCATTTCACCTCGCCAGGCATATCCTAAAGACAGTACACAAAATGACAGAGGGGGCGACGAGAGAGATGGAGATTTATTTATTTTTTTAAAGATGAAGTTCTTTGAAAAACTCGGAGAACGTGTTGCTTTGACGACGCTTGGCACACTTAGGTGTCGTGTGCCTGTGTTAGCCGCGGACATGGTTGAAATGTACTCTACTTCTGCACTATGAAATATGCACGAGGCTTCTGCTTTCGGATGGGAAGTGAGGGTTTTGTCAGTGGCATGCCGTGACGGATTTGTTTTGGTGTGGGGGAGGGCGGTGAAGAAATGGATCCACCGAAACAGAGAATACTCCCATTTTGTCCAAAGCTGTGTGAAGGCAGGTACAGTGACACGTTACCTGCCACCGGGGATGAACACAATAAATATTCCAGCTGTTCACACTCCACTTCCAGTTTTCTTTCCGCTTTTATCTCTTTTATTTCCGTGGCATCTCAACCCGCTGGACTGAACGAAACCACTGTGAGGAAGTTGATAAAGGTGGCAGTCAGTCAGATAGGCGCGCCGACGTTCCCAGACAGCCTGTTTGTCGCATCTCACAAAGTTAACAATAACATTTGGTTTATTATCGTGGTTCGTTGAGATCCTGATTGGTACGACGATTCCCTAGAAGTATCACCTATGACTCTTTTTCAAGTCCCACTGCTTTTTTCTGCCTGACAAAAGCTATATCGTTGTTAATATTACCACTGTCATTATCAGTATCTTATTATCAGTAGTTTGCTTGAAATAGCAACGACTTACATTTTGGTCGTGTTATATGGACTGACACTAGGGTCTATGTTAGTAATTATCCACTTAGATTTGTGAACAAAAATCTGAGAATAACCTCTTTATTAACATGAGTAGTCAAGATGCTACTTTCTGTTGATCTTATGCATGCATGGTAATACGTTATTACGTTAATGATTAAATGGTCGACACTTTTGTGTCAGAATACAGCGAAATGGATGAGTAGACAATTTTTTGCCGACCAGACGTCCCCAAAACCAACAACAACACTTGTCCTTTGCGTCCTCAAACTGTACTGGTCAAATTGCTGTTATCTAACTTAAAGATAAGCTACTCTCTTTAGCTCTCTCGCCAGTCAGCCTCTGTAGGTTTCAGTAATTACTCGTATGTGTTGCCAAGCCAAGAACTTTGATTACATTTCAGGATTACAGCATTTTTCAATCAGTCCGTTCGGAAAAGACATCGTTGTTGCTCACAATTAATTTGAAGTCGCTTCTCGTGATTTGGCTACATCACGACAGTATACAACCGGATCCAGGACTTGAATTAGACTTGTGTCACGAACGCTGGCGTTGAGAAGGAAAACAAAAACACACCAAAGTATGCTTTTAAACCTGGTCCGCGTACTGCTCACAGTGTTGTGAAACCAACATGCAATTTAGTAATTGGGCAAGGTTGTCCTTTAGTTCCTCTAAGCCGAGCGCCCTGAACCTTCTCTCTTCTTTTCATCCCTTCTTTATTCCCTCTTCGAAACGCTCCGGTTATTTTTAGTCTGTTTTCATTCTCACCGAATTTTAATTTTGGTTGGCATCCTTGAAATTAGCGGCAGATAAAAGGGATGCAGTGCTATGTTAATATTGCTTTGAAGATGCAGCGAAATTGGCAGCAGGAACCCCGGTTCTATTCCCTTCTCACCCTGTATTGAGAGAGTAGATACTGCCGACTCGGCGAGGTCGCAGAACCCACGTGGTTAAGGTGAAAGAGGACACAGTTCTCTCTCTCTCTCACACACACACACACACACGCACACACACACACACACACACACACTCATTCTTACTCTTTACATGTCTCGATCTGTTTCTCACATCTCTCTTTTTCACGTAATCTCTTGCCTCTCACTCTCTGTCTCCCTGTGTTGATCACATCTCACTCTCCCGTTCTCTCCTTTGGCCTGACGCTTCTTATTTATTCTTCTCTTTATCTAACACATTCGGCTGTGTGTTCATTCAGTTAACCTGTTCCCACTCATATTTTGTCTCACTTTGCTGCCCTTCTAGCTCAGCGGGAGTGCATTTATCTGGCTGGCAGTTTAAAGGTGCAGCTCACCTCCATCTAACCTTGCCCACACAGACACAAATTGCACATTTGTCAACCTGTGAAGTGTTTAGAATGGTCCTGGTCTTGGGCTAAAGCCAGATATACTTCTCTTTGTACGGAATAGTATAATGGTCACCTATATGTTCAACGCTATCATTAAAACGACGACAATACATTTTAGCTTTTAAGTGCGTTATATAGGTTTCTTTATAATCCGATGTGTGTAACAGTTACGGGAGCGCGCAAGAATGTGTCCGTTAACAATCTGGTAAAAGTATTTAAATGTAGGTGATATGTTAAACGAAATTCGATGTGTAAAAAAATTAATCCACTGAGATATATATTTTTCTCTCTTTGGGTACACTTGCCGTCCTCAGTGAGTGAGGAGTTCTGTCACCACCGTAACCATGGGTGTTAACCGCGAAAATTATAAGAAGAAAAAACTTCCACCCGGGATTTTATGGATGTTTCAACGGAAGTGCCAAATAAACATTTTGTCACCCGGTCTGACATCTTGCTACCGACATTAAGAAATTGTCAAATCTATTCCTTCTTTGAACTGTGTACCTCTGATGAGATCTCTCTTATTCCCAGTCATTAAACTCAATCGCACCTCGGTCTTCTGTCATTATGGAGTCGACCGGCAAAGTCAGAAACAGACGGCAGAGACGTCCATGCTTGATTTTCAAGGATCCTAGATAGGAGATTGAAATTAAAGTCTGAGGACCACTCCATCAGCCTCTCCACTTCGCACAAATGTAACCCAGTCCCTGGTGCTCATATTCGCCTTGGCCCTGTAGACCCTAAGCAGCTCACTTAAAAGAGGAGAAGTATTCCATTTGTGACACTCAGTGCCCAGCAGCGAGGTATAGCCGTCCTCCCTCTAAGAGAACAAGCTGTAAAAACAACTGACGGTTCGAGCCACACTGCGACTCCGCTAATTACGCCCGTCTTGACCCGCCGGCGTAACGAGGACCCGCGTTTGCGTTATCTAGCGTCGGGGAACGCATTAGCGCGACGCTCTCTTAAATAGGTTTAATTAGCCGTCAACGGTTTGCCACTAAGTGACCGATAAAGTCGATACGGTAATATACTCTAATACACGTAGCGGTGGCCCTCATTGCTAGCTGAGTGATGAAGAGCATCTGGGTTCGCGTTTCTTCTGGGTATCCGGTGGCGATACACCAGACGAATCGAACCAATTACGACCGAGGAATACGCCTATCCAGTGGCAGCCAGCGACTGGCATCGACGCAGACAGACGGGCCATATCGAATGGGCATTAATTCACCACAGTGATAATGGAATGGAATTAATCCGGCCAGCTATCGATGGTGCATCTCTCTGAGTGAAGCTGTTCCCGTGTCAGTTTCCTCGCACCGACGAAAAGTTACCCCGTCTTCGGACGAGACGGTGACATTGCGGGCGTTTGGTTTTTCCTTTCACAGATGGTTGAAAGATCATAACGAACAAAGCAATTTGCAAATGCTGGTCATTACTTTTGGTTTTGCTTTAGCAATACTTTTTGCGATAATGTGGAGGGCGAAAGGAGAACCTTTAATCACTTGGTTCTCATTGGCAATGTCATTTGTCTGTAACGTTTCCTATTTGCAGAAAATTCTTCTTCTTGGTTCAGTCTGTGTTAAAGTTCCCCTCACAGTAAATCACAGCGCTGATTGGTTAGCCCTGGTTTTTATTGTACAGTAATTTTCCAATCAATACAGGGAATACAGGGAAGCAGCACTGTATAACATAGAAGGCTCTGGAAAACGGACTCTGGGAAAGACATGGAGCACGGGCTGCTGGGAAATTAAAGCAGCACGCCCACAAGGAAGCATAACAGTGGTACTTGGAAAAGCTAAAGGCGTTATACCGTAGAACACTTCGGCCACTGAATTGTTACAAACTCATGGTTCGGAAAAGACGTACGCAGAAGCTACAATGAAAAACATTTAAGTGGACCAGCCTCAGTGTGGGAAGACAGAGATGAATGAGGAAAATAAAGTCTTAAATAAAGATGCACTGAAAACGGAATAAATAGTGACTTGTTCTGGTAAACAGAGACTGAAGCAGAGAAGTAAACTGATAAATGAATCATCGAACATTTGCGGTGCAGAGGTTGCACCTCTTCAGTGCCCGCTTCTCCTGTTGAGTCAAAAATGCATTAGCACGTTAGCGAACTCAAAAACGTACGCACACACATGCACACACACACACCCACACACACGAGGGCGTTCCTCTTTCACCACATTTCCTGCAACTCTGAGGAGAAACGGATCGAAACCATTGGTATTAATATGCTTTCTCACTGCCTAACGCGTGCGTGAGTTACAGGTACGCGCAAGGAGTGTGGCAGTTATTGTGCCCGTGTGTGGGCCCGTGTGTGTGCCCGTGTGTGTGCCCATGTCTGCCCGTGTGTCTGCCCGTGTGTGTGCCCGTGTGTCTGCCCGTGTGTGTGCCCGTGTGTGTGCCCGTGAGAGAGTGAGAACATGAGAAAAAAAGCAAAGTGCTGAGAGCGACAGGATGACAAGAGGTGTTAGCACTCCCTCTGTTTTTTCGGTACACGTTTCTCTCCGGTGGGCCGACTGTTCCAACGACGCCCCGATATGGTACAGTGGGAATTACTTCCCAGCCAGACACAATATGCTAATATCACGGACAGAGAGAGACCACCACCTGTCAGTCACCAGCGGAGTCGCGGACATTCGCTGACCAGATGAGGCACCATGCGCTGTGTCTCTGTTGTCACAATGATTGTGCTAACCGCAAACTGGCTACTTCGGCTTGCTAATTGCACTGTCAATGGCATTGGCTTCAAATCGAATGTACTTCATGTCTACAGGAAGATAAGATACGCGCCGTCCACCCAAACGTTCTGCCGAAACATCAGAATACATTTTTAGACAATTCCGGATCCCCCCTGACATTTTGAGCCTCCGCAGTAATTCGTTTTGGTCGGAGGTTGAGTGTCTGTGGCGCTAGTCTTGCTCGCTAAAGCTAATTGCGGCGGTGATTGGGTTTACCCGGAAACATGAACAGACGAGCAGAAACAGCTTCAGATTGTGATTGGGGGTGTAAATGTCTGAGCGTCATCTCCTCTAATTAGAGCGATTCTCCCGGTGTCATAATCACAGGGCAAAACCCAAAATGGAGATTTAAATAACCCCACACGACCTGTGACACACTAACGACCAACAACACCGTGGAAATTGGCCGAAATGGAGACGTACGTAATCACGTTCCCACAAAGTCGTTAACCTGGACAGAAGAGTTACGCCTCAGATTACAACGAGGACTTGACCATTGGTTCCCGGTCCACTGGTGACTTCATTGCAAGCGGATTTGTACGTAGAATCGGATGCCATGTTAAATGCGATACAATCCATGGGAAATGTGAGGACACAGGGCCTATTTGGACACAAACACACAAAAAATCCATCTACAGCTCTGTTTGCTTTCTCTCATGCCAACAAAGCTAGACCATCAGGTCTGTGCTCTTACTGAAATAGATCCGTACCGAATCCCCTGTGAACCCTCCTAGTGAACCCCCCCCCCCAAGCACAGAAGATTACTCATATCATTATAATGGACGTCCTGGCAGAGTAGCTGCTGGCACATTTAATTTGGCATATCCGAAAATCTACACAAGATAAGCAGCCGTTTCACCTGACGGGATCGGGAGGGTATCAAAGGCCGATCGAGATAGAAAGTGGATAATGCGCGTTAGGAGAGAGAAGATGTGAGCAGATAGAGGAAAGTAAAGGAGGAAGTAAAGGAGGAAAGTAAAGGAGGAAAGCATGAAGGTTAAAGGAGAAAAGAGAGTGTGAAAGACAGAGAGAGAGAGACAGAGACACTTTAAAAACACAATTTAACAGCACAACCAGTTTATAGTAGACATACTCCACCCCCTGTGTCCCCAACCAGTTTATAGTAGACATACGCCACCCTCTGTGTCCCCAACCAGTTTATAGTAGACATACTCCACCCTCTGTGTCCCCAACCAGTTTATAGTAGACATACTCCACCCTCTGTGTCCCCAACCAGTTTATAGTAGACATACGCCACCCTCTGTGTCCCCAACCAGTTTATAGTAGACATACGCCACCCTCTGTGTCCCCAACCAGTTTATAGTAGGCATACTCCACCCTCTGTGTCCCCAACCAGTTTATAGTAGACATACGCCACCCCTGTGTCCCCAACCAGTTTATAGTAGACATACGCCACCCTCTGTGTCCCCAACCAGTTTATAGTAGACATACTCCACCCTCTGTGTCCCCAACCAGTTTATAGTAGACATACGCCACCCTCTGTGTCCCCAACCAGTTTATAGTAGACATACGCCACCCTCTGTGTCCCCAACCAGTTTATAGTAGACATACTCCACCCTCTGTGTCCCCAACCAGTTTATAGTAGACATACTCCACCCTCTGTGTCCCCAACCAGTTTATAGTAGGCATACTCCACCCTCTGTGTCCCCAACCAGTTTATAGTAGACATACTCCACCCTCTGAGTAGCCAACCAGTTTATAGTAGACATACTCCACCCTCTGTGTCCCCAACCAGTTTATAGTAGACATACTCCACCCTCTGTGTCCCCAACCAGTTTATAGTAGACATACTCCACCCTCTGTGTCCCCAACCAGTTTATAGTGAGCATACTCCACCCTCTGTGTCCCCAACCAGTTTATAGTAGACATACTCCACCCTCTGAGTAGCCAACCAGTTTATAGTAGACAAACTCCACCCTCTGTGTCCCCAACAAGTCTATAGTAGACATACTCCACCCTCTGTGTCCCCAACCAGTTTATAGTAGACATACTCCACCCTCTGTCTCCCCAACCAGTTTCTAGTAGACATACTCCACCCTCTGTGTCCCGAACCAGTTTATAGTATACATACTCCACCCTCTGTGTCCCCAACCAGTTTATAGTAGACATACTCCACCCTCTGTGTCCCCAACCAGTTTATAGTAGACATACTCCACCCTCTGTGTCCCCAACCAGTTTATAGTAGACATACTCCACCCTCTGTGTCCCCAACCAGTTTATAGTAGGCATACTCCACCCTCTGAGTAGCCAACCAGTTTATAGTAGGCATACTCCACCCTCTGAGTAGCCAACCAGTTTATAGTAGACATACTCCACCCTCTGTGTCCCCAACCAGTTTATAGTAGACATACTCCACCCTCTGAGTAGCCAACCAGTTTATAGTAGACATACTCCACCCTCTGTGTCCCCAACCAGTTTAAAGTAGACATACTCCACCCTCTGTGTCCCCAACCAGTTTATAGTAGACATACTCCACCCTCTGTGTCCCCAACCAGTTTATAGTAGACATACTCCACCCTCTGTGTCCCGAACCAGTTTATAGTATACATACTCCACCCTCTGTGTCCCCAACCAGTTTATAGTAGACATACTCCACCCTCTGTGTCCCCAACAAGTTTATAGTAGGCATACTCCACCCTCTGAGTAGCCAACCAGTTTATAGTAGACATACTCCACCCTCTGTGTCCCCAACCAGTTTATAGTAGACATACTCCACCCTCTGAGTAGCCAACCAGTTTATAGTAGACATACTCCACCCTCTGTGTCCCCAACCAGTTTATAGTAGACATACTCCACCCTCTGAGTAGCCAACCAGTTTATAGTAGACATACTCCACCCTCTGTGTCCCCAACCAGTTTATAGTAGACATACTCCACCCCCAGTGTCCCCAACCAGTTTATAGTAGACATACTCCACCCTCTGAGTAGCCAACCAGTTTATAGTAGACATACTCCACCCTCTGTGTCCCCAACCAGTTTATAGTAGACATACTCCACCCTCTGTGTCCCCAACCAGTTTATAGTAGACATACTCCACCGTCAGTGACCCAAACCAGCCTGTAACACAGTTAAATCCATGCCGAAGTGACAAGGACGGTCTCCCCAAACGGATCGCCATCCACAATCTCAAAAAACCTACCCTCCGCTATCACTAAAACCCGCACAGAAGAAAATAAATCCCAATAAATAACCAAGCCAAAAGTAAGCTAGGCCTCTCAACGCACGCACACACACTCACAAACCAAACTCCCAGCATGCACCCACACTCCCAGCATGCAGAGAGAGAGAGCGAAAGAGAGGTCCTAGTATTCACCATAACCACTGCCAGGACAATGGCTTTAGAGATGCCCTTGTCAGATTTACATTTTAATAATAAACACGATACTTTAGGCTGCTCTGAAGATGAACTGTGGAAACTGAAGCACTTGGTCACCCCTTTGCACTGACGAAGCATTTAAAAGTACACTCAGCAGTATTCACGTTTAATTGAATTGTGTTCCAGTGTGGTACTCTCAAGGAGAAATTAAAATGTCATATGAGGGCAGTCCAGCTGCCTTGCATGATCAAAACTAAAGGACTGATCTAATTTTTGAGGTTTTGTTTGGATAGAAATGTATTGGGTTGACTATCAGGAACATTTCAGTAACTATCGACTAACCCTTACCAAACATCAACCTTCATTCTAACCCTAATCCTGATCTTAAACCTTCTATACCTAACCTAATCCTAACCTTTGAAAGCAGTTGGTTAAAATCCAATCTATCCAATTGTTGGAAACCATTCAACAGTCAACCAAGTTTTAGTTTGTTGGATGTTTGCTTTTAGGAAATAAGAGTTTACTTTCTATCATAGTGCATCAGATTATTGAGCAAAATACAAATCTCACAATAAATATGTATATTTAAAAGTTCCAAGATGATAATGTATTATTTATATTGGGCAAAAGGCAGGTACGCTTGCTTAGAACAGATTAAAATGTTAATCTATGGATACAAATGTTTTTGAAGAATTTCAAAAGTCCTGTCATAGATGTTCAGAAGACTTCCAGGATTTGTACAGTCAAATATGAATTCTAAATCTTAAAAGAGTAATATTTTTTACAGAGTTGACATTTCCCATATGCAGTCATTGCTTTTGGGAAAACGGGGAAAAAAAAATCAGCAAAAAAACTCTACATTTAACAAACTCCCCTTCGATTGTAAACGGTTTTTAATCAAATCTCAGACCTTAAAAACAATATGTACAAATAGCTACTCTAAAAGCCACGAGTCACATGCTGGGAATGAGGAAACACCCTTTTGAGAGATACTGGAGTCTACCTACTGCCGTTTGGCTTCCTTGCAGAAAATGATCTTCCAGCCCCATAACAGATCAATTTCCCGAGAGCAGCATAGCGACGGGCCGAAGCGTTATTTCCTTTGAAGGGCTTACCGTGCATATTTCAGCTGCGCATTACCAACAGCTCAGTGAGAAGAAACGGATGGAGATTCACCTTCGCTGCGCTGGCAAATGTTATTATGCGTTCTGGCTGAGTGTCTAATAATCTTTTGATCAATCCGTGTACGGCGCATCTCTTTATCTCGTCCGTGCGTCCATCTATCAAGCCCCGGTTATATCCAAATGCGGGCCGTATGCGATTTCCACGCGATGCCGTCTCGCTGCTGGTTCATCGCAGGCCCATGCAGCCGGGTAAAGTGACCGAGGGGGCGGAAGAAACTCGCAAAGGGGGAATCTTTTCTGTAGTTCGTGCCCAAAGTCCTAAGAAGAAACTGTCACTGTAGGCTATGTCATGAGTGGTGAGCTAGGGCATAGTTAATGAGCACTAGGCTTCCCCTCGGGTTGGTTTAGGGGTGCACTTCCTGTTTCTGTTTACTGTTATGTTGTTTTCACGGGTGTATCTTGTTAAGCTAATCCCGGAGGCTATTTAGTTTCTAGTTTGGGTAGTTGTGGTGGGTGTTATGATTTGAAGTCGCAGTAGTTAATGTCCGTTATAAGTCGCGATTGCACAATTTCATTTAATTACAGTTGTCTAGTTGTTTTGTTTAAGATGACAATAAACACCACGAACGTGTATTACTTTTGGGGGGGGATAAGTGGATGTGACAGGAGTAGTTCGCTCTCTATTTCATCTTTGACCTGTCTTACTGACATTGATCTCTCTGTCCTTTAATACTCAACTGTACGCTCAACTGTAGGGTTTAGTGGCGTAGGCTGGGGCCAGAACAGACTAGTTAACTAATAACTGTAGGGTTTAGTGGCGTAGGCTAGGGCCAGAACAGACTAGTTAACTAATAACTGTAGGGTTTAGTGGCGTAGGCTGGGGCCAGAACAGACTAGTTAACTAATAACTGTAGGGTTTAGTGGCGTAGGCTGGGGCCAGAATAACAGACTAGTTAACTAATATCTGTAGGGTTTAGTGGCGTAGGCTGGGGCCAGAACAGACTAGTTAACTAATAACTGTAGGGTTTAGTGGCGTAGGCTGGGGCCAGAACAGACTAGTTAACTAATAACTGTAGGGTTTAGTGGCGTAGGCTGGGGCCAGAACAGACTAGTTAACTAATAACTGTAGGGTTTAGTGGCGTAGGCTGGGGCCAGAACAGACTAGTTAACTAATAACTGTAGGGTTTAGTGGCGTAGGCTGGGGCCAGAATAACAGACTAGTTAACTAATAACTGTATGGTTTAGTGGCGTAGGCTGGGGCCAGAATAACAGACTAGTTAACTAATAACTGTAGGGTTTAGTGGCGTAGGCTGGGGCCAGAACAGACTAGTTAACTAATAACTGTAGGGTTTAGTGGCGTAGGCTGGGGCCAGAATAACAGACTAGTTAACTAATAACTGTAGGGTTTAGTGGCGTAGGCTGGGGCCAGAACAGACTAGTTAACTAATAACTGTAGGGTTTAGTGGCGTAGGCTGGGGCCAGAACAGACTAGTTAACTAATTTAGTGGCGTAGGCTGGGGCCAGAACAGACTAGTTAACTAATAACTGTAGGGTTTAGTGGCGTAGGCTGGGGCCAGAACAGACTAGTTAACTAATAACTGTAGGGTTTAGTGGCGTAGGCTGGGGCCAGAACAGACTAGTTAACTAATATCTGTAGGGTTTAGTGGCGTAGGCTGGGGCCAGAACAGACTAGTTAACTAATAACTGTAGGGTTTAGTGGCGTAGGCTGGGGCCAGAACAGACTAGTTAACTAATATCTGTAGGGTTTAGTGGCGTAGGCTGGGTCCAGAACAGACTAGTTAACTAATAACTGTAGGGTTTAGTGGCGTAGGCTGGGGCCAGAACAGACTAGTTAACTAATAACTGTAGGGTTTAGTGGCGTAGGCTGGGGCCAGAACAGACTAGTTAACTAATAACTGTAGGGTTTAGTGGCGTAGGCTGGGGCCAGAACAGACTAGTTAACTAATAACTGTAGGGTTTAGTGGCGTAGGCTGGTGCCAGAATAACAGACTAGTTAACTAATAACTGTATGGTTTAGTGGCGTAGGCTGGGGCCAGAATAACAGACTAGTTAACTAATAACTGTAGGGTTTAGTGGCGTAGGCAGGGGCCAGAACAGACTAGTTAACTAATAACTGTAGGGTTTAGTGGCGTAGGCTGGGGCCAGAACAGACTAGTTAACTAATATCTGTAGGGTTTAGTGGTGTAGGCTGGGGCCAGAACAGACTAGTTAACTAATAACTGTAGGGTTTAGTGGCGTAGGCTGGGGCCAGAACAGACTAGTTAACTAATAACTGTAGGGTTTAGTGGCGTAGGCTGGGGCCAGAACAGACTAGTTAACTAATAACTGTAGGGTTTAGTGGCGTAGGCTGGGGCCAGAACAGACTAGTTAACTAATAACTGTAGGGTTTAGTGGCGTAGGCTGGGGCCAGAATAACAGACTAGTTAACTAATATCTGTAGGGTTTAGTGGCGTAGGCTGGGTCCAGAACAGACTAGTTAACTAATAACTGTAGGGTTTAGTGGCGTAGGTTGGGTCCAGAACAGACTAGTTAACTAATAACTGTAGGGTTTAGTGGCGTAGGCTGGGGCCAGAACAGACTAGTTAACTAATAACTGTAGGGTTTAGTGGCGTAGGTTGGGTCCAGAACAGACTAGTTAACTAATAACTGTAGGGTTTAGTGGCGTAGGCTGGGGCCAGAACAGACTAGTTAACTAATAACTGTAGGGTTTAGTGGCGTAGGCTGGGGCCAGAACAGACTAGTTAACTAATATCTGTAGGGTTTAGTGGCGTAGGCTGGGTCCAGAATAACAGACTAGTTAACTAATAACTGTAGGGTTTAGTGGCGTAGGCTGGGGCCAGAACAGACTAGTTAACTAATAACTGTAGGGTTTAGTGGCGTAGGCTGGGGCCAGAACAGACTAGTTAACTAATAACTGTAGGGTTTAGTGGCGTAGGCTGGGGCCAGAACAGCAGACTAGTTAACTAATAACTGTATGGTTTAGTGGCGTGTAAAGTTATGGCTTCGAACCGGTTGATATTAGATGAACGTTTAGGACAGAAAACATGAGGCTGGGATAGAATCCCGAGCAAAACGTATTAGGGACCGGGATTTTCTTCTCATTTCCACGAATAGGTCGGGCGAGCTCTGGAGCCGTTGTCCCAGTAACGCTTCTAGAAATGTATGTAGAGTACGCAAAGCTATTTGGATTTAGCCAACATCGTAGGAGATTGCTTGGGCTGCGTCCTTGTTAGTTTCATGGTGCTGCAACTGCTTGTTGCTCTCTTCCTTGGTTTTGTCTGTGCACTTTGTCAAAGTCACCGGTCTGTGCTAGTTATGATGGCTATTCGCTAACGATTGTGATTATTCAGAAGACAGCAAACATGTTAGACTAAACTATTTGGTGACAAGCATGAGACAAGAGTTCTGTGACTGGGTTGAACCCATCCTTATGAATCAAAATCACAATTTGTCATGTTCCTCTATGCAAGCATATTCCCTAAGTGACAGTGGGGGGAAATATTTAGCGAACAATCCTCATTTAAATTTGTTAGCTTGTTTTTTAAAAGAAGGACATTTAACTTAATCTGAGGGGGCAAACATTTCATCTGAGGTGGCTAAACCTCCGTTTTTCTCTTCTAGGTGCTGGGCTGGTTTATCGCGCTGTGGTTATAAATCACGATTGAGATTAACCTTTACTCAAGCACGTTTCAGGTCACATTTGTTTACGGGGTTTGATTCATTCAAGACACAAACTTTGTTAAGTAACTTATTCCGGAAGTTGTTTATCTTCCTAACAGCAAGCAAGCAATGACATCCAGCACAATGCAATAAAAACACACATTTGGGGTGAGAATGGTGCCTTAGAATCTGAAGAAAAACAGAATTCATGTGAACTATAATCAATGGGAGGAACTGTTTTTTTTTCTATTTTTAGAAAAGTCAAAAATTCCTCCTGAAGTAATATTCTGATTAGAATAAAGGTAAAAAGATCAGAATGCAGAACAAGAACTTAAAGTGGAATGTGGAATAGAACCAAAAGAATATCGCAGTTTACTCACCAACACATGGATCCAATGAGAAATTCTTTACCCAATTTGAAACCCACTTCTCGTCAGTCTTTGAATTGTTCTGTAGCTACCGGATAAAACTGATGGAGAAAAATATAAACTAGATCAAAGGAATTCAAGAAGCTACCAACATTTCCCCTCAAACAATAATGAGGTGTAGAGTGCCAAAAAGATGTCTATTAAATCGGTATCTATATCTCTCACAGAGACTTATTTGACATATGCATTTCCAATCAGATTGAGACTGATTATAACCTCACATCCATGTACACCGAAACCACTGACCCAGGGTCAGTCAGGGTTGCAAATCCTGACAAACCGAACAAAAAAATATCAGAGACACTGTATAGCAAATAATGTAAGTCACCACTGATTAAGTTTATTGGATAGATTGCATGAATATGATGTTTGTAATGTATCACACATGCCGTTTGTTCAATATACACATTCAGCATTCAGAAGTTTGGGAATCACTTTGAAATGTCCTAGGTTTCTCCCCACCCAGAAAAACATACATGAATTTAGTTTGAATAGAAAATCTAGCAACATGAATAGTACATAATAGTCAACGACAAGGTTAGAAATCATTTTAAATTGAAATAATAAATGTGTCCTTCAAACTTTGCTTTCATCAAATGATCCTCCATGTGCAGCAAATACAGCCTTTCAGACATTGGCATTCTTGCTGACAATTTGTTGAGGTAATCTGAAGAGATTACACCCCTAAAATCCTGAGGCACCTCCCACTAGCTGGATTGGATTGATGGGCATTTCTTACAGTACAGCTCCTCCCACAACAGCTCAATTAGGTTGAGAACTGGTGAAAGTGCTGGCCACTCCAGTATTAACACAATACCAGGAAAAAATTGTCTAGAATCGATTTGACCAATATGACAAATGTAGATATTTCTTTGCAACTCTGCCTAGAAGGCCAGAATTCCTGAGTCGCCTCTACGTTGTTCAAAATGAAACGGGTTTGTTGCTGGAACTATTTAATGAAGCTGACAGGTAAAGACCTGGCTTCTGTTTTTCAAACTAGAGACTCTGGGGTTTCCAAGTCCTGTTTCTATTCTGGTTTGAGCCAGTTTGTGCTGTTCTGCGAACGGAGAAGTACACAAAGCTTCAGTTGCTTGACAAATACTTTCATAAAATTGCCTTAAGTTTTCAGGAAAACAAAAGATTGCCAAGTTTCATAAAAAAAAATATTGTTTCTGCCCATTGTTTACCTGAAATCAAAATCAGAATGTCTAATGCCGAAGATACTCAACTAGTCTAAAGAAGACCAGTTTTATTGCTTCTCTAATCAGCACCACTGTTTTCCGAAATGCTAACATACTGGCAAAAGGTTTTTCTAATGATCAATTAGCACGTGGATTAGCAAACACAGCGTGCCACAGATTGTGGAAGTCTAGACAAAAGAGACGAAATCCCTGAGTGGATCATGAACGTTCATATTCAAGTTCACAGACCTTTAGCTTTCAATTCCCCCCGAGGATATATGATTGCTTCCCGTAAAATTATTGATCAGCCACGCAGAGTCGATATTCACCAGGAGCCGATTAGAGGCAAAAGTGTTTCAGACCTCCCTACGTTCTGCGTGCGTGAGGGAAACCTTTGGTCACTTTCTAGGCTTAACATCTAGACCTCCCTAAGTATCTACACAGGCCCCGGACCAGTTTCTACCTGGAAAGAAGAGCCCCGAGTGCCAACGTTGACGGGAGACAGAGCATGGCAGGGCTCTGTGCCTGAGTTATGAGCCTGACAACGGCTCCGTTCAAGCGTCTAATTTAAGAGCTGCCTCTGCTCCGTCTAATTAACAATTTACTAGGCCATCAGTCAGCCCCTCCATGGTGACATAATCGCAGTCGCAAACCTAACCCGATGCACCGGCGCTCTGGAGCGTATACCCGGGGCACTGATTGATTAAACCCTGACCCTTTCATGGGAAGGACCTGCACCGGGTAACACAGCGTTCCATCTGTGTGAAGTTCAGTTGACTTGTCTAACCGTTGAACGTCCTCCTAATATAAAGAACAGCACCCGAACCCTCGGTGACAGGGGATTCTGTAACCAGTCTCCTGGCTGACCTTATTTTGGACTTAGATGGTTGACTTACTGTAAGGAATTTTACTGTCTTGTTTCTTACTGTAATTCTCTTAACAATATGTTGACTAACTGTAGGGTATTCTTCTAAAGGGTATTTTACACAAGGTATTATTGACAAGGTGACTTACTGTGATGTAGTTCACTGTAGGTTATTTTACTGTTAGGTATCTTTTGGCCGCCTTAGTCACTTAATAATTACTAATGCCAATATATATGATATATATATAACATAATATTTTACAATACTATCACTTATCGTGTGGTATTCCTTTCTACTGACAGTAATAAAGACATTGGATTGAACTTCTAATTCAGGGTTGGCTTGGTTGACATGGCAGTGAAGTGTATATATGCTGTGTGCCAGAACAAATTAGCATTATTAGAATTATTAACCCGCTACTTAAGAAAGACAGATTGAGCTCAGAGAGGCCTCGCGTTCATGGGAAACACACAGAAAACCTGCACCACTTGTATCTAATTAGTCATATTAACTTGACATTATGCGTGCCTCGTATCAGCAAGATAAAGCTTGAATAACCCTCTGTGGCAGATAGGGTTTATCTAGATTAGTTTCTCAAAACCAGATCTGTGAACCGATCGCCGGTCAATGGAGGAATGTCTGCCAGGCCATGATGGGTAATACTTGATATAGAGCTGTGGTGATGCGAGGAAAGCATTTTGCAATAGCTAAAACAGTTACGTACCAGCTCTGTTGACCCCTTCAATCAAAGCAGGACTTTCGCAAAAGTGGGCCTCACTGAAAGCAATGCACGTCATCTTTTCGACGGTCATTTAACTTTGCGATTCCATTGGGAGGCATTTTCGTCTCTGAAATCCACAGACCTGAATCGTTCGAATTGTCACGTTTGACCCGATTTGACGTGTGAATGTGTCATTTCAGCGTGTCGTTAGCGACTATGGCACTAACCTACGGCCACATTCACATTTCATGCATTGATTCCCAATGAATCGTCAGACCCGATTATTACTGTATTAAAAAAGCGACACTGAATTGATTTTCCGTTTATTTCGTTTCGTTCCATGCCACTCGCCAATCTTACCTTGTATCATTTAGCTTAACGTTTCACACTTTCATTTCTGGATGACCGGCCTAAGCTGTACACTTCAAATATATAAGAAAATAAAATGTGTGTTAATGGTGATCGGTATTTTAGCCAGACTGGTGACTCCCAAGAGTATTAAGCACTTGTTTTCTCACATCAACAGAAAGTATCTGCGTCCCCCCAGTAGAAGGGATAAGACAACCACTTTTTCCACAGGGTTATCACGGGCGTAAAAACACGTCTTCACTCCCTCCCTATTTCGCTGCGATCAAACTAATTTATAACTGACTGACATCCAAAGACAATGCCCCAAGTGACAGAGTAGACATATATTTTTACAGAAATGTTGGCAACTTTTTTTTTTAAACTACACAATCTCTTCTACAAATGTATTCAGACTCTCACGTTAACAGTGAGAGCCTGACTCTCCCTCCTTCGTGAGATTGCATCAGCCAGATGATGGTCGGCTCCTTGCCTTTTCACCCGACGTTGGCATTTAGGCAGCGTGTCATATACGTGTTACTCGGGACTGGCTTCCATCTGGTCTCACGCAAACCTGACTGATGGAGTGTAGCGGAGATATTAGTCCTACTGGCAAGTTCTCACCTTTCTTCAGAGAAAATAAGAGCTCCTTTTTCTTACTTCATTTGGCCGGACAGCCAGCTGGAGTGTTGGTGAGTCCAATTGCCAGTTCACAATGAAGAAACCCACTGTGCTCCTGAGTACGTATAATGCTTTTCTAGCCGTCCTAAAATCTATGGGTTGTGCACTGCTACATCAAAGGCCACTTCCATCAAACCCCTGACATGGCCTGATTGGGGCCGCTGTCTGATTGGCTATTTTGTTGTTGCCAGAGTCCTTGGATGGCGACCCCACAGGTGTTTTGGTCTTCAAGTCTGCCGGCCGGCAGTCCAACAGGAAATTCTCTAGCCTTCCCACCGCCACCTCACAGGTGAATACTAGCCGGGAGTTGACCTCCGCTCGCCAGATGACGGTCATCTGCAGGAACTGAATGCCGCCCTTCATATCAGAAAGCCCAGAGCACCGGGATAAAACGAAAAGCACAACCGTTCCCTGTGTTCCCAGTACGGGACTGTTGCACAAGGATAGAGGGATCAGACACAGTCTGGAGAACGGCGAAGCCAAGCCCTGCACAGCTGTTCAGTTTTAAAATGCTGTCCAACGCTCAGAACACTGGCACTGTGTCTCTACCATGTGTCTGTACCCTGTGTCTGTACCCTGTGTATCTACCATGTGTCTGTACCCTGTGTCTGTACCCTGTGTATCTACCATGTGTCTGTACCCTGTGTCTGTACCCTGTGTCTGTACGCTGTGTCTGTACGCTGTGTCAGTACATTGTGTCAGTACCCTGTGTCTGTACCCTGTGTCTGTACCCTGTGTCTGTACCCTGTGTCTGTACCCAGTGTCAGTACATTGTGTCTGTACCCTGTGTCTGTACCCTGTGTCAGTACCCTGTGTCTGTACCCTCTGTCTGTACCCTGTGGCAGTACCCTGTGTCAGTACATTGTGTCAGTACATTGTGTCTGTACCCTGTGTCTGTACACTGTGTCTGTACCCTGTATCTGTACCCTGTGACTGTACCCTGTGTCAGTACATTGTGTCAGTACATTGTGTCTGTACCCTGTGTCTGTACCCTGTGTCTGTACCCTGTGTCAGTACCCTGTGTCTGTACCCTGTGTCTGTACCCTGTATCTGTACCCTGTGTCTGTACCCTGTGTCAGTACATGGTGTCAGTACATTGTGTCTGTACCCTGTGTCTGTACCCTGTGTCAGTACCCTGTGTCTACCCTGTGTCAGTACATTGTGTCAGTACATTGTGTCAGTACATTGTGTCTGTACCCTGGGTCTGTACCCTGTGTCAGTACCCTGTGTCTGTACCCTGTGTCTGTACCCTGTGTCTGTACCCTGTGTCTGTACCCTGTGTCAGTACATTGTGTCTGTACATTGTGTCTGTACCCTGTGTCAGTACCCTGTGTCTGTACCCTGTGTCTGTACCCTGTATCTGTACCCTGTGTCGGTACCATGTGTCTGTACCATGTGTCTGTACCCTGTATCTGTACCCTGTATCTGTACCCTGTGTCGGTACCATGTGTCTGTACCATGTGTCTGTACCCTGTATCTGTACCCTGTATCTGTACCCTGTGTCTATACCCTGTATCTGTACCATGTGTCTGTACCATGTGTCTGTACCCTGTATCTGTACCCTGTATCTGTACCATGTGTCTGTACCATGTGTCTGTACCCTGTATCTGTACCCTGTGTCTCTACCATGTGTCTGTACCCTGTGTCTGTACCCTGTATCTGTACCCTGTATCTGTACCCTATGTCTGTACCCTGTGTCTGTACCATGTGTCTGTACCATTTGTCTGTACCCTGTATCTGTACCCTGTATCTGTACCCTGTGTCTGTACCCTGTGTCTGTACCCTGTTAAACTGGTGGATAGATAGGGCACGACCTGTGATACATCCTCAAGCACTAGAGGGGAGTGTTTGAACACTGTCTCAGCTACAACAGACCGGATAAATCCAAAGTGTCCACGTGCCCGTGCCATGTGGGACAACGAGACGGGCTGTGGCATCGAAGAGCCGGCTCCGAAATCAGCTGAATAGGTATTTCTCACACAGGAAATCTGTGAACGGAGCATCCAACGAATCCCCCGGGACCTCAATGCGGTCGGAGAGCCGGCCTGCCTGTATAATGTTTCATATTTGGGTTGCGGTATGGACCGAGCATCTGATCTGCATTTGACGTCACGCGTTCCCCTCACGCGCAACTCGAGTCGTGATGACGCGTACGGCGTGAGGTTTTGATCTCGTCTGCCGCGCGCTGGGGGGGGGAAGGGGGGCTCTTCAAAGGATTATGATATCGTTTTTGTCCGAGTGGATTTTTAAGCACACAAATAAATCCACCACCAGCGCTGCACGACTGGATTTTCTGAGTGGATATCGGCCCTGCCCTCAAAGAAATGTCTTATTTTTATATCCGACGACGGCAGGTCGGGAAGGCGTGTCATTTTCAGTAGGCTGTAGATTTGCCGTACTGGAACCATGTCCCTTCAGAGGCAGTCGATATCCACGAAAAGGGATTTGTTTCAACAACACTATAATCTACATCAATTCCATATTTCGTTTTTTTCTCAGAAGCGCTGGGTTTTTCTCGACTTATTTCATGCACGAACAAACATATAACTGGTCGTGCAACTGTTTGACCACTTAGTGTCTCTATCTGCATAGTACAGTGAGGTTCAGAAAACCGGGGTTTACCTAAATTCTCTACATCTCTCTATCCGGACATCAACACCACATATTTTCGTGAGGGCTGGCCTGTCAAGGCGATTTAAAAAGTGTTCTCCTAAAGAACCGCGGCTCATCAGGAACCACTGAATGAATTTCCACCAAATGGCCCTCCACACCCTTTATAGCGTGGTACATTCAACCAGGACAATTTCCGATGCAACCGTTAACAAATATTCACAATCGAGGCGATGCTAACACCTTTAGCACCCGTCGGGCAGTGTTTCCTGAGGAAACTGTATTTGACTCCTTTAAGAGGATATCCGTGTGCTGTTTGTTTTGTCGTGCAGGTTTAAAGATTTGTTGTCTGGAACTTTTACCTGTTCCGTTAAAAACACCTCACGCTAATGCTTAGACACAGATCAACGTCCTGTGTAGTTTGAATAGAGTTGTAAGCAGGTTGGTTTTTATGGGGTGAACTTTTTTCTTTTATTAAATAAGATGTGTTTGTTGATGAGGTTTAACAATTAAAAAAAGTCTGAAGGCACGTTAGTGGAATGCATTTTGGTTGGGAAGACTTCGTAATTTATATAAAATGTTTCAACTTTTATTGAATAACGTAGTTTGATTGAGACCATTTTCTCATTTGCATTGGTGGGCATTGAACCCAGGACATCATAAGTACAGAGCATGTACTCTACCTGTGAGATACCAACTCCTCCAATAGGAACCCAGGACATCATACATACAGAGCATGCACTCTACCACTGAGATACCAACTCCTCCAATAGGAACCCAGGACATCATACATACAGAGCATGCACTCTACCACTGAGATACCAACTCCTCCAATAGGAACCCAGGACATCATACATACTCATCATGCACTCTACCACTGAGATACTAACTCCTCCAATAGGAACCCAGGACATCATACATACAGAGCATGCACTCTACAACTGAGATACCAACTCCTCCAATAGGAACCCAGGACATCATACATACAGAGCATGCACTCTACTACTGAGATACCAACTCCTCCAATAGGAACCCAGGACATCATACATACAGAGCATGCACTCTACCACTGAGATACCATCTCCTCCAATAGGAACCCAGGACATCATACATACAGAGCATGCACTCTACAACTGAGATACCAACTCCTCCAATAGGAACCCAGGACATCATACATACAGAGCATGTACTCTACCACTGAGATACTAACTCCTCCAATAGGAACCCAGGACATCATACACACAGAGCATGCACTCTACCACTGAGATACCAACTCCTCCAATAGGAACCCAGGACATCATACATACAGAGCATGCACTCTACCACTGAGATACCAACTCCTCCAATAGGAACCCAGGACATCATACATACAGAGCATGCACTCTACCACTGAGATACTAACTCCTCCAATAGGAACCCAGGACATCATACATACAGAGCATGAACTCTACCACTGAGCTACACCAACTCCACCAATAGGAACCCAGGACATCATACATACAGAGCATGCACTCTACCACTGAGATACTAACTCCTCCAATAGGAACCCAGGACATCATACATACAGAGCATGCACTCTACCACTGAGATACCAACTCCTCCAATAGGAACCCAGGACATCATACATACAGAGCATGCGCTCTACCACTGAGATACCAACTCCTCCAATAGGAACCCAGGACATCATATATACAGAGAATGCACTCTACCACTGAGATACCAACTCCTCCAATAGGAACCCAGGACATCATACATACAGAGCATGCACTCTACCACTGAGATACCAACTCCTCCAATAGGAACCCAGGACATCATACATACAGAGCATGCACTCTACTACTGAGATACCAACTCCTCCAATAGGAACCCAGGACATCATACATACAGAGCATGCACTCTACCACTGAGATACCAACTCCTCCAATAGGAACCCAGGACATCATACATACAGAGCATGCACTCTAACACTGAGATACTAACTCCTCCAATAGGAACCCAGGACATCATACATACAGAGCATGTACTCTACCACTGAGATACTAACTCCTCCAATAGGAACCCAGGACATCATACATACAGAGCATGCGCTCTACCACTGAGATACTAACTCCTCCAATAGGAACCCAGGACATCATACATACAGAGCATGCACTCTACCACTGAGATACCAACTCCTCCAATAGGAACCCAGGACATCATACATACAGAGCATGCACTCTACCACTGAGATACCAGCTCCTCCAATAGGAACCCAGGACATCATACATACAGAGCATGCACTCTACCACTGAGATACCAACTCCTCCAATAGGAACCCAGGACATCATACATACAGAGCATGCGCTCTACCACTGAGATACTAACTCCTCCAATAGGAACCCAGGACATCATACATACAGAGCATGCACTCTACCACTGAGATATCAACTCCTCCAATAGGAACCCAGGACATCATACATACAGAGCATGCACTCTGCCACTGAGATACTAACTCCTCCAATAGGAACCCAGGACATCATACATACAGAGCATGCACTCTACCACTGAGATACCAACTCCTCCAATAGGAACCCAGGACATCATACATACAGAGCATGCACTCTACCACTGAGATACCAACTCCTCCTAATCTTCCTGTAGAAAGAGTATTGATCCAACTTTGACAATGGGTTTTAATGGCATAAAGTTGACTTCCCACTGCCTGGCTGAAGTTGTTGTGTTTCGTTTCTCCATCTGTAATCGGGTCTCGTGTTGCGTTTCAGCTTAACCTCATAACATGTGTTGCGCTGAAGAGGGCTTGCTAACTTAAATTGACCCCTGCAAGGTTTTTCCCCGTCCCATTTGAGAGGGGTTCTGCTGTTGTGTTGGCCCAATGCCAGTCACGGCCAATCCAGTTTAAGCGAACTGCCTTATCTGGAGAAACTCAATTAGCATCCCTGGTAGGAAAGCATGCCCGGAACACCTTTTATCAGCACCTCATTGATCCATGTGGGACTGCAATGCATGCTGGGAATGGAGAAATTGTGTAGGCTACATGCTGCAATTGTTTGTTTTCTCATTCTCTTTGTGTGTCTGCGTGCTTCATATATCTGCAGTCTCACTCAGCCATGTGTCCCTTTCTCTTTTTACATTATCTCCATCTTTCTTTCTCCTCCTCCTCTCTCACTGCCCTCGCCTTTAAACCCTGTTTTCATTACCTACACACACTCCAAAGGATTCAGACGAACAACTAGCACACTGGCAAAGTATTGTCTTCCAATGGAAACAATTGAAACAATTTTAACCCCGTCAAAAATCTCTCACATGCGTAGCTCTCTCATCGTTCGCCTCCCAAACCGACTCTGTTTTTCCCTGGCGGCGCCCTAATCAACGTAACCTATTTTTTCCCTCGTCTGTTTCACTTCATCTCGCTTTCTCCCACCTCTCTCCAGCTACCACTCAAACATGACCGCATAAACACTCATCTATCTCAAATTCCCTTTCACAATGCAGAAGCTGCCATGTCTCATTGTGAATTTATAACAATGTGACGTTTGATCTTACCTAATGCAGCTTATGTGATAATCGAGCTTTGTTATTTATGTTTCCCTGTCGTAATTCTTTTAGCTCTAATATTGTAAACATATTAATTCTGCACAGTCATGTCTTCACACATCAAGCAGCTTACATCCAAAAACACAGAAAAAGACAGAGGAAAAATGCAGTTCTTTCTGTGCACAGTGTGAGAAAAGCCCTGATTGCTTGGGTTTTAACGAGCATGGAACGAAGCATTCAGCTCCATAAAATGGTATTATCCATTTAGTTGTTCTTTAAAGGCTTTGTTTAGCAATTGACAGACGGAAAAGAAGCCCAGGAGCAACAGCTACCCCAGTGGATGGTACTGGTATTCGATCATGTTCTCCATCTCATCTCATCTTCAACCGCTTATCCGGGGTCGGGTCGCGGGGGTAGCAGCTCTAGCAGGGGACCCCAAACTTCCCTTTCCCGGGCAACATTAGCCAGCTCTGACTGGGGAATCCCGAGGCGTTCCCAGGCCAGTGTGGAGATATAATCTCTCCACCTAGTCCTGGGTCTTCCCCGAGGTCTCCTCCCAGCTGGACGTGCCTGGAACACCTCTCTAGGGAGGCGCCCAGGTGGCATTCGTACAAGATGCCCGAACCACCTCAACTGGCTCCTTTCTATGCAAAGGAGCAGCGGCTCTACTCCGAGTTCCTCTCGGATGACTGAGCTTCTCACCCTATCCCTAAGGGAGAGGCCAGCCACCTTTCTGAGAAAACCCATTTCGGCCGCTTGTACCCGCGATCTAGTTCTTTCGGTCATGACCCAGCTTTCATGACCATAGGTGAGGGTAGGAACAAAGATTGACCGGTAGATCGAGAGCTTTGCCTTTCGGCTCAGCTCTCTTTTCGTCACAACGGTGCGGTGAAGCGAATGCAACACCGCCCCCGCTGCTCCGATCCTCCGACCAATCTCCCGCTCCATTGTTCCCTCACTCGCGAACAACACCCCGAGGTACTTGAACTCCTTCACTTGGAGTAAGGACTCATTCCCTACCCGGAGTAGGCACTCCACCGGTTTCCTGCTGAGAGTCATGGCCTCAGATTTAGAGGTGCTAACCCTCATCCCAGCCGCTTCACACTCGGCTGCGAACCGATCCAGTGAGTGCTGAAGGTCACCGACCGATGAGGCCATCAGGACCACATCATCCGCAAAAAGCAGTGATGTGACCATCAGCCCACCGAACGGGAACCCCTCCCCCCATGACTACGCCTTGATATCCTGTCCATGAATATTACAAACAGGATTGGTGACAAAGCGCAGCCCTGGCGGAGGCCAACCCCCACCTGGAACGAATCCGACTTACTGCCGAGGACACGGACACAGCTCATGCTTTGAGCGTACAGAGATTGGATGGCCCTGAGAAGAGACCCCCTCACCCCATACTCCCGCAGCACCTCCCACAAAAGATCCCGGGGTACCCGGTCATACGCCTTCTCCAGATCCACAAAACACATGTAGACTGGATGGGCATACTCCCAGGCCCCCTCCAGGATCCTTGCGAGAGTAAAGAGCTGGTCCGTGGTTCCCCGGCCAGGGCGAAAACCGCATTGTTCCTCTTCAATCTGAGGTTCGACTATTGGCCGAACCCTCCTTTCCAGCACTTTGGAGTACACTTTACCAGGGAGGCTGAGGAGTGTGATACCTCTGTAATTGGCACACACTCTCTGGTCCCCCTTTTTAAAGAGGGGAACCACCACCCCGGTCTGCCACTCCTCTGGCACTGTCCCAGACTTCCATGCAATGTTGAAGAGGCGTGTCAACCAAGACAGCCCTTCCCCACCCAAAGCTTTTAGCATTTCTGGACGAATCTCATCAGTCCCTGGGGCTTTGCCACTGTGGAGTTGTTTGACTACCTCAGCGACTTCCCCCAGGGAAACTGACGATGACCCTCCATCAGCCTCCAGCTCTGCCTCTGTACTAGAGGGCGTGTAGGTCGGATTCAGGAGCTCCTCAAAATGCTCTTTCCAGCGCCCGATCACATCATCAGTTGAGGTCAACAGTGTCCCATCCTTACTGTACACAGCTTGGATGGTTCCCCGTTTTCCCCTTCTGAGGTGCCTAACGGTTTACCAGAAGCATTTTGGTGCCGACCGAAAGTCCTTCTCCATAGCTTCTCCAAACTTCTCCCACACCAGCTGCTTTGCCTCTGACACGGCAGCGGCTGCAGCCCTTCGGGCCTGTCGGTACCCTGCAACTGCCTCCGGAGTCCCCAGGGCTAGCATATCCCTGAAGGCCTCCTTCTTCTGTCGGACAGCTTCCCTGACCACCGTGGTCCACCACGGTGTTCTAGGGTTACCACCCCTTGAGGCACCTAGGACCTTGAGACCACAGCTCACCGCCGCAGCTTCAGCAATAGAAGCTTTGAACATTGCCCACTCAGGTTCAATGCCCCCAACCTCCACAGGGATGCCTGAAAAGCTCCGCCGGAGGTGTGAGTTAAAGATCTTTCGGACAGGGGCCTCCTCCAGACGTTCCCAGTTCACCCGCACTACCCGTTTGGGCTTACCTGGTCTGTCCAAAGTCTTTCCCCACCCTCTGATCCAACTCACTACCAGATGGTGATCAGTTGACAGCTCTGCCCCTCTCTTCACCCGAGTGTCCAAAACATGCGGCCTTAGATCAGCCGATACGATTACAAAATCGATCATTGACCTTCGGCCTAGGGTGCTCTGGTACCATGTACACTTATGCGCCTCCTTATGTTCGAACATGGTCTTTGTTATAGACAATCCATGACTAGCACAGAAGTCCAATAACAAACGACCGCTCGGGTTTAGATCAGGGAGGCCGTTCCTCCCAATCACGCCTCTCCAGGTGTCTCCATCGTTGCCCACATGTGCGTTGAAGTCACCCAGCAGAATGATGGAGTCCCCTACTGGAGCCCTATATAGGACTCCCTTCAGGGTCTCCAAGAAGGCTGAATACTCCGAACTGCTGTTTGGTGCATAAGCACAAACAACAGTCAGAGTTTTCCCCCCCACCACCCTTAGGCGTAGGGAGGCAAACCTCTCATCCACCGGGGTAAACTCCAACACCGCCGTGCTCAGACGTGGGCTCGTGAGTATCCCCACACCAGCCCGCCGCCTCTCACCCTGGGCAACTCCAGAGAAGAACAGAGTCCAACCCCTATCCAGGAGTAAGGTTCCAGAGCCACGGTTGTGCGTAGAGGTAAGTCCCACCAGATCCAACTGGTATCGCTCCACCTCACGCACAAGTTCTGGCTCCTTCCCCCCCAGTGAGGTGACGTTCCACGTCCCCAAAGCAAGCTTCTGCCGCCCGGGTCTGATCCGTCGAGACCCCCCACCTTCACTGCCACCCATATGACAGCGCACCCGACCCCTGCGGTTGTTCCTGTGAGTGGTGGGCCCACAGGATGGAGAGGAGAGAGATGCCACGTATCTCGTTCGGGCTGTGCCCGGCCGGGCTCCGTGGCAAACCCGGCCACCAGACGCTCGCTTTCGAGCCCGCCGTCTGGGCCTGGCTCCAGACGAGGGCCCTGGGCTTCCTCCAGGCAGGGTCTCGCTCCTTTTTCCTCGATCTTTCATGGGGTCTTGGTGAACCATTCTTAGTCTGGCCCCTCGCCTGAGACCACTTTGCCTTGGGAAACCCTACCAGGAGCATGAAGCTCCAGACAACCCAGCCCTCAGGTTCATAGGGGCACACAAACCTCTCCACCACGTTAAGGTGATGATTCCCGGGGATGGTACTGGTATTCGATCATGTTTTGCCTGAATGAGAAATCGAACACATTGAACCTGCCACTGTGACAGTTTAAAAACTTGACATGACAGCCCAATTGCAGTATTGGTTCACAGCAGGGGTCTCTGAGGACCATAAATCACAATCACACAACACAGATATCAACACATTTGGTGGCGTCACCTCGTGTCCACTAAATCACAATTGAAAGAGAATGATTCACATTTCGCTTAGTGTGGAGTCAGTCCATGTTCCCGGACAATTAGATTGGATGGAAATTAATTTACTTTCGCTGGGACATCCACAACCGAAATAAATTGTGGTTGCGGTCAATTTTATTTCAATTGTCGCCATTCGAGGAAGTGCGTTGACATGGGAAATCCTCTCAATTGATCGTCAAATAGAAAATAGTTCAATTGAAATGTTGCTCACTTCTTCCAGATGTGACATTAATTTAATTTATGGCCCAAAAATCACATTGTTGTCATTAAGCCTGGTTTTCCATGAGGATATGAGTTGTATAAAACCACCACCCATTATAGGACACTGTAAACTAATGCCTTCTCATAATCCTGTTCATAGCCTAGTAATAAAACACATTAGGCCATCGGAGCGTACACACACACACACACACACACACACACATTGCACAAGCACAGTGATCGCACACAGAGAAACGCAAGAACACAACAACACACACAACAACACACACACACACACACACACACAGAATACAGTTCACATTCATATGCAATTATCGCACTTGTCCTGACGCTTCAAGATGGAGAACACAAATATGGACCGGTGCCACTGTAGCAATCATTAGAATCCCCCTCCCTGCCTGCAAAACCCTGTGACCTCTGTTTTCACACCGGGTTCAACCGTATACCCAGGGCCACCGATATACTCTAAATGAATGGTAAAGCAGCTGGAGAACGAGAGAGAGAGAGGGAGAGAGAGAGGGGGAGAGTGAGAGAGGGAGATGGAGGGAGAGAGTGAGAGAGAGAGCGAGATGGAGAGAGAGAGAGAGAGGGGGAGAGTGAGAGAGGGAGATGGAGGGAGAGAGTGAGATGGAGAGAGAGGGAGTGGGGCAGAGAGAGTGAGAGAGAGAGGAAGAGAGATGGAGAGATGGAGAGTTACCCAAGCAGACAAGCTGCAGATTTTCTCAAAGAGCAGTTCCTAATGACCCTGGAAGAAATGAACAAAAGGGTCCGACTGAGTTGCTAAATGTTCTCCTTGTTATCCCAAGGTTACATGCACGCGGGTTCCACCATGAATCAGATGGGCATTAATAGAAGCAGGTCACTCGGTGCGAGGTTGTTGTATGTGCGCATTCATCACTTTCCCATTAGGAGTTAATACATAACTCACTTTATATGTGTATAGTAAATTAACTATTATAATAGTATAGGCACTATATGAAGGGAAATCACTGGTTCTCACGGTGGTGACCTAAATATATGGTTTATAAACAAATCAAAGACTGATTTAATTGTGTTCCTATAATACTATAAGTAGGGTGGAGGTTTAATGAGAAGTTATACCTGTCGTTATATTATACCGTGGTTTTGTTGGCGCTCCTTCAGGCACCCCACTCCTTGTGACATTATGCGGAGAGTCATTCAATTGCTCCATTTCTATTGTATTCGTGCGTGTTTCTATTGTATTCGTGCGTTTTTCTATTGTATTCTTGCGTATTTATTTTCTATTCGTGCGTATTTGTATTGTATTCGTGCCCTATTGCAGAGTCATGCATCTGAACCAACCTATATTATTCTAAACTGTGTGCAGGATTTGCATATGCGCACTTACCCTGGACCACACTAGTCTTCATGGTGTTGGAATAAATCCAGTATAGTTGAATAAATCCAGAGGGTTCCCTGTTTGCGGACACCGTATATCCGTGCTCGTTTGCGACCAATAAATAAACGCAAACCCAGGGTGTGTGTGCTCGGATCCGCTGTTACCGACAAACTTTAGCCGGAGGTTCGCTCGCAGAAGCCGACGGGAGAGCAACGTCTCCGGGTGGGACCGCGCTCAGTCATGTGGGCAGGCGGGTGTAGGTCCTATAGGAGCGGGTACAGGAGCGGGTGTAGGAGCGGGTACAGGAGGGTACAGGAGCGGGTACAGGAGCGCACAACGCCCCTCCAAGGGCGCACAAGTTCCAGGATGGACTAAACCGATAAGAGACTCAGGAAAACCAGGAGGGAATCCAGGGATACTGTGGTAGGCATCCTGTCAGATGTAAGGGCAGGTAGTAATCCAAAAACAAAGTGCATGATAGGGAGCCGGTGTGTGTGTGTGTGTTGTCCGCACTGCTGTGAGCCGTACAGTGTGAGCTGGAACTGGGTGGGGAGAAGAGAAAGGGCGGGGTCGCGAAAGTGGGGCGCTTGACCGGGAGAGAGAGAGCGAGAGGGAGAGAAAGGGCGAGTGGGAGAGAGAGAGTGGGAGAAAGAGAGTGAGAGAGAGAGAGGGAGGGAGGGAGAGAAAGGGAGAGTGGGAGAAAGAGAGTGAGAGAGAGAGAGGGAGGGAGGGAGAGAAAGGGAGAGTGGGAGAAAGAGGGAGAAAGAGAGTGAGAGATGGAGTGAGAGTAAGGGAGAGTGGGAGAGAGAGAGAGTGGGAGAAAGAGAGTGGAAGAGTAGGAAATAGAGAGAGAGTGACAGAGAGAGAGAGGGAAATAGAGAGAGGGTGAGTGGGAAATAGAAAGAGAATTCAAAGATGAATGTTTTATGGGTCTGGATCAGGGACTTCTCGCTTATGCATTTTTCATCAGATTCGGATGGTTTGACGTGCAGGGAATCCATTTGGACCAGACATGCTAAATGCACGCATGCATGTTGAAACACATTGAGGAACCACACTGGGCAGGTGAGCGGTTACCCACCACCACACTGGGCAGGTGAGCGGTTACCCACCACCACACTGGGCAGGTGAGCGGTTACCCAACACACTGGGCAGGTGAGCGGTTACCCAACACACTGGGCAGGTGAGCGGTTACCCAACACATTGGACTGGTGAGCGGTTACCCAACACATTGGACTGGTGAGCGGTTACCCAACACACTGGACTGGTGAGCGGTTACCCAACACACTGGGCAGTTGAGCGGTTACCCAACACACTGGACTGGTGAGCGGTTACCCACCACACTGGGGAGGTGAGAGGTTACCCAACACACTGGGCAGGTGAGCGGTTACCCACCACCACACTGGGCAGGTGAGCAGTTACCCACCACACTGGGCAGGTGAGCGGTTACCCACCACCACACTGGGCAGGTGAGCAGTTACCCACCACCACACTGGGCAGGTGAGCGGTTACCCACCACCACACTGGGCAGGTGAGCGGTTACCCACCACACTGGGTTGAAGCTGTATGTGATAAGGGCAGTTCTGAATTACAACAAACACATCCTAAAAAGACATATGGATACTGGCGCACGATTTAATTTATAATGCGCAGATTTCCTAGAAATCCTAAAAGTAGACCATTCTAATCTGATAATGTCATCGTCGTTTTGCATGTCATTTTGTATGATTTCCACACATGCATAGTGTCCCATTCGTTTGACCATGTATCTCTGCAGACACCCATAACACATTATGGATGTACCGAGAAGTGCAGTTTAGAAGTGGCTGGACATCTAACACAATCCACGTATTTTTTCTGAGACCGAGAGACATTTTCCTGTGTTATTCGTTCTGTCTGCAGCTTCTCCAGCCGTGCTGACACCCAGGAGATGTGGACCAGCACCGAATGCAATATCCAAGTGTTATGCGCCCTCTAGCGGTAAGCGGAGTAATACAGTTGCAATTTCAGGACCACGGCCAGCACCAGCAATGCTGCTCAGAGAATATTTTCACATTGTAGCCTAGTATTCTTATATAAAGATTCCAGATGTCACAACACACAATATGTTCATCAAAACAACCCATCTCTTTGTGGTACATATTGTAAACTCAAACGAGACGAAATAATCAACGGACGCAAAGACTGGCATAGCACAGAAAAAAGTGCTACATGCAATGTCCTCCTACACACACACATATTTTACCACTCCTGGAAAATATTGGGATTGAACATGGATGTTCCTTTTCAAAATATAACTATTTTACATGTAAATGCCAAGTAGGTTCCGGCCAGTTTCAATTAAATGCAGATAAAAATGCACTTTTTCCTGAATGATGAAACATAAAGGTGAAGTTGCTTTGATGTACAAGTTCCTATCTACTTTCTGAATTGCCTTTTTCATTGATATTGATATTACATTTAACTCAAACATGTTTGTCTACTGAGTGACCAGAGGGCTTTGAGTGCAGTGGTTTCAAAAATCCTGTGTATACTACTGTTCAAAAGCTTGTGGTAACTTAGAAATGTTCTTATTTGTCTTGGAAATGTATACAGTATGTAATGAGTTTGAATAGAAATTAAGACATTTATTTTGAATAATAAGTGTGTCCCTCAAACTTTGCTTTATGAAAACAAACCTCTCATCCTCCAATTCTATCTTTACAGACTTTTGGAAATGTGTTTTTCATATGTCGAGGTGATCTAAAGTGATTTCACTTTATGTTTCATTAGGTGCATTTCTTACGGCCAAGCTTCTCCCACAACAGCTCTGGTAAGTTAAGATCTGGTAACTGTGCTGGCCACCACATTACAGACAGAATACCAGCTGATTGCTTTGTCCTTAGATATTGTTTTGAATTTTCTTGGAACATTTTTGGAATAGTTTGGAGGTTTGCGTTGGGTCATTGTCCTGTTGTAGGAGGAAATTGGTTCCAATCAAGTGTTCTCCATGTATGGCATGAAGTTGCAATATGGAGTACTACATCACCGTGAGACATAAAAAAAAAAAATCCAAATACATGGATATTTTAGGTTATTGAAAGTAGCCCCGATTTGCCTTGCTGAATTCTTCTTAGACTCTTGGGACGCTCCTCCAGGTAGCGCACCGAATACGTCTTCAGCGCTCTTGAAGGAGTTCACAACAACGCTGTGCACTTGTTGACAGCATTTCCTTTGCTCTGCGGACCAACTCGTTCCAAACCATCCCCATTGGGTTGAGCTCAGGTGATTGCCGAGGCCTGGCCGTCTGATATAGCACTCCATCATTCTTCTACAGGTCAAATAGCCATTACACAGACAGCCGGGATGTGTGTTAGAGGTCATTGTCCTGTTGAAAAACAAATGATAGTCCCATTACGTGCAAACCAGAAGGGATGGCGTATCACTGCAGAATGCTGTGGTAGCCATGAATCAATCACATTTATTTTATATAGCCTTTTTTACAATGACAGTTGTCACAAAGCGCTTTCTCGAACGCACAGCCTGAAACCTGACAGAGCGTGCATCAGCAGGTTGATACACACTGGAAACACACTCCCCGCTGGGTCGAATTTAGAAAGAAGCCTAGAGAGGAACCAGGCTCTGAGGGGCGACCCGGCTGTGGCTTTGCTTAGAGAAACTTTTAATAGATTATGTAATAATAAAAATGAATATCTGTTATGTCCTGAGTCTTTGCAACCCAGCGCACGTCAGACACACCAGTTAGACAGGGACAACCTCAGCCATGCTGGTTATGTATGTCTTGAATTCTAAATGAATCACTGACCGTGCCACTAGCATGGCTCCCAGACACCATCACACCTCCTTTTCCTCCTCCTTCATTCTTTAAGTTAAGAACCACACATGCGGAGTGCATACATTCACCCATCACCTCTCTCACAAAGACAGCCCGCCACGGAGGATGTACTTCCTGCGGCCGCTTATAAAGATTGACCTGCCAAAGACTCGGATGGTGAACCATGACACTGAGTCCTTCCTGGTCCATCTAACCTCCTTCATCACCGCCTGGTTTGCATCATCCGCTCTGCAGAGCGGGTCATTGGCTGCAATCTGCCGTCTCTAAGTGACCTACACACCTCCAGGACGCTGAGGTGGACGGCAAAGATTGAGGCAGATCCCTGTCACCCTGGAAATGGTCGATTCAGAAGGTTGGCAGAAGTTTGAGGTCTATCAAGACCAAAACGTCTTGCCACAAGGACAGTTTCTTTACTACATCTGTAGGCCTCCGGAGCATGCCCCCAGAACCAAATGGATATAGCCTGCTTGCCACATTCACCCAGGACTCTCACTTGACATTAACACCTTACATATCTACATACCTTAGTATTTCCTTGTAGTCTATGTTTCGTTTGTTTATTACGTGTGTAATAATTGTTGCAGTAACGGCCCAGAACAAATTCCTTTTTTTAAATGTTTTTATTTGTTTGACTGTTTTTCTTTTCCAAAGGCCATCCGAACCTGGTTAGGATAGATGGCTTACGGACTTCGTCACGTGCCGGTTGTTTATAGACCAACGTGTGTCCTTCCCTGTCAGGAAGCTAAACTGTGTTCTCACTGGACAACGATCCAATGAAGAATTCCAATAGTGAAAATCAAGGATTCTAAGAGATTTGAAGAGATTTTGCCATGATGAATTGTCTTAGATCTTCTGTAGTCTTTCCCATCTGCATTGCATGTTATATGACAACACTCAAAGTTGTTTTCTTAGCAAGGGGAGGGAGTTCAAAAAAATGAAGTAGTGCCAATAATTGAATCCTACAGACACAGAACCATAGATGTGTTGTTGTTGTTTTAAAATGAGAAATAAATGAAAAAACATTACTGTAAACCCTTTCTCTTTACTGAAGCAGTATTTTTTATTATTCCAGTCATCCCATAATGTATAAGAAAATAAATTTGGTCTTGGTGTTGGTTTCCTTCATAACAACATACGTTTTTCTGTCACGACATTTAGCATTTACTCTAAGCAGAAAATACTTCGCTGTTCGCTGTCGAACCACGAAACAGGAGGACATTTTTTGCCTTCAGCATGGGTTTAAGTAAATTCAAAACCTAATTGCTAATCATAGCATTACATGTAAAGAATAATGTTTTTTTAAATGTTTTTTCGTAATATTGACCTTGAGGAGACACACATCAGACAGGTATGGTGGTACATCATGTTGATCTCAACAGGAGATGTAAGTGTTGTGCTTGTTCTGATTGAATGCATTTTTTGTCTACTACGTTTGTCATCATTCTGTGGCTCGCATTCCGGACTTCATTTATAACCAGACTAAGATTTCATTACTCAACTTTAACCGAGGGGGCCAAAATTGTTAGGCCAACTTTAGATGAACCTTCATACACCTTAACTAGAAAATGCATTTAATGTAAATCAGTTTTTGAAAACACTCAAAACATCATATCAAAATTGATAATATAAAATAACTGTGGTCACATGTATTGCTCTTGGACGGTCAACGTATGAATGAGCGTTACGAACTGCAACGCCAAATCATTTATTCATGACCGAAAAATCAAGCGTTTGAAGTTTCCGACATGACTCCCTGGCTTAATCGCACGTAGATGCTGGATCAATTACAGTACTTCTCTTGATAGAGGAGAACATTTGTGGGACTTATGTGTGATATCATTAATTAAATAGCACCAGAGCTGCTAGACTACATCCTGAATACAGATTGGAATCGTTACAGCCCTGCACAGCCACACAATCAAAATCGAAGGAGCAGTTTATACTTTATTACCTACTTTTGTCAAAATCCTGATGAAAAACAGTTTAAACAATCGAACCTTTAGCAGGAACCGTCGACAAAAGGCGTCCGCCGCTGAGATTGAGAACAGCATTGATCGGGATCGCTTCTGATCAATGCAACGTGTCCAATATGATTATATCATGTGTAACGGGCTGAAACCCGAGGACAAGAGACTGCACTATTCAGGGCCCAGAAGGACACTAAATAAAAGAAGGACCAAAGGCCTAAACCTAACCACCGGTGACGATGGTGAGGGAGTATCCTCTGATGGCCTCACATTGGCAGTTATAGCAGCCAAGCCCCCCCCACCCCCGCCGACCAAGCTGTGGTAGTTTTCCCTGGGGGAGTTTGCCCAACAAAACGCGTGAGAGGGTGTGCGTTTGCATCACATATGTACGTGTATATGGCCAAAATGTTAAATTAAAAATGTAGGCTCTCTGAGTAGACAGCCACCTTTAACAATGTAACCTAAATGCATTAGATTCCAGGCTACACAGAGAGACTTAACATTGCCTGGAGGCCAAATACTCCTCCGTCTTCGCTTCAAATCCCTTTCTTCATAGCAGCTATCATTATTTGGAACAGAATAGAACAAATTGAGTTGCATCATTTTTCTTCTCACTTGTAGGGCGCGTTCGCTTCATTGCTACCGAGTGAAACTAGTTGGGCCTTTAAACTGGCACGTAGCAAACATTTTACCCTCATCAAAAGTAATGTAATCTAAAAATGATGTTAATCTTAATGGCAAAACACCAATATTTATGGGCTGTAATCAGACAATAAGCAATCTAAATACACACTGATGATGGTGAGCAAACCAACTGCTCTCGTAGTCATCTAGGAGTTGGATCTAGGAGACATGGAGAGCAGTGAAGACCTGAGCTACTTTGACGAGGGCCAATTTGTTCCGGTCAGACGACTGGGCCAGAGCATGTCTGAAAGGTTTGTGGGGTGCTCCCGGTCAGCAGTGGTGAGAACCTAGGAGTTCCCAGGAGAGACACACTTCTGTCAACAGGGTTTTTGGCACCCCAGGCTCGTCAATGCACAAAGGCAACGAAGGCTGTCTCGTCTGGTCAGAACCCACAGGAGGTTCTGATGGTTCTGTTAATGACGGCCGGTGGAGGAATGTGTCACAACTCACAGTGCAGACTCGGATCTGGACCGTGGAGGAAGGATGCCTGGTCCCGTGAGTCCCGTTTTCTTTAACACCTTGCGGATGGCCTAGTGCGTGTTGACGTTTACCTGAGGAAGTGATGTCCCCAGGATGCGCTGTGGGAGGTAATGTCATCACCAGAATGCACCAGTGACATGTGCTGCTGGTCCGGGCATTTACGTCGTCATCAGTTTGACACATGTTACCCATCTGAGCATCAGTGGTGCATCCATTTACGTCGTCATCAGTTTGACACATGTTACCCATCTGAACATCGATGGAACATCCATTAACGGCGTCGGCATTCCCTGATGGCCGTGGCCTCCTTCAGCAGGATTCTTCGCCCCTTCACACTGCACAACATGTTCAGGAACGGTGTGAGGAACATGAGCTGGTCTGCAAACTCCCCAGATCTCAGTTTGATCGAGCGTCGTCGGATGACGCGCCGGACAAACAAGTCTGATCTACGGAGGCTCCACCTTGCAATATCCAAGACTCTAAGGACCGGCTGTCTGTGTCTGCCAGAGAACACAGGACATCTGTGGAGTCCATGTCTCTGTGGGACGACGCTGTTTTGGTGGCATGCGGAGGACCAACAGCTTATCAGGCATCATATGCGGTCATAATGTTTTGTAGCTATGTGTATGAAGCCAAAACAACACATTAACGCAAATGCTACTTAAAAAAATTAACGACATGTTAAAAATCACAAAACTGTCTCGCATCAATCGCTGGCGTTATGGTAACGCGAACCATCGAGTCTGCCTTGGTGACCAAGGGGAGTGTTGAAGAGATTACGGCGAACGAAGGGAAGCAAATCACCTAATTCCATTAGGGAGACGGTGTTTAATCTCCTTTATCTAGCGAGGAGGAGGCAGTGAATTTGAGCTCAAATATCCTGGAATGAGGGTGATTTAAATAGATGAGACGCAGAGAAAGGGAGGGAGAGAGAGAGTAGGGGGAGATGGGGGAGAGAAACTGTGACAGAATGAGAGAGATGTGAGTGATGTTCTCGAATGATTTCAGTCCTGACCTGACCTAAGGCTACCAAACAAGATAGTCGCACTAATCAGAATCAGAAAATTCAGTTCTTAGTGGCGTTGTTTGTTGTTTTATACAATGATGCAATGCAATCTGTCTCTGTGATCAAGATTATGTTTAACAAACATTTTAAAGACATTTTTCACGTTTTCTAAGAAATGCAGCAATACAGAAAATTAATATGCGGATTCATTTTGAAATGTGTGAAATATGCACATACAAATGACACGGTGTGTTCGGACTACAAATTGTATATTTGTCAGGAAATACACTTTTAACCTATTTCCTAGTTCAATATTTCCCCATGAGTAAGCACACTGTAAGTCCAAACGTAGCGACCGTTGGCGACCGTTCAATTGATTCCACTATATTGAGAGAATCCACCCAGTGACATCACTGACATCTGTCATCGTGTCCTTTGATCACCGAGCATACAGCCTTATACACAAGCTCCACCGGTGACCTCTATACACCCAGAGATACCAAACTCTATCTAGGAAATCAAGCTTCAGTTGACGGACAAAGCATGTTACATCGTTTAAACTAGGTTCCCATGGCGATCCGTCAATCTCTGAACACGGGTCACGTGTATCACCCCTGCATGGGTTCTAATGTGACCCAGTGTCATTTAAACAATACTTCTCATTGTCGTTTCAAATTATTTCCACGTTAAGATGGGAAAAGACATGTATATGACGTGGAAGAGAAAGAAAGTATGTGTGTGTGTATGTTTTGTGTGTGAGAGGGAAAATAAATTCCCATCTACTTGTTCTTTTAGACCTGGTGACAATCTAAAGGAATGTAGCCTTGTAGGCCAATAACATATGACTTCATCGCTGGTGAGGACAACATGACGCGTTTTAATATTTCTTCCTTCAAGATGTAATGACCATCGGGCATCGTCTAACGTCTGTCTGCCAAATGGCTTCCTGCCTCTACACTAGCGCACTTCTTTTAACCTCGATCAAAAGCAGTGCACTGGAGTGGGTCCGTAGAGATAGGGGCGTAGATTGGGACTCATTTGGGACCTTTTTTATGCCTGCAGCCAGCTGCACTCAAGTACATTCAGCGGACAACCGTCTTAAATCATGAGTCTGAAAGCCAATTCAATCCAGTTCCCGCGTTTGAGAAAGGGAATCTAATTAAAATGGCAAATGGAAAAAACGCCAGAGTGAGAGAGAGAAAAAGTGGAGAGACGGGAAAAAAAGAAATCAGCGTAATTACGTCCTTGTACGAGTACAATATCAAAATGTGCCACTAAATCAATGTGCTTCATTTAAATGCGTGCCATTTGGCGTCAGAATTGTTAGCACAAGGGTCTAAGGCAAATACAATGACATTATCTGTCATATTGCCGTTGTTAAGCGCGTTTGGCAAAAATGCGGTAGAATCGTTAAATGCATTGATATATACAGTAGCATATACAGTAGCGTCAGTAGTGTATACAGTAGCATATACAGTAATATATACAGTAGTATATACAGTAGCTTATACAGTAGTGTATACAGTAGCATTTACAGTAGTATGTAGAGTAGCGTCAGTAGTGTATACAGTAGCATATACAGTAGCGTATACAGTAGCGTCAGTAGTATATACAGTAATATATACAGTAGTATATACAGTAGCTTATACAGTAGTGTATACAGTAGCATTTACAGTAGTATGTAGAGTAGCGTCAGTAGTGTATACAGTAGTATATACAGTAGTGTAATCAGTAGTATATACAGTAGCATATACAGTAATATATACAGTAGCTTCTACAGTAGTATGTTCAGTAGCATATAAGGTATTATATACAGTAATATATACAGTAGCATATACACTAGCATATACAGTAGCATATACAGTAGCATCTACAGTAGCGTATACAGTAGTATATACAGTAGCATATACAGTAGCGTATACAGTAGTATATACAGTAGCATATACAGTAGCATATACAGTAGCATGTACATTAGTATATACAGTAGTATATACACTAGCTTATACAGTAGTATATACAGTAACATATACAGTAGTATATACAGTAATATATACAGTAGCATATACAGTAGCATATACACTAGCATATACAGTAGCATATACAGTAGCATATACAGTAGTATATACAGTAGTATATACAGTAATATATACAGTAGGATATACAGTAGCGTATACAGTAGCGTCAGTAGTGTATACAGTAGCATATACAGTAGCATATACAGTAGTATATACTGCAGCTTATACAGTAATATATACAGTAGCATATACAGTAGCATATACAGTAGTGTATACAGTAGCGTCAGTAGTGTATACAGTAGCATATACAGTAGTGTATACACTAGCATATACAGTAGCATATACAGTAGCGTATACAGTAGTGTATACAGTAGCTTATACAGTAATATATACAGTAGCATATACAGTAGCGTATACAGTAGTGTATACAGTAGCATCAGTAGTGTATACAGTAGCATATACAGTAGTGTATACAGTAGTATATACAGTAGCTTATACAGTAGTATATCCAGTAGTAAATACAGTAATATATACAGTAGCTTATACAGTAGTATATACAGTAATATATACAGTAGCTTATACAGTAGTATATACAGTAGCTTATACAGTAGTATATACAGTAGCTTATACAGTAGTATATACAGTAATATATACAGTAGCTTATACAGTAGTATATACTGTAGTATATACAGTAATATATACAGTAGCTTATACAGTAGTATATACAGTAATATATACAGTAGCTTATACAGTAGTATATACAGTAGTATACACAGTAATATATACAGTACCTTATACAGTAGTATATACAGTAATATATACAGTAGCTTATACAGTAGTATATACAGTAATATATACAGTAGCTTATACAGTAGTATATACAGTAATATATACAGTAGCTTATACAGTAGTATATACAGTAGCATATAGAACAGGGCAGTGTGGTCTTGAGAACAGGACATTGGACAATAAGAAATGTAACCACAGGGCTGAATATATTATATATATATATATAAATCAATGCTGTTGTTAATCTTCTTAGAGTGTACAATCAGATAGGATTTCAAGGATGTTATTCTAGTTTTACAGCATTCCAGTTAGTTGTTTTAAGTTTCTGTCACATATGTCCGATCTCAAGATCCAATTATACAAGAGCTAAAGTATTACAAATCGATGACCCTAGAGTTGCTGATTAAAGTATGCTCTGGCACCATTTCCTCACCTCTCAAGGATTACCATATATTACCCACAGCAGTTGGGTTTCAGTTCATTGAGCTGACATTTTTTCCTGTTTACACCGTGTGAACTACAGGGATTGGCAATTTATTTATTGACACACTGTCAGATGCTAACTAGCTACGATATCACGCAAGCGGGAATAAAAGATGTGTTACAATCATGATGAGTTATGCATTCACTGTTTGGCAAATATTATCCAACATCACCAGGAGTATCCCATTAAAACTGTTCTGTATGTTTACAGTTTCCAAAAGCGCATGGTAGCGGGAACTCAGTGAGGCTTTATTATGGGAACCATGGGTAAGTGTTGTACTATACTACTGACAAGAAAAATGACAGAAAAAGACCAGTAGACACATCCGGTCGATGATTTGGGTTGAAATAGAAAGAATAGTGACTGACATATTTCAAACATGGTGTGTGTGTGTGTGTGTTAGGGGTGTGTGTGTGTTGGGTGTGTGTGTTAGGTGTGTGTTAGGGGTGTGAGTGTGTTGGGTGTGTGTGTGTGTTGGGTGTGTGTGTGTGTGTTGGGTGTGTGTATGTGTGTTGGGTGTGTGTATGTGTGTTAGGTGTGTGTTGGGTGTGTGTGTTGGGTGTGTGTTGGGTGTGTGTGTGTGTGTGTGTTGGGTGTGTTGGGTGTGTGTTGGGTGTGTGTGTGTGTTAGGTGTGTGTTGGGTGTGTGTGTTAGGTGTGTGTTGGGTGTGTGTTGGGTGTGTGTTGGGTGTGTGTATGTGTGTTGGGTGTGTGTGTGTATGTGTGTTGGGTGTGTGTTGGGTGTGTGTATGTGTGTTGGGTGTGTGTTGGGTGTGTGTATGTGTGTTGGGTGTGTGTTGGGTGTGTGTATGTGTGTTGGGTGTGTTGGGTGTGTGTGTGTGTGTGTTGTTCAGGTGCGACATATCCTTTTGATTCCCGAAAGACGACCTGGTCAACGAACATCGTTCGCGCAACTCTTAAATGTCAATCAGCTTCTCCATGCACACACCAGTGTTTGTTTAGACATCACAAGGAGAATGCGTGAACTGAAAATAACACCCATAGCAAAAACACACGGGTAGATCTCTGATGTCACAGGGTTGGTTTTCTTCCACTTGTGGCTTTATGAACCTTACGCGACGCTGGCGTATTTTAGCGAGAACCTGATTGCTTCTGCCCGAAGGCTGAAACCTATACAGTAGTTCTGTAGATCATACAGGAAGTTGATGACCCCATGCATACATCAAAATCCAAATGTACAACGCACCAGTGTGGATCAGGTTACTATAGCAACACACCGAGAAGACAACTACTTAGCATCATGGATGCCGGAAATGGCAAATATTCATTTGATAATCGTTACAAATAACCTTTACTCCCATCTCCAGTTTCCAAATATAAAGCTATGACTTTAGGACTTGATAGACGGCCACAAAACAAGGAAGTGGAATCTGGGTGAAAGAAGTTTATTATTATTTTACGAACTGATAGAACAAACGGGTTTAAACCCAATTGTTATGAGATTAATTCCGATTCTGCGGAAAGATAATCATTACAAGGTTTGAGAAAGGCTTACAAAACAAAACCAAAATGATCTGATGCATTATGTATCAAATGTGATCCCGTCTAACAATAAATAAACACACGCTCGTAGCCGAAAGTAATCTGGCGTCCGCAGAATATGCACCTCGTGGACTCGTCAGAGACAGTGTGTCTCGTTATTCTGCAACCATGTCTTAGTGTGAGTGATGACCCCGGCCTTATATCAACGGTAATGCCCGTTCTGACTCACCATCACAGACAGAGGCTCTGGACCGGCTCTGAACCACTGGACTCTGGACCGCATGAGGACACAGGGCCATTTGTCATCGTTTCGGTCAGAGATGCCTGGGGCATTCTGAGGAAAATGGATGATGGAGAAGAGTCATTAATAGCCCACAGAACTATTCCCCCAGTGGACCAAAGTAAGCCTGAGACAAGCTGAAGCATTCACTGACCCTACTGAGATTGGACCGGAGTGTTTTTTGGCTTAACGAATTACTGGACCTAGCGTTCCAGTTGGAGTTAGCGCGACATGACTGCCGGAACAGCGTTCATATTGATTAATACTAATTACAGGTAATTGTCCTAGATGCTAACGCCAACTTACCGCCGGTTCGTACCTCTGTTAGAGTCTCTGTGGGCACCGATCAGACCCTGAGATACAACAACAGCACTCGTCTCAGAAAGGGCAGACCCGGCCATTTGGACTTTGAAAGAGAAGCCATTAACACTGAACTACCTCACCCCGTGCATTATTTAGCGAAACAGGGAGAGGCTGGAACGCAAGGGTGGGCCAGGGGGAATCAGGAGACGAACGGAGGAGGCGGAGAACGAGAAGCAGGGAGGGAGATGCAGGGGATGATGGAAGGGTTGACAGGGAGGGAGGAGAGTGGGGTGGAGAGGAGGACAGCAGGACGAGGGTAGAGAGGGTTCGGAGTGAGTGAGAGAGAAAGCGAGGATCAATGAGAGTCTGAAGCGTAATTACTGTGAACGCGGTCGGCCGTGCCGGATAAACCCTCGGCTCCGGCCCATGTGGATAAAACACCGCACACGACGTTAATACAACTCTTATCATTTGCTTAACATTGAGGTGAATTGTCCAGCGTTGTGTTTCGGTAGCTTTTGAATGTCTTATTTTCCTGTGACAGACGTGTCAATTCTCCCACCAATTGAAAACAACATAGAACCTGTTGCCGTGAATTAGGTGAATTTATTTCTAGCGTGAAGCTTTTTTTTAAAGTAAAATCCGAAACAGAATCTGGGAACGTGTTTTCGGTGACGCCATATACAAATCGACCTCTCAATAAAATCAGACCATAGAAAGTCAAATGGTTCTGCATTGCCAGGGTAGTAACTGAACTACATGCGGGACAGGAAAATATACCATTTGAGATGACGCTGATCCGGCGTAAAATAGATCACTTGTGTTGTATGGCTGGTAATTGTTGCGTGTAAAATACTAGTGCTTTACAGTACTCCCAGTACTACGGTAAAAGCTTCGTGTTTCAGAGCACGGACAAGGTGTGATATATATAAATCATTTTACCATAAATCTCATAATTAGACAATATATTATGCATGGACAGTGTAGTATCGTGTTTTCATTCGTGACAGGATTGGTGTCCTATAATCCGCTGGGTAATGAAAGTTCACTCGTTCCAGCTGGAGAGTGACCTACTGCACACTGTGGTGACACTTAGGGACGTTTCGCCATACGAGGATTAAGGACCGAATGAAGACGCTCCATTGAAAGCTTGTTTTAATCCGGGACCAGGTTTAAAAATGGGCCTGGAAAACGCAGGGCTTATATCTGAAGTGACACTTTAGTTGTTCTAATTATATTAGCTTTGAAAATGTTCCCTATGGCATGGGGAAGAGGTTGGCAAGGTGCCGAATAAAAAAGTATGGTTAGAATAAACTGTATATAAAACAATATGTAATTAAATCAACATGATCTCGATCTAAAATGATCTAAAATGACTATGAAACAATACTGTTGGAAAATGACATACTATCTGTATTGCCACTCTCTCCATCTGGACACTGGCAAAGCTTGGTTAATAGTTAACATTCCTGCCCAACTTAGTGCTCTCAGCCTAAATCTTAACTGGTCCGATCAACCGTTATAGTCTGAAGACTATTATGAAATGAAGATTACAAATAATCTGAACATATAAAGTGTTAACATGAAAGATGAGGGAGTCACGTATGTATTATGTGGCTGTCTTAATATAATGTTTCTAGAGCCGCACGTACAGTCATTCTGTGTCTGCCTCGCAGCGCTTACAAGTGTATTATAGCGACCCTGGTGGGGCCACAACTCACAGCTAGCTAGTCAGTGATGTTAAGCTACTTTAGCTAGCTGTTAATGTTTGTTGTTGGTATAGCTAGCTAGCTATGTACGATGGATCAGAAACAGAACCAGAAATCACAAATATTTACAACAGTCCCTCTACGCCCGTTCCGCAAACGCCTTTATAAGAGACATTCTGGATGAATCAAGTATGATTAAAAGTAGATCAGGTAGAACGAATGTGGACATTTAATAAATATAACAAAGACATGAACATAACAGTGGTATGGAAACCAAACGAAGACCAACCCCAGATAGCATACTGTTATCGGTCCGCCAGCTATATAAGGGCGGCATGCCGCCAGTCGTTTTGTTACAAGCGGTCCACCGGCGGCTCACGGGCGGCAAACCACCCTCGTGTTTCAGCTGACGGTCCAGCGGCGGACTGCGAGCTGAACGCTCCTAAACGGCTTAAGGGCAACGGATCTAAACGAGGCTGATCGACTGACCACCCAGCCCCGCAGTTTGTCTGAGGGCTGATTGGCACATCGCCGGTAGTGTTGCCAATGGTGATTCAAAACAAACATGTACAGAAAAAATGTAATGTCATTTCGCACAAGGAACTGACTATTTCAATTCCTCTAATATAATAAATATTATAATTATTTTCCTGTGTTATTTAATCATATTAATATGTGACAATTGTGAAATATTTAGTCTCCCTGAGGATTAAATCTTTAGTCCCATCACTTTGTTATAATGAATTAATTTAAAGTTCAGATTTGTTTTTATATAGAACAGAATGCATTTGTAGGCTATATATTATGCAATTCACACAGCTATATTCACACACTTATTACTGCCCAAATTCTCTTAAGTGCTCAACTTCAGTTAGTCAAAAGACAATTGTATGTAGCTGTACTAAACAGGAAAAATATAAAGCCATCCATGATTGCTATTCAGTTATTTTTATACATATTGTTATTTATAACTTTAATAAAATTCCAACAGACATCAGCTTATGTAAAAAAAAAAAAAATATTTGCCAGGCAGAGTATGCAGTGCAATAGGCAGAAACAATGTATAAAAACACATGTGCAACCAATTACAATCCTTACCAACTGGGTCAAGGTACCAATTTTAAGGGTGCAGAGTTTCTCACTGTGAACATTCACTACCCTTACAGCCTAATAGGTTTATTTGTGTACCACTTTAGGAAATTGTATGGCAGAGAATACATTACTTATAACATACATGACCTACTCTACCTCTAATGATGATCAGAGAGTACATTACATATAACATACATGACCTACTCTACCTCTAATGATGATCAGAGTACATTACATATAACTAAGTGTTCTGGATAACATCTTGCTTCCCAATCGAGTACTTTCTGTGACAACTGAAAATGATCCCCAAATCTAACAACTTCAGAAGATTCCTCTCCTGTCCTTTCCTCTTGTCTCATAATACTCTTTCAGTTTGTTCCGTGTTTTTATAAGTAGATCCTTGCAGACCTAGCAGCTGTGGGCAAAGTCCCACACCTCACAAACATCTACCAGGTCCTGGTAGGCGCACCTAAAGAAAGGGAGAAAAAAATAATGTTAGAAGACATATTTTGAAAATGTGACCAGAACTCATCCTACCATAACCGCTTATTGTGCATCCATCATCTACAACATCAATTCTATAAGTCTGGAAAATGCTTGCAAGTAAACATTCCGTATACACAGGGTATAGCCAACACACCAGCAATGCAGTCAAAAAAAGTAACTGAAATGTTACTTTTTTTGAAATGTTGCCAAATACCCTAATTAGTTGTGAGATGTTCCACCATGTTCTTTTTCTGTATACTGTAATTACACAACTTATACAGTCTTTTGGTGCCCCTGACAGAGGAGTTGGTATCTCAGTGGTAGAGTGCATGTTCTGTAGGTATGATGTCCTGGGTTCCTATTGGAGGAGTTGGTATCTCAGTGGTAGAGTGCATGCTCTGTATGTATGATGTCCTGGGTTCCTATTGGAGGAGTTGGTATCTCAGTGGTAGAGTGCATGCTCTGTATGTATGATGTCCTGGGTTCCTATTGGAGGAGTTAGTATCTCAGTGGTAGAGTACATGCTCTGTATGTATGATGTCCTGGGTTCCAACAGAAGTGTGTACAATGTAAAGACACAAGATTATCATTTTGTGTGGATGAATATGCCTCTGCTATTTTAGCCTTATTTTGATGTAAAATCTGCAAGTCTTTTGGTTGGCTTAAAATTAGACACACAACAAAAGATTAATATGATGTGGACAAAAAAAATCAGATCTTTACAACAGAGGATGAATAGTTCTTACCTAAAAGTGGTCTTCTGCGAAGATGAGACCACCAGAAGAGCGGATCTCTGGCAGGTAAGCATACACAATCTGTCTGACACACAGTGAATACTGTTAATTATTAATTATTTATATTAACTGTATGAGTCACACCATTGAGTTACAGTCTAATATCATTCAGAAAAAACACATCTGTATGGCAACTTACTAAATAAACAGTTTATTTAAGGACTGAATGAATGGCTTCTTTAAGAGATCAGCATATGTCTCGAGCACAGTATAGTGTCTTCTTGCATATAGTGTCTCGAGCATATAGTGCCAGCTCGAGCAGGATATCCAACTGATAAACCGTTTGCCTTTTACTACCGACAACCGTTAAAGGACCCTCAGATCGAGAGTACTACCTCAAGAGTACTACCTAGTCTGAGACATTTTTTATTCAAATTTATGAATTTAATTAATCATTTCGTTAATATCTGTACATAGTGAATTAGTTCATGGTTCTAGATATCTTGTAGATTTTATAATCAATCGTTTTTTGCTAACTACAGTACCTGCTTGTTTTTGCAGTCTTTTTTACCAATTTCCCTCAGTTTTTCCTGTTTCTACTATAAATTACAACACGTAAGTATACACTAATTTATTGAGAATGTTTTCAGAAAAATGTACAGTGTTAACAGAACTAACCCAACGTAATATCTAGAGTCAGATAAACCGGCTAGCTAGTTGTATAACACAGTGCCAACTTACGTCAATGAGCTCATTCCTAACGTCAGCACTATCAGAAAGGCAGGTTTGTGTTAGCCACCAAACACCAATCTACAATGCTTCGCCAAATCATACTCTTGCAGAACTTACCTTTGAATATGAAAATAACAAGCAGATTCCCTTTAGACTGGGCAGAAACACCGTATAAAATCGGCTGGATGTTCGCAGCTACTTCAAACTTGAATAATGCTCAACATCCGGTAGGGAGAGCCATGGTGAAAAAACACCCCTAAAAATCAATGATGAATCGTTCGCGTCGAGCCTAGTAGGTGACGGTTAAGAGCCGGCTCGCATATCAGAAGAGCCGGATATATTTATAAAAAATAAGATCACCACATTATATCCTGGAAATTACATGTACTATATATTTTTTTCATTCGTCAAAAAATATACGAATGTTACCCTATCTCTTTCTGGTAATCAATTGTTTGTCTTATAATAATTTCATTCCAATATTATTTATAGAAATAATGTAAAATATAAATCAGAGGACAAGAGCGACGACGAAGAAGAGGTTGGGCGGTTTCCCAGTGCTCAAAAAGCACCGAGATTTAAAGGCCCCCCAAAAAGAGCAAGTTCGTTTTTTTTTTTAAATGTATGACTGTACTACTATTGCTCTATGTAACATAGTGCATTTTATCCAGCAACTAATCAGCCATTTACTTTAATGATTTAAACTTCCTTATGCCCAAGCACTGAACTATATGAAAGCCACTGACCAATCTGAAGACCACTGCCAGATATCAATTTCAAATAGAAATTACCCTGCATATAAAAACACTAAAACAACCTGAACTCACTCCTGCAAGAATGCATGGTCACCTGTCTCCATAAAAGGCAAGCAAATCAAAACCTTTTTCTTTCACTGATACAGATTCTGTCCAGTTCCATGCGTCTCCACCAACACCCATGACCACTTTGGGTCACCAACCTAGAGGTAACTTTGTTCTGTCTTGTGTTTTTAACATTCAATTATTAACATTCAGCATCAAAAATATATAAATCTAATGCACATCTCTCTATAATAATTAACAGGACATGGAGGATATAGGTTCCCCACAGACCCGGCACCTCAGGGCAAGTACAGTACAAGTACTAATCAGAGCTGCTCTCTTTAATGTAATATTTGTCTTGTATCACAGCATAAAGTGTTTCTTTGTTTTTTTTAGACTTCAACAGATAAATACTCCAGCATTTGAGGGAGCTGGCCGAGGAACTTAAGGATGTGAAACAGCAAGTTTCATTAAACACAGCCCTTTTACAGAGCCTGACAGCCGGAACCAAAATGGACATGTCCATCCCACCAGACCTCGTCCTTCTACTGCACAGAAACATGCTGCAGGACATTGAGAGAGGGCTTGGGCAAAATCCAGATTCAACCGAGAAATTGGTAAAAAAAAAAAAAAAAAAATTATATACCCTTATACCTAATGCTGTTTGCGAAATCAATGCATCCTTCACTTTGAAGAAGCCCTTTGTCATTAGCTTATGAATCATAAAAGCCTAATTAAATAGCAAATGACAGAATTAACAGATGTTGTTTTTTATTCTACAGGTTACTTACTTAGCCTCAAGAGGAGGCAAAAACTTAAAGGACTCGGTGAAAAGAATATTTCAGAGCCTTTTCACAAACCACCTCTCCATCCAGATGAACTGGACAGGGTCGGGACAGAAGGTGTCCTTTAACAACCTCCACCTGAAGAGAGTCATCCACAGTGAGTTAAAGTTCACACTGATCTCAATCTGTGAAATCAATCATATAAATGAAGGGGGGTGAGCAGCCCGTCGCTACTGGCAGCTTCTAACTAGTGTATCTGGAAGTATAGAAGTGAGACATTTACTAAATAGCTTAAAAGGTGGGACTACATTTAAAAGTAGGACTACATTTTTACAAATTATCAGCACTAATTTGCACTCTAAGCCACTTGACACTACTGTCCAAGAGCTTACTTCGATAATCTTCTTTCTCAGGAGCTGCAGAACCCTGCAACCAAGGAGGCAACCGAAGAGGCTCTCCAAAGAGAAGTGAGCAGATTCCTGAAGGGGGCATCCGACCGAGAGGGCGGTAGAAGACAGCGCCGGCTGGCGAAGCCCAGGGCAGAACATTGAAGTTCAAAACAGAACAATAAAAACATTTATTTTACTTTAAAAATGTTTTGCGTTATTTCTTTAAGCATATATATTTTATAACTCAATGAAATGTTTAATTTCAAAATAAACTAAAATGTGGAATTATATTATAAACTAAAATTGTATTATATTTAAAGGTCATTATAAAAAAATGTCCTAATTAGTTTAAAGTTATTTTAGTCCGTAATAAAAATCCAGAACATAAGCCTAGGCCTATATATAGGTCTAGGATATAACCTGCTGGACCGATTATAACAGCAGCGGGAGTCCGTCGGATAACCAGCGGACCTCTGTCGAAAACGCTGCTCAGCCGCCGGTGGACCGCTCGTTAAACGATGAGCAAAACGCCAGCGTACCGCCGGCTTTAACCGCCGGTGGGCCGCCAACTCTGCCGCCGCTGGTCCGCCCGTGGCCCACCAGCTTTGTGCTATCTGGGACAAGACACACTAAGAACGGAAAACCTCAACCACTAGACCATCTGGACACTTGGCATACTGTTTTAAATGCCCTATGGTTTAGGACATACTAATCTGCCATACTATATGGCATGGGCAGTGTGTGAATCAGAAACGAGGCCACAGGGCTCAACTTGAGCGATGCACATGAGCTGTTCTCCCTCCAGTCCATAGTCTCTCTTTGGTGTTTCTGCTTCCAGCATTCTGTTGACACTTTCTCTGACAGGTGACTGCAGCAGCTGGTGGAAAAACGCAGCTGCTTGTTACTTAACCTTCAACTGTTGATAGACAGCAAGATTTCGGCAGAGAATATGCAATTTTATGTGTGCTGCACCGGTTAGCAGCATTCTGAAGGTGTTCCCTTTAATGTAGTAGGAAAGCCGTGTGGGCTTTAAGTGACCTGAACTCGTCGCCAGGAGTTCCAGTAGCTCTTTCTCGTTAATATCTAATTCTCCAAGAGATGGGCTACTCTCACTAAATGTTTTGGGCATAAGGGCTAAGTAGTTATTTGCTTTCTTTGGGGCATCATCTATCTAATTAATTGCAACAAATGAGATTGATTTCGGCAGAACAAGAGGCTAATGAGGATCATTCGGAGTACTAAATCTTACGATTTTAAGAATATTATAAAGGTTTATTAATACGGTTTTTGGTCATTATTTGCAGAAGCATTGATATTGTTTTAAATTCAGATAATGCGAGCTATTCAAAATTCCACACACTCAACCTTGTATAATAAACTTTTGCATTTTCACACACAGAAGAAATGTTTCGTTTGATGAGTCGATTTCCAAAATTGACAATTTCCTTTTTCTGTACATTGTATTTAGGATAGCCCACATCAGGTAGTGGTATTTTGAATGTTACTCGTCAAATGTTACATTCTTGTCAACTTTCCATGAACACACTGTTTTGTGGACGAACGCATTCAGTTAGTTTGACAGGTCATGGAGACGATGGATAGGCTATCGATGTAGCCTAGCCAGCAGGTCAAACCTCCTATAACACTTTAAGGCTAGACCGACGTTAAGACTTACAAGGGAAGAGCTAGCTTCTCCTCGAGGAAGTCCTCAGAGAGGTCTGGCGGTATTACCCAGCTAAAAAGCACGCAAACACAGAAGTGCACCTCATCCATGACCCCGAGGCATGGATCCTGATCCAAGTGTGGAGTCTCTCTTTGAGTCCCAAATGACCCCCCCCCGATCTGATATAAGCTAGTTCACCATAAAGGCAATAGGACACCATTTGGAATACAGACTCTGCTTCTGGTCGCTCGCGCTAGCTGCATCGACCGTACGCGTGAGAGGAAAGCGGTCAATACAGCCGGCCCCAATTAAGGCCTTTTCCAGAGGCACAGTCAACGGTCGTAGTTGCGATGCCTTTCATGACTCATTTGATAGTTAAACCCAACACGCATGTGCAGAGTCGGGTGTGTGGTACACAGTTGATGGGTTTGCTCCGCGCCCAGGTGCCAGGACTGGGCATCAGTGTGGGCATATGAAACAGATTCAGTACATGGCCAGCTGATTCCATGTGGATAATATATTCTGTTTTTGTTTCAGAGGTGTGAGAGTTTGCATCACATATCTCGCGTTTTTTCTTCCTCACTCAGTCTCTGCTCATTTTCTTTTCAGCTAACTTCTCTACATACAATTTCTCTACGCCCGTTGCTTTATTTTAATGTCTCATTGGCTTCTCCCCATCCGTCTCAGCTCTCCGAGAGCCAAGGAAATGTCCCCCACTCCACGATGTCCGACGAGGGGCAGGCCTACTCCAGGGAAATTAATGACTTCAGCCTTCATATCTCGGTGCCAAGTAAATTTTCTTGGATAACTGAATGGACACCTGGATGGGGAAAAAATGCATATTGGGAAATAGGTATCTGGGAACAGATTAACACTCATTATGATCTGTGTGAAAGATTATGATTTTTGTGGTTACTGTAGGATTTTTTGGACAATGACCAATGGCGTTTAGATGTGCCATTAAGGGGTCTACGTGTTCACCGGTTTCTACTGCTCTGTCTTCTGAGATGTGACGGCAGGCTGGTGGCCCTTCTACTGATCTGTCTTCTGAGATGTGACGGCAGGCTGGTGGCCCTTCTACTGCCCTGTCTTCTGAAATGTGACGGCAGGCTGGTGGCCCTTCTACTGATTTGTCTTCTGAGATGTGACGGCAGGCTGGTGGCCCTTCTACTGCCCTGTCTTCTGAAATGTGACGGCAGGCTGGTGGCCGTTCTACTGCTCTGTCTTCTGAGATGTGACGGCCGGCTGGTGGGCCGCCTTCAAGGCGGAGCCAGGTAAATCTAGTGAATTCAGGGTGTGTCAGTGACAGTATCACAGATATCTAGCAGGCAGGCCTCTTCTTCTTGGGGTGCTTCCTAAATCTCCACCCGTTCCTATACAAGGTCAAAGGTAATGTTTTATAATGGGTTTATAATATAATGGGTTTCTTATTTATTGGCGATGGCCTCAGATTGTAAAACATTTAACCGGAATGCACGGGTAGACATGGGGAATTAATCCTTATTTCCCCGTTGGACTGTTTTATGTCACGTTAATGCTCAAACGTTCAGCACGCTTTAAAAAATGGACAAATCAAAACAGTTCGTCTCAAGTTAAGGAAGTTTGTGATGGGGTAATACGCCACTTTCAATGGTAATTTGGACGTTCCATTTTTATGACAAAATTCAAGGGAACATTGAAAGTGGCGGTAAATGAGGAACGACTGTGAAATGGGAGATTACTGATATATTTTCTTATGGGATGATATCAATGCCTACATTAAACGAGGATAAAACGACTGCCACGGTGAAAGACAAAGGAATAACCTACACATTACCCTAACACGTTCTCCTGATGAGGTTTTCTGTCCCGGGTTCAGGCCGCGCTGCCCTCGTATTTTCAATCACACCGTTGCAGTAGACATCTTTCTCTTTTCCTCTCACCTTCTGACGCTTCCTTGTTCCCTCTCTCTCTACCCTTCTTTCTCCCTCCCACCTTTCCTCGTTCTCCTCCTTTCCCGTTGTAATGATTCATTATCGTGAGGCTAAATACAGCTTTGACTGTCTAGTTGTTACATTAGACCTCGGCCGCAGTCTCGCTGGCTTCTATAAATCAACCCGTACTGCTAATGGAGGCTTCACGCCATTTATAATTCCTCTTTAGCTGTTGCATCGTGGGAACAAATGGAGGGAAGAGGCATCCGGGTTGGTTGCGAGAGCCGAGACATGATTTATACCTGGAAAGGTGATTAGAATTCAATTGAGATTAGAAAGGCTCAATTAGTGTTGCCCATCCTCACATTAGGCCTAGATTAAGGTTATCGCTAGTTGCATTTTCTAAAACCAAGGGCCAACTCAGATTTACCATTTCCTATTTTAGAAATGACTGATTCGTTGTTTATGTGGGTGAACCCCATTGCTATGATGGGATGTCATATTTCTCGAGGTGAAATTGGATTAAACCGATATAAAAGCGCCTCGGCAGGCTTCCCACAAAGGGTTTGACTGTTTATCGGATCAATACATTTGATGTGTGTAAGTCTTTAGTGAAACAAACATTGACGGTGCACGAAATGACACTTTTTTTGGTATAAAGCTCCCTATTGGACAAGGCCAAAAGTAGTGCACTATAAAGTAAAGTGTTTGCTGAGAATTTATTTATTTGTCAGAGGCTCGTGGTTTGTTACAGAGGTGTTTTCTGACTCGGTACTGGTTCCGTATCGTGGGCGTTTGTGTTTTTTCGGGCCATGACAAATTTCCGCTCGAAGGAATAAAAGTTCTGGTTTAAGTTCATCCAAGAAACGTGACAGAGTTTGGTCTTTCAGTGATGCTGCTGACATGGGCTCAGCACACATCCGCTGGGAGAACAGATAGCTTAAATGAAACAAACAAAATCACCGGACAGAACAGAACAACGTTAAATCGGGCGGGACCAAACAATGACCGTAAGGCAGTCATACCAAACAGGTGTCTATGTTCCAAATGAAGGAGAGAGGGTGTTGGATTCCACTGGCACGGCAGGCCTGTCGGGACATTACTATTGGCTGGTGAGATGTGCGTCATTTCGGCCAATGGCGCGTGTTCTCTGTCGATTCTATATCTCCTCAGTACCACTACCAGCTCTGCCATTGAATGTACACCCTTACCAAAGCACCTTCTCGGCACCATGCGTTCGCTAACATTGGAACGTTGCTAACCAGGACGATTAAGTCGCCCGGTTTTGCAGCAAAGAAAACGAGTGCGTGCGTTCTGTGTGCTATTTGTTGTGTAGTGAATCTGCGGCATGGTTAACTGAGAAGATATTACATGCTAACGGATGTAGCTTCAGCCCCATCGTAATAGCAATACATCCCATGTGCTTCTCTGCTAACAACACACACACACACAGAAACAAACACAGAGTTTGATGGCAGGACTACAGATGTGATATTCAGCCTCTCCTCCCGTTCCAGAGTCAATGCCCTGGGTCCTGTATCATTAGCTGGTAGGATATAAACTACACCAGGCATGAAGCCTTTTCTAATTGTGTTTCACCTGTGCACTCTGTGTGCGATCTGTCCGTAATGCTGGGGGGAAGGGAAGTTTTTATAGCGTCACAACGCCGCCCGCAGACGGTAATCCGGTCCGTTACGGATATTCATTAGATCCCCTCTCTTTCCCTGGCTCTCCGGTTCCAGCTAGTGAGAGACGGGTTGAGACCACTGTCAATGTCAGTCGTAATGGGATTGTTCCCATTCCTTCAGGGCCATTTTCCCTCCTTTCCTAAAGTGTTTTGTATCTCGAACGGGTTCGGCATCATTCCTAATCGAATCGTACGCAAGTTGTTTTCCACTTCCTTTGTATTCCGCCCGCTATCTTGTCTTCGGTTCAGTCGTCGTACTCTTTTTCGTATATTCAAAAATATCTCGCACGTACTGTGTGGCGCTTTTATTGAGTCGAAAGCTTTCAGTTTTAATGCCGACGTCTTTAGTGAAAATCAGCTACTGACTTATCACATCCGTCGCATTCGATTGGGATTCTCCAATTTGCCGTGACAGAGCGTTCGTTTTTCATGTACACTACCGTTCACAGTCGTGGGGTCACACAGAAACGCCCTTGCAGTGTACAATCGCTTTGACACACTTGAAGGCGTTACGGGAAAAGCTGCGAACATTAGCCACTGTACAATGTGGGAAGCAACTCATTGTCTGTACTCGGGAACCGGATAGAACAGGGTTCTAGTGCTTTAGTTCATTCATAACTGCCTGTCTGCAATGAACCTCAATAAGACAGGAGTGGATTCAGTCGCAGAACGCTGTATTTAGCAGAATGCAAAACAATAGTCCAATGACCATAGTCGTAGAGCAAACGGAGATAAAAAGAAACAGTACTCCAATACACAAACGATACCTCACGATGAAAACTGAAAACTAAGGACTACATACGCTAAATGACAAATTGGCAACAGGTGTTAGTATCCAGGTAATTGGGAACGAGTTCTGTCTGGCTGGTGTGTGGATGTGGTGGTAGCGGGAGTGACGGTGCTTTGACTCGTAGCGGTAGCAGGTGTTACGTTGTCATTATCACTGCGACTAACGTCGTCTAAAGGGCATGAAATGTCCGATGGGTGAGTGATTGATAACTTGGGAATGAGACCCGGTTCCATTATCACAAATTCCACATTTCTCAAAACCCACAGATCAATAAGGTCGTGCATATTCATGCTGCTATGATACCAATGGGTGCTATTGTGTAACATTATGTTTCGAGAGACAAGAGTCAGATGTCATTTAAATCGCATCACTGCATCACAAACCTACATCATTTGGTCTAGTGAAGTTATTGAATTACATTGAATTGCCTGCAAACCAGATTTTAAAGGTTTAGCTGCATTGTGCTAAAGCCAAAGACGAGGAAGCGAAACAATATTTTCTGATAATTTCTTGCAAGGGTTGGAACACAACATGGAAGATAATGCACCTCACCGTTGCACTTCGGTTCATGGCAAAATGCAGTATGTTCGACTGTCTTTGAGTCGCAGCGCTGCCAACTTCGGCAACTACTAATGTTAGCGATAGCTAGCTTGTTGCACTTCAATAAACGGAATCAAAGCTAGCCATTCGGAATCCCCGCCAACATTTTTTATCATTAAAATAACATTTTTATAATAATTCTGTATAAGCGTAGTCATGGACACTAATAAACTCATTACTCGTTAAACACCGGTCTACTCATATTTACATTAATAATTATAATCACAACCACTTATAAGGTAACGAAACAATCTGGATAATCATAAGAAATTATTTCCTTGAACATCATTCAGCGTTCAATTCCACAGCGATTCGTGTTATGTTGTGTAACTTGCTGACCCTGCCAAAAGTGTCGCCCTTAAATACGACAGTGTGGCCGACATTTCTGCTATCCACGGCCAGGGTGGATGACAGACCGGGGCAGGGGGTCAAAGGCCGTAGTGAGGCTGAACTAGAGGGCATGGAGCGGGGCCTTCCAGAAAACTATGACAGAGGATGGAAATGGCGGACCTACAGTATTCCAAGTTTCCAGTGCTGTTTCAGGTGGGTTTTGAAGCCGCGTCTGGACTCCTGGAAGGCTCGGCCCGTGTCGATGCTGTCCCGCTACAAGGACAGCCATGCCGCCACATCAGCTCGATACGTCTCCCAGAGAGTGTGACTATGGGGGTCGCAGCAACGCCAGCAGGGGCCCGGGGACAACAAACCCCCCACCCACAGAGTGTTTCTCCCCCGTTTTCCTGGGAGAGCTCCTGCTCGCGGTCCGGAGACAGAGACTGCTCCTGGTCCCAGGCTTGATGGCGCACAGCCGCTTACTTCGATTGGAATGGAGCGGACTGATTATTTAATTCGGGTCAAATGTTGCTGCTTCAATGTCTTGGGTAATCCTTAAAAGCTGTGACATTTTGGGTCAGGGTTTGTTTTATTGGCCCATGGATATTTCATGCTTTTGGCGGTTAGAATAATGAAACCATACTGTCAGATGTAATGTAACGTTTACATTCAGAGTCGGGGCCTGAGGTGCTCTGATCTTCTCTCTACAACGGAGACAACCGGCCTGTCAGGGTCAGAGCCACTCTTGGTGTGTGTGTGTGCTTATGCAAATCCACCACGCACACATGGCGTGTGAGTCAACGAGATCTGATTTGCATATCTAATTGAAAGCAGATGGTCAGGACCTTTCCGAATCAAAGGTGGATGATTCAGCCAAACCTCAAGACCTTCCCTAGAAAAGTGTAGGAGATCATTTATTGAGACAATCACTGGCTAGAGTAGTTCTACATGAGCAAAAACCTGACATGTATGCAGATACTTTTTTATTCCTCATGTTCCTGCGTAGTTAAGTGCATCTAGGTCAGGGAACTGTTAAAATCCTTTACATGATGTTATTGTTAGAGAGCAATTAGAATTGGATAAATGTAAAGCAAAGTATGCCTTAAAAGACATCAGCATTTGCACCCACACAGTCACCGTTGGAAAGAGTTGAGGTGGAGAGGATCTAAAGGTTTGCCCATTGCTACCTCATGCACTACACACCACTGCCTTTATGTTAATCTTAACATTGTCCTTTTTTTTGCACTTTCTGGTTCAATCTAATCTAAAGATTATCTTGTGTCCTGCTCGGTTCAAACTCAGGAGGACATGAGCCCTTGGACCTCACCTCGGGAACACATTCTGCATGCGTGTTGCATTCCCAGCTAAGTGTCTTTCTTGCGCACCCGAAACCTCTGAAACATCAACATTCGCTAAATCACTCGAAACAATCCAACTGCTGGAGCATGCAATATAATACATCTCAATAGAAGAAAAGGAGGGGCGACCCTGGGGAAGAAAAGCCTGGCTCAGGCGGGTATAAATGTAATTTTCATCGTCTCGTGTCTGCTAGCCTAGTCATCACCTAACACGGGGACAGTAAACACTGGTCGAACAGAAGCAATTAAGGGTGAACGGGACGTGGAAATAAGAGAACCCGACCGGAGGCACCACGTCTTGGGCTACATTTCTTTTCTGCCCTCCGTGTTCTTCAAGTTTTAAGGGCTTGTCTGGTCGAAGCTGAGAGGGTCATTTGTCTCGGGGTGAAATTCGTCATCTCTCCACTATCCATCACGCGCCGACCTGCTATTGATCGTCGCCGCGTCCTTTCTCTTCTCAGCGAAATTATATAACGAAAGAAAGAATAACAAATATCTAGCGCACGCAGCGCAAAGTTGTCATCCATTTTGGCCTAAATCCTGGTAAAATTAACATTTTTATACGAGGTGCCATCAGAACCCTTTAGTCTGTCAGATGTACTTAATATGGGTGTATTCTTGTGGGCGCCAAAATATTTTACACACGAAAAATACTTAGTGAGGTGGAATTGTTCAGTTGAAACCATTTAGCGTGGAAGCGAATGCTTTGCTTTTTAACCTCCAGCGTAACACTGCGCTAACTAACGTGAGTAAATGTCCCCAGGGTGAGGTCAAGCACCTTTGGATAACAGTGATGGCAGGAATACAGTAACGCAGACATATAGACAGGATTCTATTGATGATAGACGATCCTTATTAGCCAACCTGTTGACGATCAATATATTGCTTAAAGAAACCGGCGGCGGGGGAGAACGGGGTAGCGGGGATCATGGAACTAGAAGGCCCTGCGAGGTCGGAACTAGATCGAACGTGTCTGTCCATCTGTCATCAAACAAACTCATAAGAAGTGAATTAATCAGATGCATCGATCTGTTGTCACTTTTCTCTATGCCGGGCTGAGCAGGTCTCACTCTATCCCAGGTGCTCAGGTTATGCACGGTCCTGGCGAAGGGCTGATGGGACCTCCCCCCGCGTTCCCCGTTCCATGGCCGCTTTCCCAGCATGCAATTGGTGTTGGCCACTGTGGCGCCATGTGGTCTCATAAAGCCATTGATACGATTAGAATAATCTGTCGAAATAACACCGTAGAGAACCACGTAACCACGGTGCTAACCATTAGAACTAAATGGTGGTGGTGGAATCAGTTGCTAATTAGAACAAGGAATGTGTCAATTACGCCCGCACGAAAACCATGTTATTTTACATGTGGAATTACATAAAGCAATTATGGATAATGTTTTGTTTATAACAACACCGGAAGTCAATAAAACGTATATCTCCTTCCCGATATTTACTTATGGAGGATTTGCTTTACTTTGTTTCTTGTAAAATGGCGCTATCTAGAGTTTGCAGAACCGCTAAGAGAAACATTGGAAAAACTTGTTATGGACAGACACATCAAGGTTTGAGATGTTCGGATCACAGAGAGAAACTTCAAGGAGATACATATATGTTTTGAATGTTAGTGTACATAAAACCCAAACACACGTTTTTAAAACGTGCTTAAAGGTTACTCAGAACGGAAGCGAATAAATAGCATTTGGGGATTCATAGTTACAGGTGACAGTACCCCCCCTTATAGGACATCAGATAAGAGACCCTGAGCAACAGACAACGTTATGATGATTTAGTCACGGTTGTCCCAATGATCGTCAGTGACGTTCCTGCCAGCATATTGGCCTCCAAATCCCTATGAAGCACAGTTAGGCTCTGAGGTGGTTGTTACTGAAACTTGTCGTTTAGGTGAAAGATATTTTAAGTAATTATGCTACCCTTTCGAAATACTACAGTAATATAAAACCTACATCAGTCTTCACTGGAATTTATTTAATCATTTGCCGATTGGGTCTTGATAAAACTGATGATCGGAAGCAATTAGTAAATACAGTGGGCGGCAGTGGCTCAGTGGGTTGAGTCGGTTGTCTATTGTCTGCTCCTGGCGAGCCTGCAGTCGCCTTGCATGGTAGAAACGGTCGTCAGTGTATGAATGAGTGAATGAATGGGTGAATGTTAGGCAGGATCTGTAAAGCGCTATATAAAAGCGCAGCATTTACCATTTATTTACATTCTTCAAGACATATTTCACTGCATTTTCACTGGATGTTCAAAACCAGCTGAGGGATGTCATTCCCCCAGAGGAGAATTAATGTTTCCTTTCAACAAGGTCACGTTATTTTTCTTGAAACCGCTACGTTTCCTCAGAATTACACACTTCCAGTACCGTACTTCACCGTTGGGAACAACGAGACCTTGTAATAAAGCTTTACATTTCGGTCCATTTGACATTCTAACTGGAGTCTTTAAATGTGTTTGCAGATGTGGTTTAGGGAACTAATGTTTAATATCACGGTCCTTTGGTGTTTGGGGAGATCTAGACACGGCATAAAATAGTCGTGAACCGGGAAAGGAACAGGTTACTTTCAGAATCAGGTTTATTCGCCAAGTCTGTTTACACACACAACACAAACGGTGAAGAGACCCTGCCTATTTGTACTGTGTAAATATAGAATGTGTAATATGTATCTGAATAGTGCAAAGGAGCAATGTCTAGATGTGCCTAAGGACGATGGTACGATGAGGTCAGCTGGGCTTCTCTTAAAGTGCACTCTCATCTCCACTGTCTTTCGAGCATTGATCTCCAAGTTGTTGAGACTGCACCAGGACACCAGCCGGTCGATTTCCCCCCTGTAGGCGATCTGGTCCCCATCAGAGATTTGACCGATAAGTGTGGTGCCATCTGCAAACTTCAGATTATAGACATCGAGAGTGGTGACCAGAGGTGCAGTTGTTGGTGTACTTTCAAAGTAGTTACAAAACACAAGTTACATAGTAAACATTTGATATTATTTTTTTCCAATGACGTTACCCAATGACAATGTTTTTACTCAGCAATAGCTCTAACTCCTGTGTTTTACTTCACTTAATTATTAAGTGCTATTTTATTTTGGTATGAAATCATTTCAAGGCGATAATATTCTGTTTACAAAACAGACCACAATTCATGGTTAGTGTTTCCCCATAGCGTGTCCCCCTGTAAAGTGTCTTGAGACTAAAGAAAAAAAGTGCCATAAAAATTCAATTCCATTATCACTGTTCCGTCGTGTTATACGGATTTTTGATGTCGCAGTGTAGAGGTGTTCCATGTACAGAATGTGTTTTTAGAAAGGAGGAAATTGCTTTTGTCGGAGATCTGGCCTCTCCTCAATCTAATTCCCTTCAGAGATTTGTCATCTCTGCTCAGACTGCAAATAGTCTGGGCTTTAAGTTAAACCCTATTGTAAAGAACTCAATGAGTCTCACCACAGAGACACACAGTTGCACACAAACGCTTGCAAACGAACACGCATAAATGTACGCAGCGGAAAATGTTTTTAAACTGCCTAACTGATAAATGCATCTGCACAATTGCACCGGCTCGTTTTGAGTGAAAAAAGAATCCCATCAAGAGAATCGTCGAATGAAATATGTGGCTACAAGTGTGCCGTTCCCAATAGAGCTGTAAGCGTTATGTCCAAAAACCTTCACAAGTACTGAAGAAGGCAGTAGGAGGCAAAATCAGCACGCCTTAATCTGGTCAGTGTAACGGGGCCAGTGGGAATCACTGACATCATCAATTAACCACCAACAGCCCACCCGTAGTTTAGTTTGAATTTGAGAAAGTGGCACCGTTTTTCATGGCCCCATTGAGACTTCACACGTTTAGGGCCACACATTATTCACACATTTCAAAGGTTTCTCTGTGTGCGCAAACACACAATTGGGTTCGGCAACCTGCCTTTGTTTAAGAGAACACCGAACAACAGAGCTATTCACCTGTTTAGTGATGACGTGTGGCTGTCTACGCTTGCTACATGGGTTAATATGGTCTGTAAAAGTCCGATTGTTAAATGAGCGTCTCCCTCTTTCCTATTAGGCATGCAAAGGAACACAGGCTTGTGGTCAACGTCAGATCCGTCACCAGCTCATCTTTTGTGGTTAAGCACAGGTTTGGGGTCAACATCAGATCAGTCACCAGCTCCTCTGTTGTGGTTAAGCACAGGCTTGTGGTCACCATCAGATCAGTCACCAGCTCCTCTGTTGTGGTTCAGAAAGCCCTGGCAGTCAGAGACAATATTAAGCATTAACACGTTTGTGTGCCAGAATACCAAAGCGTCCAAACTTAGCGTCCACATTATTAGACAATTACTGCATTAATGAAAGCAGTTACAAACGGCTGTTGTGATATTAATCTAGTTGTGTTATTGTGTTTTCGGCAGAGCAGAGCTGGTTGTCTGCGTCCACCCACACAAGTGCACAATAGCTCACACACACACACACACACACACACACACACACACACAGACACACACACACTTGCATTTAGGGATTCACGGACATAAGGACACACACAATAACATCACAGTGCGTGAGGCTATTTGAAAGTCCCATTAGCATGGGGGTTTGATCCACAATCTGGGAATACCAGTCTAATATGAGATGGGGGTTTGATCCACAATCTGGGAATACCAGTCTAATATGAGACGGGAGTTTTATCCACAATCTGGGTAGACCTGTCTAATATGAGATGGGGGTTTGATCCACAATCTGGGGAAGACAGTCTAATATGAGACGGGAGTTTGATCCACAATCTGGGGAGAACAGTCTAATATGAGATGGGGGGTTGATCCACAATCTGGGGAAGACAGTCTAATATGAGACGGGAGTTTTATCCACAATCTGGGAATACCAGTCTAATATGAGATGGGGGTTTGATCCACAATCTGGGGAGAACAGTCTAATATGAGATGGGGGGTTGATCCACAATCTGGGGAAGACAGTCTAATATGAGATGGGGGTTGATCTACAATCTGGGGAGACCAGTCTAATATGAGATGGGGGTTTGATCCACAATCTGGGGAAGACAGTCTAATATGAGACGGGAGTTTGATCCACAATCTGGGGAGAACAGTCTAATATGAGATGGGGGGTTGATCCACAATCTGGGGAAGACAGTCTAATATGAGACGGGAGTTTTATCCACAATCTGGGAATACCAGTCTAATATGAGATGGGGGTTTGATCCACAATCTGGGGAAGACAGTCTAATATGAGACGGGAGTTTTATCCACAATCTGGGAATACCAGTCTAATATGAGATGGGGGTTTGATCCACAATCTGGGGAAGACAGTCTAATATGAGACGGGAGTTTTATCCACAATCTGGTGAGACCAGTCATATATGAGATGGGGGTTTGATCCACAATCTGGGGAGACCAGTTATATATGAGATGGGGGGTTGATCCACAATCTGGGGAGACCAGTTATATATGAGATGGGGGGTTGATCCACAACCTGGAGAGACCAGTCTAATATGAGACGGGGGTTTGATCCACAATCTGGGTAGACCAGTCTAATATGAGATGGGGGTTTGATCCACAATCTGGGGAGACCAGTCTAATATGAGATGGGGGTTTGATCCACAATCTGGGAATACCAGTCTAATATGAGATGGGGGTTTGATCCACAATCTGGGGAGACCAGTCTAATATGAGATGGGGGTTTGATCCACAATCTGGGAATACCAGTCTAATATGAGATGGGGGTTTGATCCACAATCTGGGGAGACCAGTCTAATATGAGATGGGGGTTTGATCCACAATCTGGGAATACCAGTCTAATATGAGACGGGAGTTTGATTTGAGACCAGTCCAGTTTGATCCAATCTGGTGAGACCAGTCATATATGAGATGGGAGTTTGATCCACAATCTGGGTAGACCAGTCTAATATGAGATGGGGGTTTGATCCACAATCTGGGGAGACCAGTCTAATATGAGACGGGAGTTTGATCCACAATCTGGGGAGACCAGTCTAATATGAGACGGGAGTTTGATCCACAATCTGGTGAGACCAGTCATATATGAGATGGGAGTTTGATCCACAATCTGGGTAGACCTGTCTAATATGAGATGGGGGTTTGATCCACAATCTGGGTAGACCTGTCTAATATGAGATGGGGGTTTGATCCACAATCTGGAGAGACCAGTCTAATATGAGATGGGGGTTTGATCCACAATCTGGGTAGACCTGTCTAATATGAGATGGGGGTTTGATCCACAATCTAGAGGGACCAGTCATGTATGAGATGGGGGATTGATCCACAATCTGGGGAGACCAGTCTAATATGAGATGGGGGGTTGATCCACAATCTGGGGAGACCAGTCTAATATGAGATGGGAGTTTGATCCACAATCTGGGGAGACCAGTCTAATATGAGATGGGGGGTTAATCCACAATCTGGGGAGACCAGTAATATATATGAGATGGGGGATTGATCCACAATCTGGGAAGAAATGTCTAATATGAGATGGGGGTTTGATCCACAATCTGGAGAGACCAGTCTTATATGAGATGGGGGTTGATCCACAATCTGGGGAGACCAGTCTAATATGAGATGGGGGGTTGATCCACAACCTGGGGAGACCAGTTTAATATGAGATGGAGGTTTGATCCACAATCTGGGTAGACCTGTCTAATATGAGATGGGGGTTTGATCCACAATCTGGAGAGACCAGTCATATATGAGATGGGGGATTGATCCACAATCTGGGGAGACCAGTCTAATGTGAGATGGGGGTTGATCCACAATCTGGGGAGACCAGTCTAATATGAGATGGGAGTTTGATCCACAATCTGGTGAGACCAGTCATATATGAGATGGGAGTTTGATCCACAATCTGGGTAGACCTGTCTAATATGAGATGGGGGGTTGATCCACAATCTGGGGAGACCAGTCTAATATGAGACGGGAGTTTGATCCACAATCTGGGGAGACCAGTCTAATATGAGACGGGAGTTTGATCCACAATCTGGTGAGACCAGTCATATATGAGATGGGAGTTTGATCCACAATCTGGGTAGACCTGTCTAATATGAGATGGGGTTTGATCCACAATCTGGGTAGACCTGTCTAATATGAGATGGGGGTTTGATCCACAATCTGGAGAGACCAGTCTAATATGAGATGGGGGTTTGATCCACAATCTGGGTAGACCTGTCTAATATGAGATGGGGGTTTGATCCACAATCTAGAGGGACCAGTCATATATGAGATGGGGGATTGATCCACAATCTGGGGAGACCAGTCTAATATGAGATGGGGGTTTGATCCACAATCTGGGTAGAACTGTCTAATATGAGATGGGGCTTTGATCCACAATCTAGAGAGACCAGTCATATATGAGATGGGGGATTGATCCACAATCTGGGGAGACCAGTCTAATATGAGATGGGGGTTGATCCACAATCTGGGGAGACCAGTCTAATATGAGATGGGAGTTTGATCCACAATCTGGGGAGACCAGTCTAATATGAGATGGGGGGTTGATCCACAATCTGGGGAGACCAGTCATATATGAGATGGGGGGTTGATCCACAATCTGGGGAGACCAGTCATATATGAGATGGGGGATTGATCCACAATCTGGGAAGACCTGTCTAATATGAGATGGGGGTTTGATCCACAATCTGGAGAGACCAGTCTAATATGAGATGGGGGGTTGATCCACAATCTGGGGAGACCAGTCTAATATGAGATGGGGGGTTGATCCACAACCTGGGGAGACCAGTCTAATATGAGATGGGGGATTGATCCACAATCTGGGGAGACCAGTCTAATATGAGATGGGGGGTTGATCCACAATCTGGGGAGACCAGTCTAATATGTGATGGGGGGTTGATCCACAATCTGGGGAGACCGGTCTAATATGAGATGGGGGGTTGATCCACAATCTGGGGAGACCGGTCTAATATGAGATGGGAGTTTGATCCACAATCTGGGGAGACCAGTCATATATGAGATGGGGGATTGATCCACAATCTGGGGAGACCAGTCTAATGTGAGATGGGGTTTGATCCACAATCTGGAGAGACCAGTCTAATATGAGATGGGGGGTTGATCCACAATCTGGGGAGACCAGTCTAATATGAGATGGGGGGTTGATCCACAATCTGGGGAGACCAGTCTAATATGTGATGGGGGGTTGATCTACTATCTGGAGAGACCTGTCTAATATGAGATGGGGGGTTGTTCCACTATCTGGAGAGACCTGTCTAATATGAGATGGGGGTTTGATCCACAATCTGGGGAGACCTGTCTAATATGAGATGGGGGTTTGATCCACAATCTGGGGAGACCAGTCTAATATGAATGTTATCATTCAAACGGTGGATAAACAAACGCAACACTTCCTAACAACCTTGTTCTGCGTTTCCTTGAGCTCAATTGTCCTGGTCGCCAGGTCTGGCTGGGCCGAGTCGGTGGGCTGGATGTCTGAGGTGGAATCGTGTTCATTTCTCCAGAGAACGGGCGGAGAAGGCTGGAAATAGAACTGTCTGTGCAGTATCCCAGCAGCATCATATTGATGACTCCTGTCATTTCTGAGGCAGCATATGGAATTTAACGCCACAGAGCTAACTGGTTTTCTGTCCGGGACGATACCACATAATTAAAGAAACCGGAAAAGATTTTTCGGAAGTGACAGGACAAATGGCTTGTCTATTTTTCTGTAATTACAATCCCAACTAGACCTGTGTGTTTGGTTCAGGAATATAAACCGAGTTGCTGAGGGACTAAAGTCGTTACAAGAAACCGACACCGACAGGGTCCAAAAACAGATTATTTTAATAAGCGGATGCAACTTTTTATCGGGACAGGTGTGGATCGTCGCCATGACCACCATCACACGCTCGTAAATACATTAAGCATAAAACGCCACATCTATTTCCTGACCTACTGGCTATTCCAAAACACACACAGTGAGAAAACGATTAGCCTCCAAATAACATGATTTAAATGAAACCGAAACCGATTATTGGTCTTTGGGCAACGATTTAATAACCGTATTTCTCAAACTTCTTTAACTTGTACAGTATTCAATGTTAAATTAGATTGCCAACCCAATGTGATATGGTGTCCTGCCTTCTGACACTCGTGGACTGCATCATCACCATTTCTTCAGGATCTTGACCAGCTTTGAACTCCGCAAAAAAAATCTTCGAACCCTCGTCTTCTACTGTAATCTCCCCACATATGCACAATGTGGATGGGGTTTCACTAGAAGACGTGTGTGTTTGTGGGAATGTTACCAAGCATGCATAGTGTCCAAAATGTTGGAAGGGCCGGACTTTTTTTATTTTTATTTTAATCGGAGATTTAGAGACCCATTTGAACACAACCAATCCTGATGGGACAGTGGAACTGTTCTGTACAGAATGATCTCTGGGAAGGTTACCTCTGTACTGTTCCCTTGGGATGAGACCATATACGGAAAGCAGTAGCTGAGGTACATTCACCCAAAAAAGGAACATTTGCACTATGTTACACAACACTAAAAAGCAGTCAAGTTACTGTTCAGCTGCCTGTACTCTCCACTGTTATTTTCCCTTTTCTCTGAGCAATTGAATTCATTTGAATATTTTCTTCGGCATACAATATACCGTCTCTCAGTTATATTATGCCAATCTCCATTTTTGCTCAATTTATCACTTTGCTATTTGCTGTTGATTTTGCACCTGACTCTATGTCAATAAATGAGGGATAAACATGTATTGCGATTAATACCAATGTTCTTAAGTAATTTCCCTTTGTTTAATTTTAGCCTTACAAAAATATTTTTGAGATACAGGCATCTATTGATTGTTGCTTGTGGAAATACAAATTCATGAAATTCAATGGCCAAACTAAAACAGATTAAACAATTAAAAACGTTTATGTTTTACAATATTTACCATAAACACAATCTAAAATGTACTAAACTGGACCAACCAAGTACTGCTCTCAGTATAAACCATAACTGCAACCACAGGTAAACAATAACACTAAACATGCATAATCTTCCTAGCTAGCATTAGCATATGTGTGTTACAGCAATCGCAAGCAGATCAAATGAAATCAGTGGGCTGGTTGAAGGTAACCAATAGAAAGCCTTGATCATTGCACAGCACACAGCCATATTCTAACAATGGGATTCTGAAGAGCTTGGAATTTGTCATTGGTCCAGTAACATACTTTTATTACCTCATTACAACATGTACAATAATCCATCTTTGCTTTGTTAATTCAACTATGATTTTTCTTGACGGTATTACGAGGGAGTTTGGATCGATAATGTTTTCACAGTTCAGTTATTCTGAACTGCTCGGTGGAGTGATTATTTAGTCCTAACAGTGTTCGATGTCAGAAGTTGCCCTCTAGAGCCTGCTTTTTTGTGGAACAAATAATTCCACATTTCACACTTTTTAACAGCCACACTGAACCAATCAATAAGGATCGGAGTATTTCTAGGCACGGGGGGAAACGACAATGGGTGTTGGGAACATTTTGTGTAGTGGCGTGCCCGCAGAAGACTCCAGGCCCCTGCTGTTCTTGTTTAGGCAGTGAGAGAAAGCAGAAACGCTGCCCGGGTTTTACGGAGCTCAGGGCTGACAGGGGTTTGTGGGTAGCAGCCGAGTTCTATTGCTAGTGAGCACGGGGCTGGACCCATGCTGGTGGCGGGCGGCGGTGGGGCGCTAAGAGATATAACTAAATAAACATATTATTGAAATCTACAATCTGGCCCCAGTCACCAACTAGTGCACTTAGTGATAGTGGTTAAGATTTGTCTTCCGGGATCTGGGTATCCCAGCACACAATACATCCAAAGTATGAGGGAATGACAAGAGGAAGAGCAAAAACACGGCAAGTAGCCGCCTGTCATTACCAGGATTTTCGTAGCGGAATATAATATAAGACGGTAAGTAGCCTATAAAAATACGTCTGGACTCCGATAATGAGCTGGTAAAGTTTCTACGTGCACCTATTCCTCGATTCAAGCCCACATCCCTCTCTCAGCATGTCTGCCGGTACATGCCAATGTGAACTGAAAGGTTATGTAAATGATTATGTAAAATAAGGCACATTCTCGCTCTCGTGGTCTCAAAAGGCTCTTAATGATGAGCTTGGAGGGAGCACTATAGTGTTGAAGCTGAGGTGTACTGAAAAACAAAAAAAAATAAGCGTAAACTGTGAAATAGAAACAGTATATATATTTTTTACATAAACCACTCTCCTAAAAACAAACTCGAGTGTGATGCCAGAACCAGGGGATCAGCCATTTTTTATGGTGACCTATAAAGGCTCAAAAATCACTACTCTGCCGACTCAGGGATTTGTACCAGCAACTTTTGTTTTTAAATAAATCCGAAACATGACAATTGGACTAGCAAGTTATTTTATACTTCCCGTCAAAACTATTTTAATACATAACGTGGGCCAGATGGAATTGCCTCAAGGGCCAGATTCAGGCCTTAGTTTGTCCACCCCTGCTCTAACCTCTAGAATACCTACTGCTAGACTACCTACTGCTAGACTACCTACTGCTAGACTACCTACTGCTAGACTACCTACTGCTAGACTACCTACTGCTAGACTACCTACTGCTAGGCTACCTACTGCTAGACTAACTACTGTTTCTGAATGCTTGACTGAATGAAGACTTGAACATGCACCACTTGTTGCACAGGCATTTAAGAAGTGCCTCAGTGCTGTGTGACCGGGCCAGTGTGTTGAGTAAGCTAGAGACGAGAAATGACTAGCATCTCAAAGCACGTCATCTTGTCCGATGTGAGCAATGATTTCGTTCGGTCACATTAACCTACTTGGGTACAAACCCTCACGCTATTTCTTTTTGCCGATGGTTGGACAACCACAAGGTACAAGTGGTAATGTGACGGAGAGTCGGTCTGGCATTGTCCGAGAAGATTGCGAACAGCGGGCTTCCAAGCTGCAGGCTCTGTGTTGTTGTCCTCACAGCAATAGCGTAGCGGGTGTTTCACCTGTCCGTGAGTGAGGCTTAGTGTCTGCAGTAAAGAGTGTGAAGATTCAGCAGGCTGAGGTAGCGAAGAGAGAGAGATAGCCGAGGAAGAGTTGCTAGTTCAGGGAACAGGAGAGGGGAAGTATCGGCACACCATGATGATTTATGATTGAAGATGATGATTTTGGCGCTGCTAAAACGCTCTATGCACTTTCAAAAGGAACAAGGTTTAGCACAACTTAACGCCTGTTTATTTGTTACTCCGAGACAGATCTGGGCCGAAGCAAGACTGATTACAGATGGAGAGTTGCATTAATCACATTTTGTCAATATCTCCCAGAGATTTATACTTTTTATTTTTGAGTGTCCTATATGGGCTACTAGCCATAGCAATTATTTAAGTAAAATCAATTTACAATCGTCTAATTACAAAAGATGCGTCCGTTAGCAATTACTTTCATGAATACGCGTGTGTCTCCTGGAAGTTTGCGCTTGCTATCGTTGTTGTAGAGGTGTTGTAGAGTAAACACATCCAATAAACATATACAATGGACCTACTTCGTGTGAGCAGTGATGCGTACAGAGACAGACGGGCCAGCATGTGTTGGTATTTCCTGCCTATCCAGCCAATTAGGGCTCCGATGCTCAGCTCGTTGGGCTGCACGGCACGATGTTTATGATCTCATTAGAAATAGGACTTCCGATCTGCCACTCCCAATGCAGAGGAGGCAGTCGTTATTCCCGAAACGTTATTTTCACATCCTCAATTCAGACGACACCGAAATATTTGCTCGAGAGGAGAGGCAAATTAGATTTGTGTTCTGAAGACGAGTGAGTCATGGATCAGCACGACACACCGGATCACTGAGTGCGCGGCGCGGTGCTGCGGCTCACCGGAACATGCTATTGACCCAACGGTGGTTAATTAGGACACCAGCTGTGTCGTGACTTACTGCCTCCGTGCGGCGGCTCTCTGCGTGCCATCGTGCCATGACCCGCGTGCAGAGACACTGCTGTTTAGTATCAAAACCAGGGCACTTCGGTTCTAATCAATTCCAAACCTTCCTAATTCTGTCAATGTTTAGTTGGGCCAGCCTGAAGCACGGTTCATGGACTGTTCCGTCGGGTCCGTGGTGTCATTTAAACTAAATGGAGCCTAGCGTGAGAATTTCGGAATCTATAATCTTTGAACGTTTTCACTTGGGTTGTAGGGGAGTTTGTGCTGTCTGATCACCAGGCTAATCTGTAAAGTCCCTGGCAGGTGGCCAACTATTAACTCATGTACAGTACCTGGCTGAGTTAAAAATAAACGTTCTCAGGTCTTTCTCGTTAGTGCTGTTTATTTCGAGGCATGTATGGTGACTGGAGAGGGACGTTTATCCCTCAAGAACTAGAAATCTGCTAGACTGTAACATCCAGTCTTTTTTCTTGATAGCGAAAGGCATGTCTCAAAGTTAACTCTAAGAGGCGAGTGCAATCTGAGGCGCAGAGGATCCAACGCTTAAATTAATTGGACCTCCCGGCAGTGTTGCCATTGCTACAGTATGTTCTGTATTATCGGATATCACTTACCTTCTGTGCGGTGGAATCTACAGGAACGGTAAACGACTTGACTGAGATGGTTATTTGAGCTCTGCAAAGCTGGGAATCACCTTGTTATTTCAGAGGTTTAACTCCTTCCAAGTCACGGCTTAGCTCATAGTCTTCTTTTGGCTGTGGAGGAGTGGGTGAATATGTTGCTTGCGTATTCTGCATCTCCTTAGGGGACTGCATGCCTTCACGCAAGACGGTTTCCCTTGGGTGGGCTGTGTAAGTATTCATTGGGCTGGCTTGGGATGTGCTTGTATGTCCCCTAGCGTAACGAAGGGAACACACGTTTGAATCTGTAATGATCTCCGCAGATAGAGAGAATAAGGCACAACCTGATGTGTCCCAACCCTTGGTTGAGGTAAATTACAATTACATTCATCGTTAAGGACAACCCAAGCTAACAAAGCTCATTAACATATGTTTGGAGTTACATTTAAAGTGAAATGAAATGTCCTTATGCAGAGAAAATAAGTACGTACCTACCTTAAGCATCCAATAAAATTGTGAAATTATAAAAACAGCCGAAAATTCTTTGGAAATCATTAACGAGTAACATAAAAATTCGAAACTCTAGGCCTGCTTAGATCTTAACCATACGGATGTGTAATAACACGCTAATCCAAAACTGTATCCAGAGACCAGAAGAAGAAAAACGATTGACGCCGGTATGTCAAGGAAGGCTAACAAAGATATTTCTATGCCATTTAGAGTACATCTTTCCGCTGTTAGATGGGCAACAGGCGACCTACATTGGACCAGTCGATAAATTCGTGGGAGCTTTGTTGCCTCAGGGCCTGGACAACTTGTCACTCAATCATCAGTCAACCAAGACTCCCGCATGCACCAGAGAATTAGTGGAAGAGATCGTTAGGCCATCTGTTTAAAAATGCTGAGCTGATCATGGATCTGGCAACAGAACAATGATCCATTACACTCAAACAGAATAGATCAAAACGAAGACAGTTATATGGACTGGCAGAACCTGAGCTCAATCCTACCAGTATGCTGCAGGAGATTGAAGAAGCGCTTGAACATGATGCACTTTACAATGTACTGCCAAAATGAGTAGGCAAAGATTATTCCCAGTTAATGAGAGACTAAAATACAAGAAAGGCTATATAAGGTTGCTTCTGCAAAAGGGGGCAAGACCAGGAATTAAATATTGTACTCTTTCGCATTATAAAATATAATTTTTTCTTTCTAATGAATGGCATAATTACAATGTATATACATTCAGTGTAATTAGTCAAATTGGGTTACCTTTATCTTTCACCGGTATTTCTAACAGCCGAGCACATTCCATTTGCATAGCATTTGTGTGGTCACTGTGTTCTAGTCATTCAGCCTGTATTGTTCAGTGTATTACCTCACCTGTGTCATTATCTACCTCACCTGTGTCATTATCTTCCTCACCTGTGTCATTATCTTCCTCACCTGTGTCATTATCTTCCTCACCTGTGTCATTATCTACCTCACCTGTGTCATTATCTTCCTCACCTGTGTCATTATCTTCCTCACCTGTGTCATTATCTACCTCACCTGTGTCATTATCTACCTCACCTGTGTCATTATCTTCCTCACCTGTGTCATTATCTACCTCACCTGTGTCATTATCTACCTCACCTGTGTCATTATCTTCCTCACCTGTGTCATTATCTTCCTCACCTGTGTCATTATCTTCCTCACATGTGTCATTATCTTCCTCACCTGTGTCATCATCTACCTCACCTGTGTCATTATCTACCTCACCTGTGTCATTATCTACCTCACCTGTGTCATTATCTTCCTCACCTGTGTCATTATCTACCTCACCTGTGTCATTATCTTCCTCACCTGTGTCATTACCTTCCTCACCTGTGTCATTATCTTCCTCACCTGTGTCATTATCTTCCTCACCTGTGTCATTATCTTCCTCACCTGTGTCATTATCTTCCTCACCTGTGTCATTATCTTCCTCACATGTGTCATCATCTTCCTCACCTGTGTCATCATCTACCTCACCTGTGTCATTATCTACCTCACCTGTGTCATTATCTTCCTTACATGTGTCATTATCTTCCTCACCTGTGTCATCATCTACCTCACCTGTGTCATTATCTACCTCACCTGTGTCATTATCTTCCTCACCTGTGTCATTATCTACCTCACCTGTGTCATTATCTTCCTCACCTGTGTCATTATCTTCCTCACCTGTGTCATTATCTTCCTCACCTGTGTCATTATCTACCTCACCTGTGTCATTATCTTCCTCACCTGTGTCATTATCTTCCTCACCTGTGTCATTATCTACCTCACCTGTGTCATTATCTTCCTCATCTGTGTCATTATCTATCTCACCTGTGTCATTATCTTCCTCACCTGTGTCATTATCTTCCTCACCTGTGTCATTATCTACCTCACCTGTGTCATTATCTTCCTCACCTGTGTCATTATCTTCCTCACCTGTGTCATTATCTTCCTCACATGTGTCATTATCTTCCTCACCTGTGTCATCATCTACCTCACCTGTGTCATTATCTACCTCACCTGTGTCATTATCTACCTCACCTGTGTCATTATCTTCCTCACCTGTGTCATTATCTACCTCACCTGTGTCATTATCTTCCTCACCTGTGTCATTACCTTCCTCACCTGTGTCATTATCTTCCTCACCTGTGTCATTATCTTCCTCACCTGTGTCATTATCTTCCTCACCTGTGTCATTATCTACCTCACCTGTGTCATTATCTTCCTCACCTGTGTCATTATCTACCTCACCTGTGTCATTATCTACCTCACCTGTGTCATTATCTTCCTCACCTGTGTCATTATCTTCCTCACCTGTGTCATTATCTTCCTCACATGTGTCATTATCTTCCTCACCTGTGTCATCATCTACCTCACCTGTGTCATTATCTACCTCACCTGTGTCATTATCTACCTCACCTGTGTCATTATCTTCCTCACCTGTGTCATTATCTACCTCACCTGTGTCATTATCTTCCTCACCTGTGTCATTACCTTCCTCACCTGTGTCATTATCTTCCTCACCTGTGTCATTATCTTCCTCACCTGTGTCATTATCTTCCTCACCTGTGTCATTATCTTCCTCACATGTGTCATCATCTTCCTCACCTGTGTCATCATCTACCTCACCTGTGTCATTATCTACCTCACCTGTGTCATTATCTACCTCACCTGGGTCTCTTTTTTCCATTGGCACCATCGTATTCACTTTTCCATGGCCTTCATTGTTCCCTGTGATGTCCCTTGTGATGTCCTTGTGAGGTCTTTGTGATGACCTTGTGATGTCCCTGTGATGTCCTTGTGATGTCCTTGTGATGTCCCTCTGTTGTCCCTGTGATGTCCCTGTGATGTACTTGAGTAAGTATAGTTAAATGCCTTGCTCAGGGGGAGAAACAATAGACTGTTTACCATGCTAGACCGGGGAATCCATCTATCGACATATCTGTTACTTATCAGGCTTTAATCACGACACGTCGCTACACATATGTCTTAAAACATGCATAGCGTCACTCAACGCCGGATTTCCGATACTGCCTTGTTTCAATCCAGAGGATGCTGAGAGTCAGAGTTCAGTCATCTGAGAAAACATCAATGAGTCTTGGATTATAATTCGTTGGAGTAGGACTGACACATATGAAAGGATATTATTGTGATGCGGTCTCTTCGAGCACACGTGTACACGCATAGACAGTGAGTCACAAACTGACACAGCTTAAAGGGAGGTGCAGTATATCACACGTTTGTTTTGCAAAATAAAACCTGGAGATAGGGTTTAATAGCTGCTGGCAATACTTACCAACACAAGAATGTTAATGGAGTGCAGAGAAGGAGGAGTGCTGCTTTGGCATCGACTGTAGCAGAAGCGGTGCTCGTTGGACAGCTTGGTGCAAGTAGATTGATGACAGTTGACGCTGTAGTCATAGCGATATCACTGTACTTCAAACAAAGTCCAAGGCGTACGTCTCCGATTGTAATCATTAAAAAGAGAAGAGTGCCCGGACTTTGTTTGAATTACAATCATATTGCTATGACTACAGCTTCATCTTTTATCGAGAATATTAATTCCAGAGCTAAGAAAAACGGGTTTATTCTTAGCTCAAGTACCAGTAATCGATTTTAGCCGATATAATGAAGTATACCATATGTTTGGCATTGCTAAATTGGCATGGTCCAATGGATGAAGCCACTCTGACACCATATGTGGAGACACTGGCCATCTTTGATAACAGCAAGACCTCCAAACATTCATCACACATCATAGCATTGGCAGTAATGTGTGCCCGTAGACCTGGACACATGTGGGCACTCTTAACGCATTTACAATGCATGTTGCACGTTATGCGTTTCCTCACGAATCTCAAATCACACATTATTATTTTTCTTAAACCTGCTTCACTGGTTTCATCTTCAAGTCCTCCCACAATGAGGAACAAGCCCTTCTTGTCTATTGTATAACTCTCACAGGGTGAGTACAAGTCGGAGTCACGAATACGCTCGGATTTTAGAAGACGGCTGCGGATACAGAACCACGACGTCGCACCTAGAACTATGCATCGAGCTATCTAATTTATGTTCAGGGTTTATTTGTTGTAGTCTGGGTTTACCACGCCGCACACACACACACACACACACACACAGTCAACGAATACTGACAGTTCTCTCTTGTGAGTAACTAAGAACTTTTCTGAATTGAAGCCGTTTGGTGTTCACCCGAATATGATCTCTGTACACATCCGTGAAGTGGAAACAACAGAAACTTTCCAAGTTCCTCAGTGAGCAGTTGTCCCAGAATGCTTTGCCATTTGAGTGGTGCCTACCATGGTCGTCTTCACTTTACTTCTCCTTGATTGGTTGTATGGAATGTGGATGTCATCCAATAGAAACCCATCCTTCTCTGAGCAACATTGGTCAGCCTCCCATCCAGTTGCTAATGTACACTGAATTACCATCAATGCACATTGTCACAGACCCTCCTAAGCCACGTATATGAGTATAGATTGCTGGTTTATACATACAACTCCTTAATTACAGTTTGCCCAATCCCAAACGTGTCACGCGAGGTTCCACGTACGGCAGTTTGGCTTAGTCTGTAGGTTCTGCCAGGAAACAAGTTCTGTAAAGGGTTCCAACTTGGTCCTGACTTTTAGATTTCAGTGAACAAGTCTTAAAATGAAGACATGTTCTTTTTGCAAATCAACCTGGGCTTGTTTTGATATTGTGGTCAGACGGCAAAGTAAAATGTGTTTTAGCGCGCCGTAATGAGTACAAACTTGGCCGGCTATTACTTTGCGGGTCAAGATGTACTGTTTACCCCCCTGAGCATCTAACCGGGTGGGTCGTTGGGTGGTGCTGCAACCACACCTCCCTAGATCACAACGCGCTTTAGAAGGTGGTGCGAACTGCAGACCGTATTAGACCGTAGCAATTTGCCTGGTGTTCAGGCACCAGGGGCTGTCAGAAGTAGCGCTTGAAGAGGGTGTCTGACGTCCGGAGCGCAGTGGGCAGACCTTGTCACTGACCTTGTCAGGGAGTAGGAGTTACCCCAGGAAGTGCTAAAGGGACTTGACAGTAGTTTGGGTCGGCCATGATGTCACTGCACACACCTTCTATTCCTCCATCTCAACGCCAGTAGACGCATTGGCATTGACAAATAGTTCTTAAAGTCGTTAGAAGACAGCACAGTGGGCGATGTGCTCTCTAGAGTACAACAGGATGTCCCAATGTGCCGCGCCACGTACCAACCCAGCATATAGGGAACACTAGAAAGGCCTGGAACACAGACTGTCTTCAAAGTGACCTGAGGTGGTGCTGAACGCAGTCATTAACACGTGCCCCTCTCGATTCTGCACTAGATTGTGTGTGCTGCTGAGGTCCAACTTGGTGAAGACTTGGAGCCATTGAGTTAGTCAATAGCAGCTGATGGTCAACAGCTTACAGCAACGCCATAATTGGTCTCCGGCCCCCATATTGTTTCTTAACAAAGAATAAACGTGGATATCGACCGGCGGTGATATGATTATGGAGATTTGTCTTGATTGGTGACGTTAGCGGAAACAGTGAGTAGGTGTGTGATGTGGATGACCTGTCTTGTACCAACCGGTCGGCCGTCCAAGGTATGCACACAAACTGCCGTAATCAACGGCCAGATAAGTAGATGCAGGGAAGCTGCAAAATCTTGGTCCATGAGGTTCTCACCAGACTTGACTAGGGCTAATACTGAAGATGGTAAGACAAGGACACGTCTAAAAGGAATGCTGGAGTAGATAGATCAGACATAGAAGAATAGATGTCTACCTTGTGTTATGGAATTTTATGATCATTCAAGAAGTTAAGTTACATGTAAGTCTCATAGATGTTGTTTAGGCCAAAAGGCACAGAGAAAGGTTAAGAACGGAAAGCACGAGACTCTGAAAAACGGAATCTGGTTCCCCGTCGGAGGACAAGCCGGAATGTGTCTTTACATTGTTAGAGGGGCCCAATGCTAGAAATAGATGTCCTGTTTACCTTATCTGGGATGGACTGTCAAAGCAACTGTATGGGTTTAAATGTGTCTCACCATAAATGGATATGCATTAGGCCTCTCTCGACTTGACTGGGGAGTGACCCTCGGGTTTTCATGACAGCTCCATATGTCATGAATATTATCCTATATTTGGTGAGATCTTCTAAGGACCTCATCTGTTCTCCATTTTCTCTGTTTAAGTTGGTGTGTCAATGAGTGTGCGTAACTTCATTCCCTTAAATACCATGCAGAAGTTGTAATCATTAGGTCAGTCTGATCCAGCACAGGTTATTGTCCTGTTGTCTGATGAAGACTTTCCTCAAACCCATTCTTCAAGCTTGCTATAGGGATTGATCTGATCAATGCAAAAGCTTAAACCTGTATTTGAGAAATGGTTTCTTACTTGCAATTAAACAAGTTAAAATTGTCAACTGTAACATACTCTCGTGCGTCTTACTTTAAGTTCAAATTCAGCGATTAAAGTCTAAAATTTCCACGACACTTGGGGGCATCGTCCGAGATTCTTAACAAAGTAATCCGTATTTTTTCCAAAACAGGCTACATATCCTGAAGAGCGATATAATTTTTAAAAAATTTTTGAAAAAATAACAGGCCAGGACTGTCTTTGGAGATATGTGATTCTATACAGAATTTTGAAACTCAAGGACCTAAAAATGCTGAATTGGGACAATGTTGGACGACAGTTTGACAACGGTTTTGATAAATTAACAACATAGACTCGTTAATTTTGACTTAATTCGTAAGGTTATTGTAATATTTTAAAGTTCTCTTAGAAATGGAAAACAGTACTTCTAATCGGGTATTTGTTGATTTTGGTCTGGTAAAACGTGCACGTCAGGAATTATTAATTTCTGCAGCTCCAATCCTCCTCAACAAATGGGTGAGTGGAGAGCGCCAGACTGGAGCAATATTTACCTGTATGAAGTGTTAATACCTGTGTACAGTAGGAATAAAATGCTGTTCAATATAGGTTATCTGGGTGCGGTGAGACGGCTCGGTTATTCAGTATCTCACTTAAAAGAACTGACGAGTTCATTAACACATATAGGACCCTTCATTATATGCTAAAATTAGATTTGCGTCTTAAATATCGATAACAACATGGGTAATTACATGTGTATTGGTAAACCTTCGGTGGATACTGAACGTTACGTTGTTGGACCGGCTAAAATAATGACAGACAAATACGGAGACTGGACATGCGAACAATTAGACCTGTGGGAGTTATTGGGATTTCCTGCTCATGGCAGTTTTAGTCAGAGACAGATACTGTTGTTGAAAGACAAGTTGGAGGATTTTGAACAGGGTAAAATTAAGGTTTCACGGGGTAATCGGCAGAAAGTTGATTGGAAGGCATATAATAAGTGGAGAGAGCAGACTGATATACGGGCTAAGCGGTGTAGCACGGGGCTTGTTAATCGGTGTGTTCTAGCTTGTCCCAACCAGGTTGATGCTGCCTGTCCTCCTGCTGACCGACCCCCACCCTATCGCGGCGTTACCACAACAGCCCCAGCGGTACCAACTATGCCAACAGCATCGGACCTGATGGAAAACATTCGCGGAGGAGGACTCTACCCATCCGTATTCGGCCTCCACGGAGTTTCACACGCCGCTGAGAGGACCCAGAGTACCACTGCGGCCTGTCCCAGAGAACAACACAGCTTTGATGCCGGGCAATTCCCTATGGTGGAGGTAGCCAACCCAGCGACTATACTAGTCTACAGACTGTGGTCACCCGCCGACCTGAGAGACGTGGCTTCTACACTACCTGACCCAGAAACAGAAGGTGGAGAGGAATTTGTCCGTGTGTTTCTACAGATCGTGAATCAATATAGACCGACCTCTGTGGAGATTGAAACAATTTTGATGAAGGCCTTGCAACTAAAATGGGGGAGAGTGAAAAGAAACTGGCCTAGCGAGAGAAACATTATGTTCAATTGGGATGCGCACTCAAACTACCGGAGTGCTGTGGAACAGCTGAGCACTGGACTTATCGCTGCTTTTCCTAAGCGAATGAACTGGGAAAAGATCTCTGATTGTAAACAGACACTGGGCGAGAAAGTTTCAGACTACAGGAATAGACTCGAAAAAGCTTTTGAATTACACAGCGGAATGGGAAAGAGACCGGACGGTGATGAAGAGTCGGCCTGGGAGCAACAGTGTAAAATGAGGTTAGTTGCAGGCCTTCTACCAGACATTAGGAAGCACATTCAAAACCACTGTGTAGACCTGGATGAGGGTCGCATGGAAACCGTCTGGCCGTATTTTAAGCACGCTGAAAGAGTCTACGAGGACCAGCTGTACAAACAGACCGAAGAAAGACGGGAGCGTGAAACGCAAATTCAGATGGCCCAACTGGAGTTCTACAGCAGAGGCTACGCAGGAGGGAGACGGAGACGGAGACGGAGAGCAAGCAGGAGAGGACAATACAGACACCAGGGTGATAATAACTCCAGCCAAAGTCCCAACTCTGATAGCTGTTTCAACTGTGGTGCATTTGGACACTGGGCTCGTGACTGCACTGTGCCGGACACTAGAGACTATTACCATGGGAACAGAGACAGTATAGGAGATGGTGATGGCACAACAGCAGACGACCAACTGGAGCGTCACAGGACCCATGGCTGCCACAGACAGGGGTACTGACGGTCAGAGGGGACGGGCAGGAAAAACATCAACCCGGTGAGATCAAACCATTATGTGATTCCTGTAATTAATCAATTATGATAGTATTTACAGTTAAAGTAATTTTGTTCGGATGTTTAGTGAAGACTTGCTTATTCTCATTGTTAGTGAGAGGTCTTATTTTTCGCTGTCCAGGGTTCGTACGTACGCGTACGCAGATATCATATTAAAATACCCTAGGTGTGATTCATGCATGATCTGTGGTAAAGCTTCATGAAGTTGGGACAGGGGTCCCAAGCCAAAGTTTTGTCGACACACATTTATTTTCAGGTTTTCCTGTGCACGAGGAATTCCTATTTTATTGTATTGTTTTTCTTAGGCATTATGTAACATTTGCGCTAATGACATAATTAAGAGTATTTCCGATAATAACTCTGCATGTTTTACCTGGAATACTATATGTACCATTTTGTTTGTTTTGTAGGAGGACTACATTCTAGGTTATAGGGAGATTATATTCTAGTTATATGCTATGGTTATTAGTTTTGTGAAGTTGAATAAGGACATTTGGATTTGTTCCTATAAATGTTGGCATGATGATATAATGAATGACCATGTGGGTTAAGTGTATTTCTGATACACCCTTTTATTTTCATTTTTGGCTTTTGGCTATTTTGAGTAACATGTTTAAGACATTCTGAGTTCTTGATTGTTAAAAGGGCAGAAAGTTAATTGTAACTCTTTATCTCCCTGTCTAGAGATGGTTTCTGTTAATTTAGGGGTGTTTATGAACTTTTCTTTGACCCTCCCTGGGTTGCTTCTCTGGGTCAAAAGAGGGGGCACACCCAAGTTGCTTATTTAGAAGGGGGGGCTGGTTTACTGTGTGATTGTGAGGTGGCTCAGCCCAGAGCTAACAGATGGCTGGTCATAAACCATATTTTAGTCATGTGTTTTATCTTAGATAAATTTAACAAGTTTGTCTATGACAGTAGTTTGTTTTCTCCATTGTTGATGAACTTAAGGAGAAACCAAGAGGGGAAGTGACGTAATAAACATATTCAAGAATATAGCATTTGTTAAATTTGGATTTCAGGCAATTGAAGTGTATAGTTGGATAACATGTCTAAACATTTGAATGGTTGAGGAGAATGGCTATTACAAATGTATTTGGCCTAGCAAAATTAAATCTGAGCAGTAAACACAATGAAATTCTATTGTTAAAGATGTTAACTGACACATGGAATGCAATAACTGTTTGCAGGTTGTGTCGCATTAAAAATCAACAGGTTGGACCATGAACAACTGGAGCAGAGCATCTGAGCCCTACCCCCACGCACACACACACACACATATCAGAAGCTAACTGAATGACTTTAGGTACAGACCACAGAAAAGGTCAAACCAGAACCAAGGAAAACGTGTCATCCAGACCACAAAGGAGGCAATTACAAATTGTGTGAATGTTATTATACACTTTCCAAGGAAGTCATGGACTGTAAAGAGAAAAAGGTGAACATGTTGCTGATTTCAGAAATCATATTGAACGTAGGTTTGAGTTGTACAAAGGAAAAACAAGAACATTGAACACACACATATTGCATCTCTGGACGATTAAAAGAATGGCCACTGTTTGGACACACATTAAAGGTGTTGAAAAAGCCTACCAGGGCTGAGAAGATGGAAAAGGAACATTTATACACTCACACCATGATTGAAATCCTCATTTCTGATGATCAAAGAGTGCCAACATATTTACTGATGTTTTTTCTAATATGTTTAATGATTAGTTCCTCACACACTAGATGGAGGACTAGAAATCCAGAATATGAAAATGACACTGTTGAATATTGCTAAGTACTGTACTGACATTGAATTATTTCAATTGATTGTGTACTATGTTTGGTAAAAGTATTTTTCTTAACAGGTTACAGTTTCAGAAATAAGACAGTGGTGAATCCATATATTCCTGATTGGTTATGAGTAATTATTAAGTTTGACTGAACTAAAATTTAGAGTTGACACTCTAAAAACATTGTTTAAATTGTTTAACATGATTAAGGGTTTATAATGTTAAAAAGGGCAGATTGTTATGGAATTTTATGATCATTCAAGAAGTTAAGTTACATGTAAGTCTCATAGATGTTGTTTAGGCCAAAAGGCACAGAGAAAGGTTAAGAACGGAAAGCACGAGACTCTGAAAAACGGAATCTGGTTCCCCGTCGGAGGACAAGCCGGAATGTGTCTTTACATTGTTAGAGGGGCCCAATGCTAGAAATAGATGTCCTGTTTACCTTATCTGGGATGGACTGTCAAAGCAACTGTATGGGTTTAAATGTGTCTCACCATAAATGGATATGCATTAGGCCTCTCTCGACTTGACTGGGGAGTGACCCTCGGGTTTTCATGACAGCTCCATATGTCATGAATATTATCCTATATTTGGTGAGATCTTCTAAGGACCTCATCTGTTCTCCATTTTCTCTGTTTAGGTTGGTGTGTCAATGAGTGTGCGTAACTTCATTCCCTTAAATACCATGCAGAAGTTGTAATCATTAGGTCAGTCTGATCCAGCACAGGTTATTGTCCTGTTGTCTGATGAAGACTTTCCTCAAACCCATTCTTCAAGCTTGCTATAGGGATTGATCTGATCAATGCAAAAGCTTAAACCTGTATTTGAGAAATGGTTTCTTACTTGCAATTAAACAAGTTAAAATTGTCAACTGTAACATACTCTCGTGCGTCTTACTTTAAGTTCAAATTCAGCGATTAAAGTCTAAAATTTCCACGACACTTGCCAACCAAGGTAGAAGAGATGCGCAGCTAGCAGGTTCTAGTTGATTGACAGAGGGGACACAGATTCACCGGATGGCCAGACTATCCGCAATATTGGCCTAGCCCCAACTGCTACTGGCGTTTAGCCCCAACTGCTACTGACGTTTAGCCCCAACTGCCACTGACGTTTGGCCCCAACAGCTACTGACATTTAGCCCCAACTGCCACTGACGTTTGGCCCCAACAGCTACTGACGTTTAGCCCCAACTGCCACTGACCTTTGGCCCCAACAGCTACTGACGTTTAGCCCCAACTGCCACTGACATTTGGCCCCAACAGCTACTGACTTTTAGCCCCAACTGCTACTGACGTTTAGCCCCAACCGCTACTGACGTTTAGCCTTCCTTATCGGATGGATGCAGAACATGGACTTGGCCCTGGACTCCACTTACTCAGGAGGTTGTCCACTCGGATGGTAATAGAAACGAGCTGGGTCAAGGTCCGATGGTCCTCCCGGCATTCTGGCCCGGTCTGCACCTCCTGCCATAGACCAGGTTGAATAAGAGAAATGAGGGCTGGCTCATACCAACCGCTGGCGACGGCCACTGTCGGAAGCTAAACCTTGCCCTCTGATGCTGGTCATGAACCTTCAACACCTTCACAGCTCTCTCACGGTCAAACTCGGACTGGAGCAGCTGGATAAAGGCCAGGTAGGGCTGGACACAGAGCTTGCTGCTTTCCTGCACTGTCATAGCGGCGAGGTCGAGAGCCAGCCGTGACACTCTCGAAAAACAAGTTTGATTCAGGAAGAGCTCTCCTTATTACCCGATTACCTGTTTCAGTTTGGAAAGCCACTCCCACTTGGTAGGCTACTGGTACTGTACAAAGCCACTCCCACTTGGTAGGCTACTGGTACTGTACAAAGCCACTCCCACTTGGTAGGCTACTGGTACTGTACAAAGCCACTCCCACTTGGTAGGCTACTGGTACTGTACAAAGCCACTCCCACTTGGTAGGCTACTGGTACTGTACAAAGCCACTCCCACTTGGTAGGCTACTGGTACTGTACAAAGCCACTCCCACTTGGCAGGCTACTGGTACTGTACAAAGCCACTCCCACTTGGTACTGGTACTGTACAAAGCCACTCCCACTTGGTAGGCTACTGGTACTGTACAAAGCCACTCCCACTTGGTAGGCTACTGGTACTGTACAAAGCCACTCCCACTTGGTACTGGTACTGTACAAAGCCACTCCTACTTGGTACTGGTACTGTACAAAGCCACTAACACTTGGTACTGTACAAAGCCTATGTATTGTCATTAATTACTGTCATGTTGTTTATTGTGTGTATAGTCCAAATTTTATTGGTTGGACTTCTGTGCTCATATGAACTGACTGTTCCAATCAGTTAACTACATCGTTGGAATAAGGCAGTATTTAAGCTATTAGACAACAGTAGTCGACTTATTTGCTGTAGTCTTTCATTTGGAATACCAGATCCAACCTATACCTCCAACAAAACATCGGCCAAAATATAACTATACCATATTTTAAAATGCATGTTTCAAAACTGGAGTTGTGTTTTTTTTCTCCGCGGTGAGCTACTCCATCGTGTGACTTATTGCATTCGGGACAATAGTTGTCAGTTTCCTGTCTCTTTTCAAACAGCAAATTATCCCCTCCGCTGGCCTCCAACTGTTCATTTTCCCAGAGGGGACCTGGCACCATCCTATCCCGTTGGCTCATTGCTAATCCTGTCATGCGAACATGCCTCACAGTGTGAACGGGACTGTCGTATGTAACGGCGTGTTCACAGGGCATAGCCCTACGAGCTTGCACCCAGATGCACACAGACACGGGGGCACACACACACACACACACACGCATAAACCCAAACCTTCACACACAGTCAAGGTGACTGAACATGTAGGAATTCCACCTCCCCCAGCCATTGAGCTCGTTATATTACTTCCGCATGAGCGAAGTCCCCAATGTTAGGTTTTGGTTCGTACGTCGGGACCAAAGCATTCACAGATCGTCTGGGAAACGGAGGAGCAAGAGTCGTTTAAACAATTGCCTGTTTTCGCGTGAAGACATAGGGTTAATTTAAGTCATATTCGCGTGTTACGTCAAATTCACACATCGTCAGGATTTCGCCGGAAGGATACTTATTTCTTGCATCGCGCCGTAACTAAAAAGGTATGAGAAAGCAATTTGCTTTTCTAAGCGAGTAAGGACCGCGCGGCGACGGCCACAGCACAACATAACGGAGATGGAATCAGTGTCGTGTTCATTTCAAAACACGAACGTCCTCTGATGTCTGTAATGACACCGGGGAGAAATCGGGCTGCCGTGAGCCTCGTGACGCATGGCTTCAATCATCGTGCAATTTCCATCCAGGTGTGCTTCAATCTCTCAAGGCGCGCCTGCGTCCCGCCAAGCCGTTTTCCTCAGGTTTTTGGCCGCTTCCTCGGGCCCTCTCGGTCGTTCGTTCTCGATCTCAGCCAGACGAGGTGTGCATCACAAAAAAACACCCCGTGCCCTATGTAGTGTGCAACCTTTGAGGTATAATTAGTAATGCACTGTGGTCAGAATAGGGCACCGCTTGGGCCGGACACCAAGCTCAGGCCTGAAAGGACCGGTGGTAATCCGACTAAATAAACCAAGAGCATGGAATAATGCCCTGTTTGGCTCTGTGCTCTGGACATCCATCAGCTGTCTGCTCTTCAGAGACTCCACAGAACAGAAGGATCAGAGCCAACGTGCAAAGAGAGAGAGACAGGGAGAGAGAGAAGAAGGGATGGAGAGTTTGGAGAAGGGGACAGAAAAAAAGCCAGGAGTGAGGCGCGAAAGACACAAAAGGAAGGCAGGGAAAGATGGTGGAAGAATGGATGCTGTCGAAGGGAAGGATTCTGGTGCTTGAAAACACATTTCATCTCATCTCATCTCATCACATTTACCAGACATTGAAAACACATTTACCTCACATTGAAAACACATTTACCTCACATTGAAAACACATTTACCAGACATTGAAAACACATTTACCTCACATTGAAAACATATTTACCAGACATTGAAAACACATTTACCTCACATTGAAAACACATTTACCTCACATTGAAAACATATTTACCAGACATTGAAAACATATTTACCTCACATTGAAAACACATTTACCTCACATTGAAAACACATTTACCTCACATTGAAAACACATTTACATCACATTGAAAACACATTTACCTCACATTGAAAACACATTTACCTCACATTGAAAACACATTTACCTCACATTGAAAACACATTTACCTCACATTGAAAACACATTTACCTCACATTGAAAACACATTTACCTCACATTGAAAACACATTTACCTCACATTGAAAACACATTTACCTCACATTGAAAACACATTTACCTCACATTGAAAACACATTTACCTCACATTGAAAACACATTAACCTCACATTGAAAACACATTTACCTCACATTGAAAACACATTTACCTCACATTGAAAACACATTTACCTCACATTGAAAACACATTTACCTCACATTGAAAACACATTTACCTCACATTGAAAACACATTTACCTCACATTGAAAACACATTTACCTCACATTGAAAACACATTTACCTCACATTGAAAACACATTTACCTGACATTGAAAACATATTTACCTCACATTGAAAACATATTTACCTCACATTGAAAACATATTCACCTCACATTGAAAACACATTTACCTCACATTGAAAACATATTTACCTGACATTGAAAACACATTTACCTCACATTGAAAACATATTCACCTTACATTGAAAACACATTTACCTCACATTGAAAACACATTTACTTCACATTGAAAACACATTTACCTCACATTGCTTTGGCCAAATAAATAAGGATTGTTCTGTTATTGGTGTATTTGCTCAGCACAGGCCAATAACAGGCTTCCCTGGGTTTTTATTCATGTCACATGATAATTGTCGAGCGCTTACCCCTTCGTATTCTGCCGCTACATCGTGAGCTTGGCCGTGGATCCTACCACAAAAGTAAATTAACCTACATCACTGGATGAGGGCATCACTGGATGTGAGCATCACTGGATAGGGTCATCACTGGGTGGGGTCATCACTGGGTGGGGTCATCACTGGGTGGGGGCATCACTGGATGTGGGCATCACTGGATAGGGTCATCACTGGATAGGGTCATCACTGGATGTGAGCATCACTGGATAGGGTCATCACTGGATAGGGTCATCACTGGATAGGGTCGTCACTGGTTCTGAGCATCACTGGATAGGGTCATCACAGGATGAGGGCGTCACTGGATTGGGGTCATCACTGGATGGGGTCATCACTGGATGGGGTCATCACTGGGTGGGGTCATCACTGGGTGGGGTCATCACTGGATAGGGTCATCACTGGATAGGGTCGTCACTGGATGTGAGCATCACTGGATAGGGTCATCACAGGATGAGGGCGTCACTGGATTGGGGTCATCACTGGATGGGGTCATCACTGGGTGGGGTCATCACTGGATTGGGGTCATCACTGGATGGGGTCATCACTGGATGGGGTCATCACTGGGTGGGGTCATCACTGGGTGGGGTCATCACTGGATAGGGTCATCACTGGATTGGGTCATCACTGGATGGGGTCATCACTGGATAGGGTCATCACTGGATTGGGTCATCACTGGATGGGGTCATCACTGGGTGGGGTCATCACTGGATGTGGGCTGAGCATAGCTATTCCCTGTTCCTCTCTTACCATTCTCTCCACCTTTAACCTTCACGTGCACACACACTCGTGCACACACACCACACACACATCTAAGATATCAGATTTTTTTGGAGATGGAGGATATCGTTTCTTTATGACAACGGGTCTGGTCTGTTGGTTGCACAGCCCAACGTGTTCCCAGCTGTGCATATGATGGTACCTTGATTGAGGCCGTGTATTACTGATTCAGTTGCAGTTGGTTAGATAAAGCATTGGGAGAGGTAGATAGTGTTTAGAATTGCCATTGGCCATTTGTAACTGATGGTGAGAGCGCTGTGTCCACTGAAACAATATTATTGACCAAAAACGTGTTCTTGTTGTGCGGAATCAGGATCGTGTTTCTCGAGACTGCAATTTGGCAGCTACTATTTGTTTAAAGGCTTCGTGACTTGTCTGGGTTCCTCAGGGTTTGTCGGTGTTTATTCACCGTCATAGTATCCGCTTGTTTTGCTCATTTACCGGTAACTATTTGTTTATCAAGATGGTTGGTCACGATTTATTTACAGGTAATAAAATGCATTAATCATCTCATTATGGTGACATATTTAGCAGAATCTTTCTTAGCACTGTCGCTATATACACTAAAGATAAACATAAACAAACATAAAGAAGGATTTCACTTTCATCAACCCCATTCGAGATAGTTCCTCTCTCTGAAAGAACTCTAGTTGACAAAATTACAGCGATAGACAAATTACAAATTACTTTTGGTAAAAAAAAACACCCCAATATAAGTTTAAGCAAACTCGAGCCACCGCAATCTGGGAATGTACGTAGCAACAAAATCTCCTGAAATCAATCTTATTTGAGAGAGATGTGGCCGTAGAAAAACAGATATTTTCACATGCCATGGTTATCAAGCATCAATGTTTTGCTAGCGAAGGCAAAGATTAGCTCGTTCCGTAATGTCTTAAAAAATATGAAGCAAGGATTACATTTTTCTCGGTCAATACTTTCAGGTTGAGAAACCATCTAACTTCAAGTTAACATTATTCTTTGTGCAATTGGCATTAGGTCAGCACCTATGTACTCTCTCTCCGTACAAACACACACTCATACATGTATACATACAACCACCATATTATTTCACAAAGAAACATTGAAATCAAATCTTAATGTCACGGTATTGTGAGTTGGCTGGTATGTATGTATGTATGTACGGTATGTACTGTAAAGACTGCTTCCCAGATCAAAAAAACAATTAAAAAAACTATTCACTTCGGGGCCCTAGTCACAAAAAGCACACTGCGCAGGTAACAGAATGCCATTTTGGACGCAGGATTGTCATCTGAGCTGTTACAAATAAAAGAAAATAATGGAACACATCTATGTCCTCCTTGTTCACAATCTCAATGTGGCCATCTCTCACATCGATCCTGTCCTCAGGAGCCCTTCAGCACTCAGTTATGTCACTAAATCACAGTTTTAATTCCACCAAAACACACACACAGCACTCTACATTAAACGACTTTCGCTCACTTTTCTCATTCACATTCACACACACACACACACACACACACACACACACACACACACTTCCTTATAAATAATAACGATCTTCTCAAAACTATTCTTCCATGTGACGTGCACAAATGATGGCAAATGTGAGACCTTGTTGGGCGTGAGAAAGGGAATCATTCTGCTTCATCTGCAAGTTCCCTTTATTAGAACTCTGCAGGCTGTAGGATCTGGGATGGCAGAGTATCTTAATCAGTTTCAGCTATAATCTGCAACACATATGGTCTCCTGGATATAGAGGAAGTTCTGTGGAGCACTATAGAGGCATTATAGAGACAGTTACTCACAGTGTGAGAAAATGAGTCCGAGGGAATCGGAGGACAGTTCTGCTGTTTTCGGTTCCGCCGCCTCCGAAGTAACCCCGTGTCGAACACCTTCGTCGTCTTTTACATTGGTGTCATGCGAAAGCGGATCAGGTTATGCGAAAGCGGATCAGAACGGGCTGTAAATGGATTAGTCCGATGAGTTTGTTGCGTGTGAAAAAATCATGGTTCCCACATACAACTCACAGCAATTCTGCTCACAGTGACTTGGTACCGCGGACCTCGGGAGTACCGTTTCACCCTCCACTAAATAATCTTTTACCCAGAAGCTCACAAAAACCCCGGATTAAAACTAATGGCTCCCCCTGAGAACCCATGTCAGTGACAGATCTAGCCAGTCTAGTCGCTAACTGATTCGTCCTCGTACTATTACTGACGGATCCTACAGCAGCTTTATGCCGTACTTCCTGACTCTGCTGTTGGCGCGGTGACGTGCGTGTCTGTGTGTGTGCGCGTGTGTGTTTGAGTAGTTTAATGGAAACATGATGGTCTACGCTCTTCAATGCTTTCGAAATAACTGGAGTTCATCTACGTTCATCTCGGGAAAACGCATTAGCGCTGTTCCACCAGAGGGCTGTTCCAACTTGCTGATTTATGGAATCTGAAACTTCCTCAGTTATTGTTTTTATTACTTGATGTACACTATGTGGTTTATATGTGGATCAGTCAATCATTACATTTCCAAGTTTGACCACTAATGGTTCCGATGACACATGTGGCACAAATCGGCAAATGCAAAACATGGTGAACCTTTTTTTCCCGGAACATTTCGGCTCAACATGGCTATTGTCACAACTAGAAACTGACGACTGCATCGTTAATGAGATCTACATTGCAAAATATTATATAAGTGCCCCAATAAACACCAATTCTGACGAATATCCGAATGCACTGTGAAAAGCTATGAATATGAATGCTAACGTGAATGTCATTCATACTACGAATAGTATTACTGTGTTGTCAAATTCATTCTGACTGCTCTTGATTTCACTTCATGATAATATGTGTACTATTTTGACATTGTCAACTTACTGTCTCCTGTAATATCACAAGGGCATACCCCAGCCCGGCTATTTATTAGCTTATTATTGAACAGATGGCCCTATATTGGTGCTTGAGATTCCATGCTAAAAGGCTTAGAGACAGCTCTAATTGCATGTAATTACACTGCTCAACACTTGAACTGGACTGTACACACACATTTTGTGTTTGCTGCAGCCAGGTTTGCTTTTTTTCTCCCCACTTTACTATATTTGCACGTCTTTTAAATCATATTTGCTGGAAAGTGTTTAGTCAGTTTGTATTATAACATTACTTAATATTACATTTCATTAGATTTGTGTTTTCTAACTGCTTGTTTTCTAACTGCTTGTCTGTGCATGATTGCTTATGAGTGAACTAGCAAGTAAGCATTATCCCTGGTTATTTCAATGTTCAATATTTGTTTCTTTAATATCTTGTGTTCCTGCTATTAATTACATAAGTAAGTAATGATTCCATTATGTGCTGTTACAGTAAGTGTTAAGTATATTTTGAAACACACTGGAATGTAATTATGAAATACACTGCAATGTAATTATGAAATACACTGCAATGTAATTATGAAACACACTGCAATGTAATTATGAAATACACTGCAATGTAATTATGAAACACACTGCAATGTAATTATGAAACACACTGCAATGTAATTATGAAACACACTGCAATGTAATTATGAAACACACTGCAATGTAATTATGAAATACACTGCAATGTAATTATGAAATACACTGCAATGTAATTATGAAACACACAGCAATGTAATTATGAAACACACAGCAATGTAATTATGAAACACACAGCAATGTAATTATGAAACACACTGCAATGTAATTATGAAACACACAGCAATGTAATTATGAAACACACAGCAATGTAATTATGAAACACACTGCAATGTAGATATGAAACGCACTGCAATGTAATTATGAAATACACTGCAATGTAATTATGAAACGCACAGCAATGTAATTATGAAACGCACTGCAATGTGATTATGAAACACACTGCAATGTAATTATGAAATACACTGCAATGTAATTATGAAACACACTGCAATGTAATTATGAAACACACTGCAATGTAATTATGAAACACACTGCAATGTAATTATGAAACACACTGCAATGTAATTATGAAACACACTGCAATGTAATTATGAAACGCACTGCAATGTAATTATGAAACACACTGCAATGTAATTATGAAAAACACAGCTATGTAATTATGAAACGCACTGCAATGTAATTATGAAATACAGAGCAGAAGCGCATATAAGGCATCCATCACGTCAGCCAAATAATTAAAATGAAAGTACCCGAAGTGAACCAAAGTACACAGCGTCGTAATTAATGAGATTAATTACGATCATCCATCCTATTTCAGCTCAGCTAAATGAGCTGCTGGATGGTATCGCCTAAATAGTTTGACAAAAATAAACTGGCACACCAAATAAATAGCCACACCAGCTCATGTGTATTTTGATCACTATGTGTTGCAGTCCACAGAAATACATGGAACCAAATGATAATGATACGACCCCCTACAGTGAGGTGTTTAGACAAAGGGTGATTTAGCTTAATCGGCCACCCTTAAACTCTCCTGATAAAACGAGAGGCAAAGAGTGAGCGATATCTGTTGCGACGCAGACAGATGAGGGCAGTTCTCTAGCTGGATGTGATTAGAATTATAAAATCATACAGAGGCCCTTTGGGTTGTGACAGTATAGTGGAGCGGTCCGATCCATATTATATCCTCTGCTTTGGCACATTTTCTACAAACCCGTATTGGAATAATATTTCAAATAATTTTATATCTGCGATTCATTGTGCTTGTTTGAGACAATCGGAGAAATGGGACCGCCATCTAGTGGAAGGCTTCTACGTTCGTCCTCACCGATCTTCTAGCACCACTGTTCTTCCCATCACATAATTGTCTGGTTTTGTAATCGCTCACACCTGGTGCCCATTCCCTCATTAGGAGAGTATATAGGTTCCCTGTGTATGGTCATGTCTTTGTGTGGAAGTGTTGTGAGCTGTTATGACCGTCTGTAATTCCTTCCTTTGTGAAGTGAGTTTGCGTATTCTGGTTTACGTTTGTTAAAGTACTTAGTACCTGTGAATACTATCGTGAAGGCTTTTGCCCAAACGTTGTGGTTCCATTAAAAACCACAAACGTTATTCGTTCCTGCGCCTGGCTCTGTCCATCCAAACCTACACACCCCACTCACACTTTAAAAATAGTCTCATTATCGAACTTGTACTTTTTTAGCAGTCAACCTATAGTTATGTTTGTCTGTTGTAGTACATACAATATTAAATATAATAACAGACATATTGATTTACTGACAAACGTCAATTGTACGGAAGAGATTTACACCAGCATCCAAACACACAGGAGGTGTGGGCCATCATGAAACAAAACCTTATTTAAAGTAGATCATAACATTCCCTATGGATAAAATGAACAGTGAAATAAAGTTAAGAGCCCCTTTAATTTTTTTTCCACCAGGCGTTATGGCGTTATGCCTATGGTATGATAACCGGTCAACAATTAATATTCCTGCAGATTATACATGTAAGGTTAGTGTTTTTGTACATTGTTTTTGTGATTTTTTGTACATGCACTACTTTTCAAAAGTTTCGGCACGTGAACACATTGTGAACACGGTCTCATTACATCCAGGGACACAGAGCTGATTGTACTGACCCGTTTAGCGCATGTCTGAGCCCTGTTGTGCGGCTGCAACGCGGTGCCCTTGGTAACCTTTGCTGGGTTCGTGTGGTGTTTGAGACATCGAACAAAACTTTTTTGACGGAGGAGGTGAGAACAGACATGTCACAGTTTTGGTGGGTGTCTCTCAGTTGCTATTCAAAAAGAAAAAAGTAACAACAGCACAAGCAAAAAACGTGTCATCCACGGCCTTCAAACAGCTCTTGGAGAAAATGAGAGTGACCATTATTTTAGCAATTTCTATTTATGTACATTTGTCTGCTTAAATAAAACTAAGCTAAATTAGCCTCAATGCTCGGAACAGCCTGTTAGACATTAGGGGCGTGGCCTACTAGTCTCTGGGCTAATGAACAAGCTCCTTCTGTCCATACTGGGCCGGATTCTCCATGGCAACGCTCGTCATATTTAGCAGGACGAGACACCCCTGGACTCCATGGCCGCTTCGAACACCTCCCGGGTTGCTAGGAGGCAGTTACCTATGGAGAAGCCCTGCTAACCCGTTCGTAGTCTGGAACGTCTTTATTTGAAAAGCGAGACCTTCTCTTCTCCTGGTGCCCCGGATCTAAATGCAGTGCTGCCACCACTACTAAGCAAGTATTCCACCATTACCGTATTATTTTGCATGTCAAAGAAGTTTTAAAACGCTAGCTAATGTTGTACTTGATTTCGGAAAACAGTGTGTTATATTTCTGGCCCAAATCCGTCTCCAGGTTTTAGTGATCAGATTTGTAGTCGTATCCACCAGTTACACATCTGGCACGGGTCACTGTTGCTTTATGGATAATTTCTTTTTTCTTTTCCGTTTTCCTGCTTTCTTTCGACCGCTCTTATTTGTACCCAAATAGGTATACGGCAGCATCCTTTCATGAGGTTTGTTGAGGAGGAGGTGTGGCAATATTCCGCTGAAACCATCTCACAGTCTTCTTGTTGAAGTCCAGCTCTGTACCAAAAGGATTTACCTTTCTTGACTTATGGCTTAAGATTGGAAACAACTGTAATATATCATTTATAGGGTTGTATCGCCCTTTGTGGTGAGTGGTACCTATCACAGCAAATTACTAAGCCAACACGGCCAAATCTAAAAAGAGCAGAGAAAATACACCTTAATGCTTCATATAAAAAATTGGCAAGTGGTTTGTTTTTATTTGATACAAGTGCCCACTGTCCGACTGTATGTGTTAGAGATACCAGATCTCCTATGGCAAATCCATATATTATCACTAAAGGAAACTTTAGAAATGCAAATGAGCTGGCTTGTTTACAACACCTTCATAGTTGTGACCTTGACACCATTGCTGACATAACAGATGCTGAAAATGCACTCTAGCATTTCTCACCCGTGTGTTTCCTTAGCATATAGGTAGCTGCCCATAGGAGGATAAGGGCGTGAAATAGATCTAAACCACGGTTTAGTTCTGCATTATCTGATGCCCTTCACAAAAAAGCAATAAGGCACGGGACAAAACTAGATTTACTGATTTAGACTCAGATTGGCAGTCATTTAGTTGTTTGAGAAATCAATGAGCAAAAATCTGATTACTTTATTAAAGCTGTGTTCGATTGCACCGAAAATCCATTTGAATTCCCGGAAAATCATTAAATTGCTGAACGGTTACAATTCTTTGTCTCTTCCCCATGAAATCAATTAAGCTTCTGGCGTCATTACTAATACATTTGAAATAACTAATGGATTCAATAAAAAAATAAATCTGCAGCCTACATTTTTTATAAAGCTTTGCAACCAACCCTGGCTGTGTGTAGCATGGATACTATTGGAGGAGAATAATCTCAGCTGATCGGGGCCTGTCCTTCAGAACTGTTCTGTTAAGGAAGACCTTGAGGCCTTGTTTGTATTGAGTTTTAGGGAAGATACAGGGGCTGATAACTTGACGTCCAGTCTGTTCGTGTTTTGTTCTGTTTGCGCTGTTCGTATGCATTTTAAAATGTGTGTTTTAAATGTTGCAGCTCGGGGTCAGATCAAATTCCTTGTGTGTGTAAACAGACATATCAAAATAAACCTGATTCTGATTCTTAAAGTGTGCTGCTTCAGAAAGACATGTCGAAATTTGTCATAGTGGCGAGGACTAGTTTGAAATATTTACATGTTGACTTAAGGGTGGATTGCAGTAATCTTGACAGCTACCGATCAACTTCTAGGCATCCCTGTTTTGAAAAGATTCTGGAGATGTTGATGCATATCGGAATGGGGGGTTAGCACTATTTCAGCAACCAAACTGGGTGGAAATGATATAGTCAATGCTTTGGATCCAAGATGGCGCCCTCCATGGCAGTCACAACTATAAGCTGTGCGTTTATTTTTGTTTCTTTGTTTCTTTGTGTATAAAATCAGTGTAACAATTTTCACATTGTTTTTGTGGCGATGCTGAACGTTGGGGTGTGAGTCAACTGCCTGAATTTCTTGTTACATCCGCTGAAATCCTAGACATTCTAGTCATAGCTACGTCTGCCCTGTGCTTCTGAGGAACCGGTTCTGGTGGAACCGACTGAGAGGAAAGCGGGCTGGAGCGCCCCGTTCATGCCAGACACAGGGGACTTAAAATGAACAAACTTTTATGGCTGGAAATGCAAAGATCTCTCCTCTTTGTCTGCCTTGTGTTTCACGGAAACGTGGCTAGGTGTCTTCATACCTGATTCGGCGGTGAACCTGCCCGGCTTCTCACTCTACCGGGCGCATGGGAGCTCAGATTTTTCAGGCAATTCAAAAGGTGGAGGAATCTGCTTCTACTTCGATCACAAATGGGGCAACGACATAACAGTCACTGTTCTCGATTATTGGAATCTTTTTTCATTAACTGTGTCCCAATTGGCACACAGACGCCCATTATCATCGACCATCACAACTGTGTTACAATTGCACGTTGTGTTTGCTTATTTTTAAAGAAGTCTGTTATTTGGTCAAATGAGTTTAAATCAGAGATTATTATTTCCACCCCCCCGTGACTTTGTGAGACGCAGAACATGTAAACAGATGATATTCGTGCGTGTGGATCCCAACAGGAAGCATAGAGGAGGAGGTGTGAAGGTGTGGGTGTGCTTTGGTGACTCTGTCTGGGATTTATTTAGAATTAAAAAACAAAAGGCACACAAGCTACTGTTTACAGGTTCACACTTCAACCCTATTCTAACCACATTTCAGCCTGACAATCAAAGGAGGAAAAATCTTAGACGTGATTCATTGTTGGATCAATTTCCCACCCAGCAGCTTGCCAGCTAAGAGTGGTCGACAGGTATGATATAACTTGATTACGAGTTCAGTGATTGGAGACGGTGGATTTTTGGGATCAGAGAATGGCAGCTTTCCATTTACCTTGGTATGGGCTACAATTACACGCTGCCAATCATTGGGGTAATTTCAACAGAGGTGGTAAAAGTACTCAGAAGTTATACTCAAGTAAAAGTATTTGTACTTAAATACACTATTACTCCAGTACAAGTAGAAAGTACTCAATTAAAATATCACTTGAGTAAAAGTACAAAAGTATCCGATTTAAAAAGTACTTAAGTACTGGAAGTAAAAGTAAATATTCAAATTAACTGTAAATATCAATAATTAATCAAAGCAATTGTTTTCGGGTGATATCCAATGTTTTTATTGAACAAATTATAACATTATATACTGCAATTAAGATTAAGATCAGATTTCCTATCAATGAAGCACCTTAAAAGGATAGTTCACCCAAAAAATGAAAATTGTGTCATCATTTACTCACCCTCAAGTTGTTTCAAACCTGTATGAATTTCTTTCTTCAGCTTATCTCTGCAAGATAGATAGAAAGAATGAATTCATATATGTGCATTTCCCCAAGTATAAAACTGTTATAAACAACCATATACGGTAGCTTACATGTGGCTTGGCAGCTTTATTGAAACAATTGTTTACAAGTTATCAATGCAGTGATAGATAGCTAAGTTAGCAAAGGGTGTGCTGGCCTCACATGATGTAAGAGCTGCCCATGTGTGGCACAGGAAAAATCCACATTCACTTTTTATAATTTACATTTCTGAAATTATCTGCTGTTATTTTGTAACCTGTTTAATGTCATGGTGGTGTGCTGTGCAGTGAGATGTTTTCACATTAAACAGTATGCAGTGAAAGAAAAAAGTTTGGGAAACACTGAGCTAACGTTAGTATGGCAACTTTGACTCCAAGTCTACCCCGACTGGATCATCCATGACCGATGGATCGGCAGCATGCAGGGAAGAACCAACCATTTTCCAATAAAAAAACTTAACCTCATCAGGAATCGATGCTGGTCACGCTCCTGAACTGTTAATTTTCACTAGTGAATATGAATATCCACCGAATGTCCATCGTAAAACTAACTTTACCGCGCTATCAATATTGACTATTGTTAGCTAGGCTAGCTGTGTACAAGGCACATTTCAATATGAAATCAAATCACTCGGCAAACAATAGTAACACAAATAACGTTAACTCACCTCAATATGTTTTTCCAAATTTGAAGGTGAAGTTTGAAAGGCTGAAATGTCATTTACCCGTGGCAGGCAAAGTTGACATCTCAACAGATACGAATCTCCCTTGAGACCAATGAATTTGAACATATCCGGTAGATATGGCCATGGGTGATGATCCCTGTCGGTGTCGGGATCTCATTGCTGGGCGTGCTGGCAGCGAGAGCTGCGTGTTCACCTGTTTCAACGTCGGACATCTTCTACTTCACAATGACGGACTGACAACAACTAGCATAGGCTAGCCTGTGTGCGCGTGTGCTGGGAAAGAGCTCGCGGCCTTTTTTAAAGGAGCCCTACGGCCTCGCGCATTGTTTTTTTATTAAGAAAAACACGTTTTTCATTGTTTTGGAAAGCCAGTGTAATAATACTTGGAGCGGCCATGGGAAAATGTATCGGAGTAAAAAGTACATTTTGTCTTTAATATTGTAGTGGAGTAAAAGTAAAAGTAGATGCAAATAAAAAATACTCAAGTAAAGTACAGATACCCGAAAAAAATACTTGAGTAAAGTAACGAAGTATTTTTACTTCGTTACTTACCACCCCTGAATTTCAAGGAAGGAATATATGGGCTGTAATATCCTGAGAGAACAAGAGAGGGATGAGTCATGCTGAACTACGAAGCCCTCGCAGAAAGGAGAAGAGTGAGGTGGCCACCGCCAATACAACTCCCAGACTCATATTTCTGGAGCCGCCGCAGTAAGGCTGCCCAGCATGAGGCCGACACACTCTCTCTAGCTAAAGAGTGTAGAGAAACATCTGGATCTGGTTCACTTACCGTATATTCAGTGATGATCCACCCGTTGACGGAAAATATAGGATGAATTTTAAAATTGGATGTGTTTAGTTTGCAACAGGACAACGGCATAATGGCAAAACATGATGCTGAAACAGTTAAATAGTTTTGGGGAATAAATGCTCTTTATGACTTTACTTTCTTGCTGTTCTTTTAAACGATTAGGAGGACTGGAGCCATTGGACCATGGCACATTGATCAGGCCCGGGTCTGTCAGGCCCAAGTCCTCCTGGTTATGATGCAAGTCAAGTGGTTGCCTGGCGATCCATCCGGTTACTGCACTCACCCCATCTGATTAACCCAGTCCTGGTCAAGCAGCTAACTTGGATTCTGTTTACAGACTCTGAACAGAGCATCATTTAATCATTATTGTACGGCACATGCGGAGGAGTGATAGCCATCGGACGGAGACTTCAAGCAGTCATCAAATGCAATATACATTTTTCATTTATTTGTCATGATACATGAGGTTCCCTGAAATGAGCTGGGCACCATGTATCGAAAGCTAACTTGGCTGTATAACATCAGCCTAGCCATGAGGTCTGCCTTTACAATTTTAAAGAGCTCACTGAATTTGAGCGTGGTACTGGGGTTTGCCTAAGCTTCTTAATTCTACTGAAGGGAAATATTAATGCCTCAGCTCACCAAAAGATTTTAGAGAATTCTACGGTTCTAAATATGTGAAAAGATTTTGGGGAAGGCCCTTTTCTGTTCCAGCATGAATACACCCCAGTTCACAATTTCAGGTCCATAAAGGCATGGGTGGATGTTTGGTGTGGAATAACTTGACTGGCCCACACAGAGCCCTGACCTCAGCCCTATCGAACACCTTCGGGATGAACTAGAACGGAGATTGTAAACAAGGCCCTCCTGTCTGACCGATGCTCTTCTGAAAATAGTTGCAGAAATTCCAACAGACTTACTCCAAAATCGTGTAGAAAGCATTCCCAGAAGAGTGGAACCTGTTATAGCTGCAAATGGGGGAGCAACTCCATAGTAATGTCTATGGATTGAGAATGGGACGATACTCAAGCTCCTGTAGGTGTATTGTGTCCCTGTAGTTTTCTCCATATTGTGTACCCTGTGTCTAAATTCAAATGCTTATGAACTGCACTGTATCATATTAAAATATATTATATTTAGAGTCGTTGACATCACCTCTTGTATTTACATTACAGGCGCACCTTTAAGCACGTTCATCTAACATTTAATACAGTTAACAAAACGAAATAATTTGATGGGTCAATAAACAGTAGAAAATCTGTCAGAAACTCCACTACCCGTAACATCACATCGCAGCAGAACTCCTGACAGGCCCATTTCACATGGTTTTGTAGCATTCTTTAGACATGTAGTCACATGAAAACAGATAAAGCCACACACAGTCTGACAACCACGACAGGAGCGTAGTGTGCCCTGAATTTCAATGAGCGTGACAACGTTATATAACGAACACGTGCGCTTGTCCGAAACTTTGTTTCATGTTTCGTGAAATAAACACATCCCCATATTTATTTATTTTGCTGTATTGAAAAAAAAAGTCAGGGCTTACAATATTTTAATTTAACATGCTTCACTTGCAGTACGTAACGACTCGACAATGCCAGAAGGACAGATCAGGCCAATTAGTACAAATATATTGTCGTTATTCTGCTGATTCAAATAGCGGCGACCTTGGCGATCTGTTTGATGATAATTAGCGTCACACTGTCTCATTACAAAACAAAAGCGGATTATTAACAACAGTTTTCCTAGTTCGACCCACACAGAGTATGTAGAGAATTAGGATCAATAGGTTTATATGCTGCCTGAGCTATTTTATCAAATACAAATCTCCATATCGTGAGAAAAATACGTCACATTGCTTGATTTTTAGCTGAGTTAATGAATGGTGCAGTTACCTGACAGCCTAAGCGCTTTTTAATTTACTTGGCGCTCGGTTAACAACGCTAGTCATTAGTCATGTTGAAATCTATGATTCTAGAGTTTGGAGAAAAAGCTGGGTAAAACATCACACAGGCAAATTAACAATTCCTCGGAAAAACTTGAGTGGCATGAGAGCCTGGCTGCTTTAGGGTCTGTATAAAGGACAGTCATTTTCTTCTGAACAATTATAGTGATCTATATTTTCTCACCATCATAGCTATCATTACAATGTCTTCAAGGGGCTAACTGTAGAGTTTTCTGTTTTAAAGTCATGTTAAAAAATAGGAAAATGTCCATAATATAGTTTCAGTAAAAGTGCAAAGGCTTTAAAATAGTGAAATATTTCACAACATGCATAAAGAAACAAATAAATGTTGTGCATGTAAATATGTATCTAAAATTATAAGAAATGCTAACTCCGCTAACAACTGGGCCCACTAACTAGCCATTTTTCAACTGCAACCCTAACCCCCTTTGACTTCCTTTACAGCCACTGCAGCACCACACTGGGCCCAGTGGTTAGGCCTACACTGGGTCCAAGCTTGGGTCCTCTGCATTGCAACACACGCGGCAACACACCCAGCCGTCTTTGTAAACGTTCCAACTGTTTGAACGAAACGATACAAAAGGTATAGGTATTTAGATAGATAACCAGCTAGCTAGCCACCCGAAATATCATATCAGCTAGCTCTAATAAGAAGCTGCACATTTCTTTGGTCAGAGATTCAGGGGTTTATTGTTTGGAGGATGTGTGGCAACGAAGCAGGAGGCTAATAATGTTTATTCAGTGCTTTGTCTCCAACAGCATCGGTCGCCCGGCCTGGAGTGGCTCTGTGTTGTTCGCTTCAACCACAACACTAAGCTATGTGAATTCATTGGTTTAAAATCGTACAGACCAGTAATTGACTGTCCAGGCAAAGCAGGAGAATACAAAAATCATCACACTTCTCTCACAGAGAGCGAGGCTTGACTTGAAATGTGAGTTCTGAGCTTTAAAGAAAGCAATAGCAAGTGAGTGAACACGATTTCACAAATTGAAATTTGAGTAAACAGTGTTTACATGTGTTCGCACTTTGCTACACCCCCGGTTATATCGATGGAGAAAATCGATTGTTGCTAAATCGTTTGCTGAAGAGAAATGCAGGGGTGACTTACAGCTCCCTGAACATCGGCATTATTTGAGGTTCGAACCGAACCGGCGATGTGAACTACGACCGGACTAAAGGAAAAACCGCCAACGCGTGAAAACGGAGTGAGAAAAATCCTTATTAGCTTAACAACATAGAAAAAGGCCAATAATCCTGTTTTCAGGAGATGAGTGATCATGGCCTTTGTGAGAGCGTCGAAGCAACACAATCAATAGCAGTAATTTAGGCCCCTGTGTGTGTTTTGCACTCTGCCAACCGCTCTGTGGTACGGACGAGCCCTTTCATTCATCAGGTCGGTGCGCCGCGCAAGACGGCTACACACTCCGGGGGGCAAGACAAGTGAACTCGAAAGTCACGAAGACAAGGCCGGAACGACGGGGGGAAGAAAAAACAAGATGGAGTTACGTTGGCTTTTTTTTACTACCCCCCAGTACTGTGTCACCCCTGGTTGTCTTCGAGATGTCTATTTAACGTCGCTTCTTTCACTGGTGTTGATTGGATCAACAAGGCTTACAGTTATGAGAGACCGGGACCTCTGAGGGCCTGTGAAGCTGTAGAGATTGGTGGAAATTGGCTGTGAACTACGCCGGGTGTCCATGTAGGTTGAGAGACACCAACAAGTGTCGATAACAACTTAATGCCACAAAGATGTCACGTTTCGTGTCAAGTCTTTTTATTTGTCATGAACTGAACCAGCAAACAAACCAACAAATGTAGGACACAATACTAACGCACTAGTTATATGAATGAAGAAAAGGGTTAAAACCTAAAGTGACACAAACTGCATTGGAAGAATATATTTTTTTGGCAGCAGTAATTGTTACAATCGGAGCATCATTTCATAGTAAAAAAGGAGACTGGTAGAAGCAGTGGTAAACTGCACAAGGCAAGAATGTAAGTTTACTTCAGGTTTTAACCAGTCTTATGGACTGCAAATAGAAGATGTCTCTGAACCTGGCTATGAAATATTATGTTCGAGAAGTAAACCTGTATGTCTGACTGTAATCAAATGATTGTGATTCCTTCATCTAGCTCCTGGTCTTTGTCAGGCACCGCATTTGGATAGATGTCCTGGAAGTGTGGGAGATTGGCCCGGTTCTGTAGGGGACATTGGAGCCGAGCAGCCTGTTGGAATTGTCTTATGGGTGCTGCACAAGTATTTAGAAAAGACCCAGGGTTGCAAGCTAAATGTTTATAGTTGCCTAGCAACATTAAGTATTGTTGCACAGCCTTGGCAACGTTTGCCATTTATAGTTGTTATCTGAATGCTGAAGAACTAGAAAATTGCTCATTCTCTTTAGTCGTGCTCCGTCTATCGTATCAAGTTGGGATCCCTCTCCTTCCTTAAGTCAGCAATCTCCTCCTTCGCTTGGCTGACGTCGCCCTGTTACCCTGGCACAACAATGCTAGTTTGCTGACCTCCTTCCTGTAGGCGGACTTGTCGTCGTTGGCTACTCTGTTGATAGAGTCAGCGTCATGCACAGGCACATTGTGAACTGGGTGAACAGGGGGCGAAGCACAGGGCTGAGGACACACCCTTGGGGAACCTCGGTGTTAAGAGGCAGTGACAAGGAGGTGTTGTTCTCAGTTCTCACAGCCTGACTTCTTTCCAACGGAAAGTCCAATATCCTATCGCACAGCATGGCGCCTCACCCGGTGTTCCGGGTTTGGTAACAAGTTTGGCTGGAGAAGAATTGTGTGTGACGTTGAACCATAGTACGTAATGAACACCATAGGTTCTCAGCTTTTCGATGCTTGCTTCATCTGTGTGAACAGTGGGGAGAACGGCATCCTCTGTTGATCTGTTGGGGGGGGGGTTTCCGGAGTGTGTTCAATGGTTCTGGCGAACTGCTTTGATGTGGACCAGAACTATGATTTTATACTAACCCTTTGGCTGTGCTGGTCATCGTTTGAGTCCTACAGATGATAAAAACATACGTATAGCATCGCTACATTGGTTTAATTAACGTCTACACAGCGAGGTCCAAATGGCGATGTCTGGAAGGACTTGTTTGATATATTCAGTAAAACACTAATGACCTTCCTCCTCATCCCATAATCTCATTGGCTCTTACTTCTGCCAATCAAAGTAATTGGATCGATTCAAGTTCCTATTGGGAGGATGAGATACACACTGGCTCTATGTAATGTAAGCAAAAAAAAAACAAGACATGCTCTCGTTCTGAAGGGTTCCTTATCTCTAATCTAATTCACACGTATGTATTGAAGTTCTTAAACGATTAAATAATAAATTTCGCTGAAGTTAATAAAGCTATTCCAATTAAATAGTCAATTGCATCAGAAAAAAGTGTCCAAAGCTTGCCCTTCAGCGATTTACAATGATAATTACAATGACATCGTTTCATCTGTAGTGTTAGAGTGAAACTAAACCTCACCTGGGATCGAAAAGTCGGAACCACTCTTTTCACAAGTTTTGTGCAGTGCTAGCTGTATATTTAAGCAAACACAATACTTAGGGTGGATGTTTTAACAGACATATACTAAAAGTTAATGTTTAGCGGTGCATTGCTACATACTTGATACTTTTTTGGGCTCAATATTAATATTTACTGATTTACCTTCTTTGATTTTGAAACTAGTTTGCTAGTCAAGTTGACTTGTTGTTATTATTAGAATGAAGACAAGCAACTAGCTTGCAAAAAAATAAATGCCATCCGTGAAAGATCTTTGTAGATATTGGTAAGTGAACACAGACAACACATCCAGTATAGCACATCTGGTGAGAATTTACAAATCCAAAATAATGCGTGCAGTAATGGCTCAGTAAACGCTCACCTTCAGTGCTTTCACCTTCAGTTTAAACCAGGACTCGTCTCAACAAACAAATGTCCTGGTTGATTCGCACAACTCGGTCACGATAAATATTGTTCATATTTAGCAAAACCCACGAGCATTTTAAAGACGTATTTACTCTTACCTGGCAATGGTGACAGAAATAAATGCAGCAGTCGGAGAGTGGGAAAGGGCTGTACAATTATAGATAAGCTACTGTTTCTGAAGAAAACCACCCTGCATGTAAAAGTCCCACTCTGCTCCAGGGATTCATTCACTCTGTTCTAATATAACAGATATTTTCATTTGATAGATTTTTCTGCACTTTCTCACAGTACGGGTGATTCCAGTACAGATATTTCCGAGATCCAAATCAAATATGTTAATCCCATCACGGACATTGTGCAAAACCTGTTGTTGTCCACAAATCAGTCAACAAATCTGTGACATAGAAAGTGCCACAGAAGAGATTGTTCGAGGAGATTAAGGGAACAAATGTAAATACCCCGGTCGCCACGCACAACCCCCACCCGTCAGCTCCACTAAAATTGCCCAGCTTTTGCTTAATTCTACACTATCTGTTGTTACTGTAGCCTGTGTGAATCTAGGTCAATGGAAGCTGTTGATGTGGTTTCACGTGAAATATACCGTCTGTGATATATGTGATATAGAATGCACGTCCCCTGATAAGCAGTCTGTTTTAAATATTCGAACATATGTCAATGCAATATTCGATTCAAAACTATCGACCGATAAATGTAACAAAATGTTGGTGTTGAAAAAGTGAGTACTTTCCAAGCTTTAATGGCCGGTATTGTCCCCTTTCGCTGAAACAACTTCATGTTGCTTTTTTCTTGCATCGACTGGCAGGGATTTTTGCCCCACTCTTCTTCCTGCCGCCTGCTTCAACTGTGTGATGTACGAGGGCTTTAATGTATGTACAGCCCGTGTAGAGTACCCAAACGGCATCAATAAGATTTAGTTTTTTTTTCATAACCTTCCCCTCAACAATTCTTGTGTGAAATATGGAATTTATGCTTCACTCAACGATAATATTATACAATATTATTTATGGTTTATTTGAGGTTCTAGTGACGGCTCTTCGCTGCACCTTTTTTCAACACCGTTTGTTTACATTTTGTGTCTAACATCGGGGGCCAAATATCTCGATCTTGGACTCACCTGTCCAGAGCTGATTGTTCCGGTACCTAGGAGTTTTCTCAAGAGCAGAAGCTTTTTCCTGACTGACTACATAGGCCAAGGTGGTGCTGTCTCTGACCGTTGTGTGGCCTAAGACACCCGCAGATACTGGTTCGTGACACTCACGCATTACATCTTGGCATATGGAAGAGGGGCATTGTTACAGGTGAGTATTATCCTTGAAACTCCACTACAAAGAATTTCCTAATGTAATATTGCAATACTGTACAATTTTTAGCAGAGTTGGAATGAATCGTTTTTATCCGAGCATCACATTTGTGTGAATAAGTCATGGCCAGATGTGGGTGAGACATTTATTACACAAGTGGAAAAAAATGTCATCCCATTCATTTTGACACTTTTCTATTACTCAGAACAGGGTTTCACCTTGAGCTCAGAGTGGATTGAAGTGACTACATTACAGTAATTGGGATGTCCACTTTACACTGTATTCCAGATTGTGTGGTCAATATATTGCAAAAAGCCAATCTACTGGACTCATCGTTTTTCATTGCATTGTGTGTGAGTATGGGATTGTGTATAAATATGGATATGAAAATGGTGCCAGCTTGTCAAAATCATCAGAAAAACTGTGTTTATCTGTGTTCCATAGATTCGCCATCCCACTAATCTTACACGAACATCTCACGAGCAATCTCTGGTGAACCCGGTTGACCTAGAAAACACCAAACTTCTTCAACCTAATTTCCATTGCTTTTAACAGCATATTATCCTCTCCCACATTCCACTTCTGAAATCAGAGGTTTCACCTTTATTTGACCTCAGGGAGAGGGAGGGTGTCTTTCTAATATGATGTGGAGATCAGCTTTTTGGTCGCCCGGATCTAGCACACAAGTGCTAATGAATTATCTGTAAAACACGCTGATGTGTAGACTGGCGTAAGAGGCGACGTTTGCAGAAAAAAAAAAGAATGTTTTTAAATTGTCTTCTGATATTTTCACTTCGCTGCATTACAAACAGACTGCAATATGTAACTGAGATTTTACAGAATGGGGCTTTGATGTGACATAATATATTTAAAGAATAAATTGCGTGACAATCCGGATAACGGGCTAAACAATGAGTTACATGTAATGTTTCCACAGTAAAACTGACTTCTAAACTGTGCCATTATTAAATAAGAGCAGGTTTTACGCTTTGTCTGTCCAAAATAAAAAGCGAGATATGTATTATTTTAAGAAAGAGAAAATATGTGGACACACGAGGAGAATATAAAACCTTAGAGAATTATTTAAATGAGACAGACCAGAGTGTACTCCTGGCATTGAAAGTTCATCCACCCTTTCAGTCGACACTCACAGGGAAAAACAAATCCAATCTCTATTCATTGTTTTCTTTACAAAGAAGGAAGTGTGCTAGGGACAAATTTGGAACGGGACGCCCCCCAGTTAAAACAAAACTGGCATGGCCAAATTACACACACTCACTTCTATCCCCTGCCACTGTTTTGCACTCCTCTCACATTCTGACACACGCGCTCAACCAACAAATCGAAGCTGCCAGCAGACCTTAAAATTACAACGCAAGAGCACATCAAATTTAGGATAAAAACTCATAGAATCATGCTAAAACAATGTGGCCCAGGTATTGAATCGACATGAGAGGCAGGTGTGGGAGAGGAAGGTGTAGTAGAGGCAGCTGTAAGAGAGGCAGCTGTAGTAGAGGCAGCTGTGCGAGAGGCAGGTGTAGTAGAGGCAGCTGTGGGAGGCAGCTGTGGGAGAGGCAGGTGTGGGAGAGGCAGCTGTAGTAGAGGCAGCTGTGGGAGAGGCAAGTGTGGGAGAGGCAGGTGTGGGAGAGGCAGCTGTGGTAGAGGCAGCTGTGGTAGAGGCAGCTGTGGTAGAGGCAGCTGTGGGAGAGGCAGCTGTAGTAGAGGCAGCTGTGGGAGAGGCAGTTGTAGTAGAGGCAGCAGTGGGAGAGGCAGCTGTGGGAGAGGCAGGTGTGGGAGAGGCAGCTGTGGGAGAGGCAGCTGTAGGAGAGGCAGCTGTACTAGACGCAGCTGTGGGAGAGGCAAGTGTGGTAGAGGCATTTCTGGGAGAGGCAGCTGTGGGAGAGGCAGGTGTGGGAGAGGCAGCTGTAGTAGATGCAGCTGTGGGAGAGCCAGCTGTAGTAGAGGCAGCTGTAGTAGAGGCAGCTGTGGGAGAGGCAAGTGTGGGAGAGGCAAGTGTGGTAGAGGCATTTGTGGGAGAGGCAGCTGTAGTAGAGGCAGCTGTGGGTGAGGCAGGTGTGGTAGAGCCTCGGCCTATTAGAATTGGATAATAGCACACATGCATCTCTCACACTCCTTTAAAACTTCCAGAGAGGCTATAGACCGGGCCAACATAAGATAGACAGCGAGTGTACATTGGCTACAGTTGCACATGTTGACATATCCACTATATGAATACTGATACCTCGCAGACGATTCTCTCCATTATAAGACATTACTACAAACCACTGAGCTCAGTAATTGCAAATGAACTCGTGTCAACATCTCAGCTTTAATCATGTGTTTTTCCCCCGCAATCATAAAAGTATTAAAATTGATATTACATGTCGTAATTAATTTATTATTTGTGTTTTATCTTGATATTATATTTCATTGCGCTGAATGAAATATAAAATAGATTTTCCCCCAAATGGCCCCCTGTAGTGCGATTGGCTTGCCAGGGAATGTTTTGATGATGTTTTGAGGAGAGAAGGCTAGCTCTCTGTAGAATCGAGGCTGACCGTCGAAAAAGATTCGATGTGCCGCTGCTTCACTCTGACAAAATACTGTCGAGATGAAAAGGTGAGATCTCTCAGATTGTACTTTGATTAGTTAACTTAGATGTCAGTGTCAAGTTATGACAGCAATTAGCTAACTATGTACTAGACGTTCTTAGCAAAAGCGCGTATAATGCTAGTTAGCAGTAGCAGTAATTTAGAATGTTTTTTACGTAAGTACCACATACACACCCTAAAGATGCATTATTAATATGTACCACATATCCACCATGAGGAAATACAGTGTAAATGACTGGCAGGGCAAACCACAGAAGTTTGAGCCGACACGTTTTATTTGTTTATATCCAGCATGATTAGAAAAAAAGACGCCAATATCAGCTGCCAGCAGACATTTCTCTGTCACTCAAAGTATGAAACGATGTTTGCTCCTCATTGCTCTGTGCCAATTCTACTCCCTGTCGCCCGTGGCGGGGGTGGAGACTCTGTGACTGGGGAGCACACAAGAGGCAACCCAGAAGATGAGTGACACACACACACACACACAGGCAGCTAGGGATCCGAAATGCAGAAAGTACCTTACGCTGTGATGTTGTCAAGGGGAGGTGACCTACCAGGGTGACAGTCATTAAGTTCCAGTGTGGCTTTCCATTTGTCAGTCAGCTGTTCTCATTATCGATCTCTGGCCTGTGACTGACAGAGGCTGGGCAGTCTTATTGTCAATCAAACATATGACTCACTCAGAGCTGCCTGTGGTGACCGCAGCTGGCAGTCGACACCATATGAGGCCCATATATGACTGGAATGAGAATGTCTGTTCTGGTACTCACAGTATATTTATATAGACCCAGTTCTATTGTCATATAAGAGTAGAGTCATAAAAGACTCCCGTATGGAAGAATTTGTGAAAAGATAAAAGGTAATGGAATTATTTTGTTTAATGGTTAATTCATGATCAATTGACCAATTGGGTGATTTGTTCATGCAAAAAATTAACGTTTGGTCGTTTGTGCGGTGGTCGATATAAATTTGAGTTATTAAATTTGAAATACTCTGAATAGTAAAAGAAAAGCTAACACTGAGAGAGCTTTGGATAAATAGTTTAAGATTAATAAGTGGGAACAACCTCTGACATCATCAACCTGACTGTGTTTGGAACAACCTCTGACATCATCAACCTGACTGTGTTTGGAACAACCTCTGACATCATCAACCTGACTGTGTTTGGAACAACCTCTGACACATTCAACCTGACTGTGTTTGGAACAACCTCTGACATCATCAACCTGACTGTGTTTGGAACAACCTCTGACATCATCAACCTGACTGTGTTTGGAACAACCTCTGAAATCATCAACCTGACTGTGTTTGGAACAACCTCTGACACATTCAACCTGACTGTGTTTGGAACAACCTCTGACATCATCAACCTGACTGTGTTTGGAACAACCTCTGACACATTCAACCTGACAGTGTTTGGAACAACCTCAGACATCATCAACCTGACTGTGTTTGGAACAAACACTCTGACTTCATCAACCTGACTGTGTTTGGAACCAACACTCTGACATCATCAACCTGACTGTGTTTGGAACAACCTCTAACATCATCAGCACCATCTGATCCAAAACTCACCGCACAATCACAAACTCAATGTGGGGTAAAACAAAAAAGTAACTATAAAAAGGGGCAAAAAAGGGCAATTAATTGATCTTTATTTTAAAAAATGAAGAACAAAATGTGTTGCATGTATGTACTTTCCATATGGAGTCTCTAAATGACATTGATGTTAAATGTAACACACACACACACACACACGCCCATGCAGTCAGTCAATGCTCTTTCCCAAAGGTAAGGGTCAATCCTCCTATCTATCAGACTGTCTCTCCTTGGATTAATGCACTGCTAGACCAGACAGTACGACGGTCGTTAATCAGGCTGACCTTTTAAGGTCATACAAAACAGCTTAGGAGCCATCGCTCCAATATGCCGTATGTCATCCTGTAATGGCAGGTCAAGACTCGTCTGTTATGTGTGTTAACAGGGGATGAGATGAGCCGAGCCCAAGAGATTGAGAGCAGACGGGACCACCTGTGGTGCGCTGAAACTCATTCTGTCTGGTTGTATTTACAAGTGGCACCCTAATCCCTCCGTAGTGCACTACGTCCTGGTTTGGACGCGGGCAGACTGTCTGGCTAACAGCGTCAAAGGTCGACAAGAAGAGCAGCAGCTGGTTTGAGAGTCTGAGTCTAATGTGATGTATGTGCAAAGGTGACTTCACGAGAGTTGTGTTCCGATGGATAATATCTGGGACTCGCAGCCCAGACCTTTACGGACCGCCTTGATTAATCTATCGTTAATGGGTTCAATATGGGCTATGGGGAGAGACGATTAATTTTAGCTGCCATTGAGGGATTCATTCCAGGTGCTAGTTGACTAGTAAACTAGTCAGTTCAATAAATAATATATATATATATATATAAACCAAATTGTAATAAGACATTTTATTAAAATAAGGGGCTTACATGTTTGAGTTTTTTTTTCCTTGTCCCAGATGAACAGGGCTTTATTATGCATTTGTTTTTAGAAGCCGATCGATTTATTAAATGAGATTAACAGTAGTGAAAAAAATATTGAAATAAAATATGAATCTGATTTGGTAATACATAATCTGATTTGAATCTGATTCGGTATTCATATTTAGGGGTTGGTTTGGGTCTGTTGGCGGTAACATGTTGTCACTCTGGCTCTAAATAGGCTACAGTGGGGCGCACAGATTGAGCTTAGCACAAACTATGATTTACCTGAATGTGATTGGTCAAGACCGTGCATAGAGCTCACAGAGCTAATCAGATGCTGACAGAGAAATTATCTGTGTAACTAATTAAGGTCAAATGAGAAATCATGAGGCCGTGCCAGAGATTTGACCCTATTTGTCATCTACTCGCATGTATTTTATCTAACCATATCAAAGGTGGCGTAGAAAATGACTGTAATTGGAAGGCAGGTAATTGATGACATTTCAGTTCAGACGTGTTCAGGCTTCGGCAAATGTAATTAACATGGTACCTAACACCCCCCCCCCCAAGATATAATTTCCTTCTCAAAAGAGTCTAATAACGCATTTCAGACATATTATTTGGAAGTGTGCAATAACGCCATGCTGTCTTTTCCTCATATAATTGTTACTAAGTTAACATAATATCAAATTATTTTTTACTTGGAAATACCATGAATCAGTGAAACATTTTACAAATTCTACCTTGGGTAGGTGAGAAAAAGTACCTTTTGGGTTCGTAGCTTTAATGATTCAAGCGATAAAGATGTAGGTCAATTACACAATGCAAATTATGCTCATTGCAATGGTCTGTAGTCTATAATCGTTAACAGAATATTAATTTAGTATAGCCTAAAGCCGTTTTGTTGGTATTAAAGGTTGATTGGCCAAGAAGCATGGCCGAATAAAATCCTCGGCATCCCTGTCACTCTCTTCAAATCCATATAAATGTATGCAAATTTGAAACGCTCATTATTACAAAAAGTTATAGCATCTAAAATCTTAAACTTAAAGTGGGCTTGCCCAATCATGTCAGGATTTGTTTGGAGATGGTCGCTTAAAAGGTTTTGGAGATGATATATCTTGAAATGTATTTTCAATGCTTGGCATCTATTATTTTATTGAACCAAATACAAAGTGGAACAGTTTGAGGAAGTGAAAAAAAAAGAAAAGAAACCCGACTTTTAGTTCTGATCAGAACAAACGATCTTGTTGAGTGTGTTCTACTCAGTAGTTATCCGTTTATTCTTGGTAGTCAGATGGGGAATTCATTGATGGGGTTAATGCCTCCTCTCCAAATATTAGCTCATTAACATTACCTCAGATGAGTTCATTAGCATTACCTCAGATGAGCTCATTAACATTACTTCAGATTATCTTATTAACATAACCTCAGATTAGCTCATTAACATTACCTCAGATTAGTTCATTAGCATTACCTCAGATTAGCCCATTAACATTACCTCAGATTAGCTCATTAACATTATCTCAGATTAGTTCATTAGCATTACCTCAGATTAGCTCATTAACATTACCTCAGATTAGCTCATTAACATTACCTCAGATTAGTTCATTAGCATTACCTCAGATTAGCTCATTAACATTACCTCAGATTAGCTCATTAACATTACCTCAGATTAGTTCATTAGCATTACCTCAGATTAGCTCATTAACATTACCTCAGATTAGCTCATTAACATTACCTCAGATTAGCTCATTAGCATTACCTCAGATTCGCTCATTAACATTACCTCAGATTAGCTCATTAACATTACCTCAGATGAGCTCATTAACATCACCTCAGATGAGCTCATTAACATTACCTCAGATTAGCTCATTAACATTACCTCAGATGAGCTCATTAACATTACCTCAGATGAGCTCATTAACATTACCTCAGATGAGTTCATTAACATCACCTCAGATTTGCTCATTAACATTACCTCAGATGAGCTCATTAACATTACCTCAGATTAGTTCATTAACATCACCTCAGATGAGCTCATTAACATTAGGCTACCTTAGATCCGCTCATTAACATTCACTCAGATTAGCTCATTAAAATGATCTCACCTGTGTACCTTACCAAGGAGCTAGGCGTGGTCAAGCGGTGGCTGTGCCAGATTCTTCTAGGTCTTGTAGTTTTCCTGGTCACGTTTGCTTTCGAACATGCCATGACTTAGCAGGTCCAACACATGCCTCACAGAGTGTGCTTCACAATGGGACATCGAACCAGCATCGCCCTAATGTGCCCCTGACCTGCAGACGTTTAGAAAAGATCAAGTAACGGCGAATATTCTCCCTATGTTGTGTCTTTAACCTGGGAAGGAAGTTATCATTAACCAGCATGTAGCTTGAATTGAGCCTAGCTCAACGCTAGCTCAGAGCAAATTGCCTCTTTCCCAGTCTGGAAAGAGTGTTTGTGTCTCTATTGTGAGTCTCCTCCTACTAGTCAATGGGGAAGGCTTTTGAAGCAGAATTGGCAATGAACCTCCGTAACTGCATTGTAATGCCTGGGGATCACTTCCCAGATGACCCACAATTTCTCACTTTGGGGCTCTATGAGGCAACTTGTGGTTTCTTCGGGTGGGCTGTGAAGCAGATTGTTGCTGATGTGTTTCCCAGTCAACAACGTGGATTACCAACGTGGAATACCAAATGTTCCTCAGTAGCGCCCCCCACCAGCCGGGGAAAGGTATTAGCACTCGCCTCACGCTCTTGATAGCTCTTCATTCCGTTGATGTGATTTAGCTCTGTAATTGACCTGTGACACATTTTCTTGAACTGCATTGTGCCAAATATGTATGTCTAGTGCGAGGTACTGTAAGATAAGATATATGCACCAATAGACGTTCACCCAGCACAACCAGAGGAGGACTGGCCACCCCCTCAGAGTCTGCTTAATCGTTAGCTAGGGCTAACAGCTGCCCCAATAATTAATTGCGCATGACCACTTTCCGCATCAGAGACTTGGGTTTTTTATTAAGACCTCAACACAAACCAAAGTGTTCGGGCCGGTTCCCATGTGCTGGTTTCTACCGAAGTAGGCGCTATATATAGCCTCCGCATGAAGGGTCTCTCGATCCGTCAGGACGGTTCTGGGAAGACCCGGTCGCAATCCCTTTAGTGCTCTTCAGTGGGAAGGCCTCTGGCTATCAGGTGGCATAATCAAACAATGGCTAGTTGCATGTCCGTCGAGTAAATGAGCAACTATTAGATAAAGGACTATCTCTGTCGGTTGTGTGAACCATCAATAAATGCTAAATGGCTAACCTTTTCATCAGTGCCAAATACTATGTAACACACAGTGTGACTAACGAGCTGCAGGCACTTCATCGGCAGGTCTTAACTTTGGTTCATTTTTAAAAGACATCTTCAGGAAACGGCAGCTGATGAGTGAACACGTGCAAAGTGTATCTCCGTTAGTAAGACACAAGTCACTTGTTCGGTCGGCGAATTACAGACGTTTGTGCGACAACTGTGTTTTACAGAACCTTTACTCTGATGAACACATGCAATACATGATTGCCTTATGCAGGCAGGTATTTTATCCATTGTGTTAGGTAACACTTGGGTTAGTGTAGAGCGTTAATGCATCCAGCTTAAGAGTAGCAGCTGGTGAAAGCGTAAAGCACACAGTAGAGTTCACTTTTGCATCACGCCGAGCTGGTCAACAGCCGGATGACAAACGACAGTCTGTCAACGTGATCGTGTTGCTAGTTAAGAAATTATTGATGAGTCGGAGTCCCCCAAAACACGTTTCCACAGCCAAGGACATGCAGTTGCAATAAGAGGAACCCATCACACATAACATGTGTTGCAATGTCGTCGCTGATTACAAAACAGCGCAATAGAGACTGATAAATAATGGTAGTCACGGCAACGCTTATCCTTCATCACCAGAGGCCATCTACTTATAGATAAACCAAACTGCTTTTTTAAACACCAACATTCGTTGCGAGTTCGCTGCCACCAACCACAATGGGAAGTCGAAAACATGGTTGTCGTTCAAACCGACTCTCTCCGGTTCCAGTGTGGAAAAAACATCCTAAAATGGACATTTGGTAATAATTTGTTTCAAACAAATACAGTGACATACAGACATTGAAAGACCTGCGTCAAACATACGCTAAATTGAGATATTTGTAAATGAAACTATGGCGTGATGTAATAAAACAAAATAATCTATTAATTTCACTATGACCTACTGCTGACAATAGGGCTGAACGAGCGAAGGGGGATCAGTGGAGTGTGTGAGTGTGTGTGTGTATGTGTTGAGAGAACGCTGCAGGCTAAGACAGCATTACAGGCACAGCAGACAGTGAGGGAGAATGTGGGTACTGTGTGTGTGTGTGTGTTGAGAGAACGCTGCAGGCTAAGACAGCATTACAGGCACAGACAGTGAGGAAGAATGTGGGTACTGTGTGTGTGTGTCCTTTTTGCACCGGCGCTGTTCTTTTATAGCTCAATGGCCAGCGCGCCAAGAGATATGTCATTATAAATGTGTCAAGTTTGCTAGGCTAGTTTTCAGGCCTTGGGTTTTGAGTGGTCACCGGGCTGGACATTTTCACTAGACCAAGCTACACTTGTGTTGAGACATCATCCCGAAGTGAACCTGGGTGTACATTGTTAAATAATATACGGTGTTGGGAAAAATACAGGCTACCGCTGTGATTGTGTTTACCTTGCATTTATGGTACCTACTGTAATTACAGTACCTACTTTAATTATGTGCACAGACACATAAAGGATAGTTAACTATGTTCGGGTGTGTGGACAGTATTGATCGTTCTGTAACTATCGATTGGAATAACTATCCAGCCGATTTGTTTTATGTTTATTCATGTATTGTAAGTAGTTATTATAGTGTCATGTCCCTAATGAGATTTTGTGTACAAAAACTGTTTTCAAAAGTGTTCAAGCGTTCCTGACAACTGGGAACACTCGCATCAAAAGCGTGCTTATCATACCCTGCTGGCGAAAATGACTAACTTTGTTTAATGCAAAATGTATAAACGTAAAATGCATGACAGAAAATCAAAAACTTGCAACAAATGTTATGACTTGTGATCTCATAAAAACCAAACAATAGCTTTTTACACAAAGCCATAAATGCATACACGTGCATTACATTATTTAATAGAAAACAACAAACACTACCCAGACCCCGGTCTCCTCCACCGACTTATCTCCGAAGCAGGAAATGACAGCTGTATCCAGGTAACCTCCAGCCTCGCCCCACCAAGGTGCAATGACAGCCAGTTACCGCTTATCTGCGGGGAGATCAGATTAGCACCGAAGCGACTGCATTGTTTTCCGCGGAGCCAAGAAGAGTTCGAGGGTGCTTCGCTTTGACTAATGGACACCCTGGGGTTGGTTTTTCTTTTTTTTTCGAGAAACTGCATAAAAGTGATAAGGGGGGAGTGAAATATGAGCCGTCGCGTTTCCGGCGCGAGACGCTGCTGTTTGATTTCCTCAGACAAAAGTAAGGAAAAGCCAGGTCCCATGTGTCAAAAGCCTGTCTCTTTGAATCGGACAAAAATCCATCAACTGACGAGACCAGGAGCCCTGCACCCCTCCCTACCTACTGTCTCTCTCGCCACTCTGTTTCTGTCCCGCAGACGGGGCCCGTCGAATCCGCCACTTTGTAAACAAGTGCTTTAACCCGCCGCCCGTCAAACATGTTCGCTCGACGGCTCCGCCGCTCATGAGCGCGTTGGATCTACATATGTCCACGGAAAGATTGTTAGTCCTTGAAATACGAAACAGGGGATTACGGCGTTTAGCGTTGCTGACACCCGAGGATGATTTATTCCCAGACAGGGCTATCGCGCTGTGACTTTAAGAGTGTTTAGGGTAGGTACAGAGAAAGGCCAAAGAAAGAGCAGCTGAGGTAAACGACATGCTCTGTGAAAGTGGGCATTCTCCTACATCAACTGTCTCCAGACCTGGCTCCTAGAGAGATTCTGTCCTGTTCGTTTGCACTCCATCCCTAATATAGCACACCTGACTGTAATGATTAGATGGTTAATAACGGTATGTCGAAGTGAAAACAACCAGGACAGTAGCGCACCGGGAACAGGCTAGGACACACCTGTCCTATACATTCTTTAGGAGTTCATATGTGGTAGGATAAGAGAGAAACGTTCATTTTTCGCCTTTGTGTTTTGCTTCACAACTCTTAGAGTTAAATATGTTTGGCATTCTGCCCTTCTGATGTAGGGGCCGGAGGTCCAGAACCACGATGTGCACCAGCCCAAAAAGGCAGGTCCGAGCCTCGAGAGAAAGATGTAAACATATTGATATTTCCCAAACTGAAATAGGTCAGCGTGAGATTTCATACAGTAAGAAATGGCTTCAGCTGGCGGACTGGTGAACGGCCAGAGGCATGATGGGACGTGCAAGGTTTTTCTATTCGGTTGAGTGGCCTGATCGTAGAATGGGTGAAGATCACTACTGCCACTCGCTGGTGAGTTCCGGTACTGCATCACTCCACCAGAATGGTTTTGATGCCGGGCGATGCTCTCATCTGTATTTGCTGGGCCTGAAGTGTGTGGGTTTAGTGATATGAATCGTGATTTCCACTTGGCCGTGGGCATCGGCGGCCAAACACAACAGAGAAACGAAAGGACATCCTTTTCGTTGCGGATCACACAGCCACCCGCCCGCGGCGTTTCTGGAAGCCCCCACGCAGGAGAGAAATCAATGAAGATGTTTTAGACTTGGCTGCTGTACAGTCGTTTTTCATACACCACGTTCTAGCACGTTGCCTGCGGTTAGAAATCAGGAGTGGTGTGAGCGGAGGCACTGTATGTGCTGTCTATTTCCACATTGAGTCATCAACCTATAATAAAATGAGTTGTTATTCAGTCTGTCCTTATTTTGGACATGGAGAGGTGTGATACATATTGAGGACGACAAGGATGGAACTTATCATTCTGCTTCCTTGATTCTGATAATCATGACATTTATGCCAGTGATGATAATGATGGTGTTGATATTAATGATGGTGTTGGTGATAATGATGATAATGATGATAATGATGATAATCACGGTGTTGATGATAATGATGATGTTGATGATAATGATGATGATGATAATGATGATAATGATGGTGTTGATGATAATGATGGTGTTGATGATAATGATGATGATGATAATGATGGTGTTGATGATAATGATGATAATGATGATAATGATGGTGTTGATGATAATGATGATGATGATAATGATGATAATGATGGTAATGATGATAATGATGATAATAATGGTGTTGATGATAATGATTATAATGATGGTGTTGATGATAATGATGGTGTTGATGATAATGATGATAATGATGGTGTTGATGATAATAATGGTGTTGATGATAATGATGGTGTTGATGATAATGATGGTGTTGATGATAATAATGGTGTTGATGATAATGATGGTGTTGATGATAATGATGATAATAATGGTGTTGATGATAATGATGATAATGATGATAATGATGGTGTTGATGATAATGATGATAATGATGATAATGATGATAATGATGATAATGATGGTGTTGATGATAATGATGATGATGATAATGATGATAATGATGGTGTTGATGATGATAATGATGATAATGATGGTGTTGATGATAATAATGGTGTTGATGATAATGATGGTGTTGATGATAATGATAGTGTTGATGATAATAATGGTGTTGATGATAATGATGGTGTTGATGATAATGATGGTGTTGATGATAATAATGGTGTTGATGATAATGATGGTGTTGATGATAATGATGGTGTTGATGATAATGATGACAATGATGGTGTTGATGATAATGATGTTAATGATGATAATGATGATAATCACGGTGCTGATATTAATGACGGTGCTGATATTAATGACGGTGCTGATATTAATGATGGTGCTGATATTAATCACGGTGCTGATATTAATCACGGTGCTGATATTAATGACGGTGCTGATATTAATCACGGTGCTGATATTAATGGCGGTGCTCATATTAATCACGGTGCTGATATTAATGACGGTGCTGATATTAATCACGGTGCTGATATTAATCTTGGTGCTGATATTAATGATGGCGCTGATATTAATCACGGTGCTGATATTAATGACGGTGCTGATATTAATTATGGTGCTGATATTAATCACGGTGCTGATATTAATGACGGTGCTGATATTAATGATGGCGCTGATATTAATCACGGTGCTGATATTAATGATGGCACTAGTAATCAACAAACTGTATTACGTTCTATTTTTTCATCCTTCCTACTCTGGCTAGGTGATGTATCTAATAGCCTATTGGTCAGGATTGGGTTGTCTGACTGGCATCATGCTGTCTTCTCATTGGCTCTCCCATACTGCTGAAGGCGTGCGTCCCAAATCATACCCATCATATCCTAGATTGTGCACTTTCTCACATCAGAATCGTATGGACTCTGGATCAAAACTAGTGTACTTCATATAGAATAGGGTACCACTTGGAGCTGAGGCACGCTGTTCCAGTTCTCATTGCACCAGGAAGTGGGAAATCCATTCACTTCCTGTGCTGTTGTTAGATCTTTTTTTCTATTTCACTTTAAGGTGTGCTGTTCTGTCAGATAATTCTAATATTTCATCAGCCTCGGCCCCTTGGAGAAGCTGCAGGAGATCCGACTAAAGATCATCACACATGCCTGGTCCAATTCATTTCTCAGCCCCTGACTGACTGATGGATAGATGGTGGAGAGAAGCATGGCTCCAAAACAACACCCAAACAGCCACAGGGATATGGACCACCCACTAGCCTGTTTCACTGCTGGCTTGCTCCGAGAAAGACGTGGGTATGCTTCACCCGTACAAATTACACACCGCTGTAACATGAACATATGAACACATGAACGCATGCACATATGAACGCATGAACGCATGAACATATGAACGCATGAACGCATGAACATATGAACGCATGAACGCATGAACACATGAACACATGAACATATGAACGCATGAACATATGAACATATGAACGCATGAACATATGAACATATGAACGCATGAACATATGACTGCATGAACATATGAACATATGACCGCAATAACATATGAACGCATGAACATATGACTGCATGAATATATGAATACAAGAACATATGAACGCATGAACATATGAACACATGAACATATGAAGACATAAACATATAAACGCATGATCATATGAACGCATGAACACATGAATACATGAACACATGAACACATGAACACATGAACACATGAACGCATGCACATATGAACGCATGAACAAATGACTGGATGAACACATGAACGCATGAACATATGAACGCATGAACATATGAACATATGAACGCATGAACATATGACTGCATGAACATATGAACATATGAACGCAATAACATATGAACGCATGAACATATGACTGCATGAATATATGAACACAAGAACATATGAACGCATGAACATATGAACACATGAACATATGAAGACATAAACATATAAACGCATGATCATATGAACGCATGAACACATGAATACATGAACACATGAACATATGAACGCATGAACACATGAACATATGAACGCATGAACATATGAACATATGAACGCATGAACATATGAACATATGAACGCATGAACATATGACTGCATGAACATATGAACATATGACCGCAATAACATATGAACGCATGAACATATGACTGCATGAATATATGAACACAAGAACATATGAACGCATGAACATATGAACACATGAACATATGAAGACATAAACATATAAACGCATGATCATATGAACGCATGAACACATGAATACATGAACACATGAACACATGAACACATGCATGCACATATGAACGCATGAACAAATGACTGGATGAACACATGAACGCATGAACATATGAACGCATGAACATATGAACGCATGAACATATGAACATATGAACGCATGAACATATGACTGCATGAACATATGAACATATGAACGCAATAACATATGAACGCATGAACATATGACTGCATGAATATATGAACACAAGAACATATGAACGCATGAACATATGAACACATGAACATATGAAGACATAAACATATAAACGCATGATCATATGAACGCATGAACACATGAATACATGAACACATGAACACATGAACATGTGAACATATGACCGCATGAACATATGAACACATGAACGCATGAACATATGAACGCATGAACACATGAACATATGAACGCATGAACATATGAACACATGAACATATGAACATATGAACACATGAACACATGAACATATGAACACATGCACACACAAACACACGAACACACACGTACACACAGACACACGAACACATGAACACATGCACACATGCACACACAAACACACAAACTCATGAACACATGAACACACGTGCACACGAACACACACGTACACTCGAACACACACACTATCTATTCCTCTCCGTCTTTCATCCACAAGCCCAATCCTTTCCAACACGCCGATCACTTTCAAAGGGAAACCCGAACTCATCTCAGTGTATAAAGATGAAAGGAGCCTAATGATGTAGAATGCACTGACGCAATTCATTGGCTAGAACAAAAGGTGGAAGTGGTGGTGTTGAAGAAGAAGAAAGTGCCAGAAAGAAACACATTCAAGATTAATTTTTCGGGCTTGGTGACGTTTAAAGGAGAATTGAGGCGCTGCGACTTTTGCATTGTGCCTTAAGGGGCATTGACTAAGTCTTAAACACCCCAATTCTCAAACAAAGTGTACTACCAGAATACCAAGGAGCTGACTGAAAAGGAAATTATGTGCGGTTTGAGACGGAGCCCGTTGTATAAGCTCTCTCTCACCCCGTCGGAAACAGAACTGGAACCAAATTAGAGAACCAGCCAGTCCAATGTCAACAAGCGGTAGAAGAAAAGCCAATTAACTCTTCTTGAGGCGTCCTTTGTAAACGGCACATAGCCTGCACTTCTAGATTCCCCCCTCCCCAAACCACAACCATCTACCCAGCTACTGATATGAAACACACACACACACACAGACATGTGCCCAGGAGGACTGTAGCCTGTGACGATCCAAATGACTCAGCGTTCGTAGTGAAATGGCTACGGCGTCGACGCCATGCCAGGAACTCTGTCAGACTCTCCCCGTCGCTCTTGTTCTCCGGAACGTCGCTGGCTGTGAAAAGCCTCTCTCTCTCAGATTAGCCAGAGCCCGCCCCCATCTGCCCGTGTTTATGTCTCATTTGTTTACTCAGCGGCTGACATCAGAGCCGCCAGGCCAGGGGAACTGTGGGTAATTGGACTGGGCCTGGCTGAGGTCTAGCTCTCCTCACACTCTCGCCCTTCCTCACGCTCTCACGCGTGTACTCCCCTTCCTTGCACTCTTCCTCATCCTCTCACTTTCTTGTGTTGAAGTTCACGTGGTGGAAGTTAGCCAAAACAAACGCTCTCATGCCGCTCAGCAGCGGAATTAGCCTCACGGAGTTGTACGTACCACGCTGAGATATAAATCGGAGGGTGACGCTTTTACACGTTTTACACAACGGCCATTTAGCGGACACTTTTATTTTAGTAGCGGGTAAATACTGTGCACGCATATTTTTGCACTCGTCCCCCCATGGGAACGACAAACACGACTGTGGCTTATTGAAACGGGAGCCGGTATTTAGATTTTGGTTCTGTAGCCGTTGCGCTTATTCGTAACGAATCACGCACATTATGTAAAGACATGTCATAGTGGCCATAGTAATTCACAGATTTATTGTAAAAAAGTAATATGTTTTAATAAAAGTGAGATATAGCGCTAAGAGGGCCAGATAACGAAATGTGGTCAGGTGACCGGAAAAAACCTGCACAATACATACTATTGGATTTATAGTGATCACCTGGATATAAGACACACACTTGACATCACATTTAAAAAGATGGCACCCTACACAGGGCAATGTCCCCATGACTTGCCATGGGGCATGCCCGCGGTGGGTTTGCTGGGCGATATGGTGCTGCTGGTACTGGGTGGTCAGCTCTACATCTGAAAAGGACAACTTGACACGTTATCACATTTTTGGAGTAATCACACTGTGAGCCTGTCGCAATATATAAATCACAAGGGATTTGACAAATAACCTGTTTTTTACACACTGTAGACGGCATTCCTTTCCATCCCCATAGTGTTGTGCTTTTAACGCATAAAATATGCAACAAGATACTGTATATAGGCCACGGAAAACACTGCATGAAGATTTCTTTTAAACAGCAGAATAGTTTGTGCTCTAGTTCAGGTAAAATAATATCAACTAGATACAGAGTAAAATGTATTGTTTCAATTCACGGATACACTGTTATATTGTCAGATAACAGTACAAGCTCTGCATTGATAACAATCTCGTTTAGCAGATAATCCCGATTGTCTAATAATCTTTTCCAACTGTTTTTTTAGTGACCAATGTTTTTAAATATAGCTTTGAAATGTTTTATGTACACAAAGCTGATCGTGCGTGTGCTTGCATGATATTGCCCTGTCAGAGTGCAAATGAATGTTGCCGAGATGAGAGAGAAAAGGCCCAAATCGCTGTCTGATGTGGCATGTAAAGTGGTTAGCAACAACCACCCTCAGTAGAAACGTCATGTAAAGTGGTTAGCGTCAATCTCTCTCAGAAAAAACATCCTGTAAAGTGGTTAGCGTCAACCACCCTCAGAAGAAACGTCATGTAAAGTGGTTAGCAACAACCACCCTCAGAAGAAACGTCATGTAAAGTGGTTAGCAACAACCACCCTCAGAAGAAACGTCATGTAAAGTGGTTAGCAACAACCTCCCTCAGTAGAAACGTCATGTAAAGTGGTTAGCGTCAACCTCCCTCAGAAGAAACGTCATGTAAAGTGGTTAGCGTCAACCTCCCTCAGAAGAAACGTCATGTAAAGTGGTTAGCAACAACCTCCCTCAGAAGAAACGTTAAATTTCGCAACATAATTTAGGTGCGGCTGAGTTTATAACAACTGGATGTAAAAAAAATAATGTTCACTAATTAGATCAAATCTAGATTGTCCTGAAACTTGTAAAGTATAGAGTTGATTGAAGTAGTTTTTTTCAGGGGTAAAACTGATGGCATAGCGATGCAAAATGAATCATTACGGTGCCTTACTACGAAAAAGGAAAACACAACTGAATCTTAATCTTGGACAACCTACAGCAGGTGCTGTCATTAGATTGAGTCGCTTTAACGACTTCGCCAAGTTCTTCTGACCGTTTCATATTGAGAAAATAACACATCCTTTCTTTTCTCCATTTAAAGGGCCGAACACAATATCACAGGCACTTTTATTATCATCTGTAGAAGGATTGTAGCCGTCACAGAGTGAGCGGGTGATAATTAGTGGGAAGCCTGATTAGTTTGTGATTGAGGTTTTAATGGACCGTCAGTAATGAAACAGGCTCTAACCTACAATTATCAAACAAAATGACATCCTAACTTAAACGCTGAACGATAAAAATAGAATTATATTTTAATGACATCTACATTTACTTAAACAAAACGTGTGGATTTCCCGAGAGTTCATACTATCTTCATGTCACCGCTTTCGATTACAAAATCACCTTGTGAAACATATCTTGAACAAAAAACATGTGTTATTCTGGATTTTTTGTTATTATTCTTTCTCTCACTGTTCAAATAATTCTACCATTATATCATTTATAGACTGATCATGTCTTTGTCAGTGTGCAAACGTACAAAAACACTTTTTTCCCTTCACTGTATATAAAAATTCAAATCTTTTAGCATTTACAGGGTACATTTTAAAAGAACACCAAGGAAATCGCCCAAAATATTTTTTAAATCAAGAGGCATTGTAAAGAAAAAAAGATATGGATGGATTTATTTAACTTTTATTTTTACCAGGGAGACGCGTTGAGACAGAGATCTCATTTTCAAGCAGATTTACAGCAATTGAAATAAAGACGGTTATGCTGTTAATATTGCCCCGCCCCTTAAATAGGGCTATAAAAAGCAGCGAGCGGTGGGCGGAGTCAGCCAGCCCAACTTGTTAAGGAGTCTTTTTAGAGTTGTATAGATGCCCATATAATGTATCCAGGGCTCGGAGGAACCTCAGAGGACACAAAGCGGAACGCTTACATAGAGGGAATTTAGAGCGTCGAGACAGAGATGAAAAGGCCGTGAGCGATAAAGGCGGAGTGTGTGTGTGTGTTAGTGTGTGTGTCTGTGTGTGTGTGTGTGTGTGTGTGTGTGTAAGGGGGGGGGAGATAGCCGGGGGCAAGAGGGAAAGATGAAAATAGGGGTGAAATAAGAGAGCAAACAAATAGTCTATAAAATCCAAACGGGAACGTGGCGGAGAGTGAAAGGAGAGGACTTCAAGACAGAGCACCAGGGAGAAAGACGAGATGGAGAGCTAGCTACACATCATCAAGGCACAGGCTGTGGTCTGTAGAAGATCTGCCCAGAGGCCAGTCTGCATTTCACCTCTTTCCACAGCCACTCTTGCTCCCTCAAGTAGCCTTTCTTGAAGCTCTTGTTCTCCTGGGCATGACGGGACAGGTACGGGATCACCTCGTTCGCCGGCCCGTAGGGGACATACTTAAACTCCGGGAAACCGGCTTGGCCTTTAGAGGACAGACAGTGGGACATTTACTGAGCCAGCTCATTAAAACAAACCAAACAGATATTACTGGCAGATAGTGTCGGCACAAGAATGGATTTGGATTACATTCAACTGATCAAATATCGTTTAGGTCACAGAACGTGTGTTTTTGGAATGCTGGAACAAAGCTGGTTTCCCCGGACCTCAGTCGCTAAATAAAGTGGCTTGTTATTTTAGGATTATGGTGCCATTTGAGCGCTGTTTTATGGGAAATGTGCAAATTTCTAAACACAAATTTGGAGTGCCACTGAAAACGCAAAGACATTAGCACCAATGATGGGAACACCAATGATGGGAACACCAATGATGGGAACACCAAATATGGGAACACCAAATATGGGAACACCAAATATGGGAACACCAAATATGGGAACACCAAATATGGGAACACCAATTATGGGAACACCAATTATGGGAACACCAAATATGGGAACACCAAATATGGGAACACCAAATATGGGAACAGCAATTATGGGAACACCAAATATGGGAACACCAAATGATTAATGTGTTTTGATTATCAACAATTGACAATCAAGTAAAAGTAATATTAGCTAAACGTTTGATATGATATAGATTGTTCGCCTTTTAAAGTTTTTCTAGTCCTTGTTTGTTGGAAGAGTAGCCTGCTGGTCGGGAATGATTGGTGAAAAGAAATAAACGGGTGTTCTTTCTCTGAGCTAGTGAAACCAAAGAGCTCAGTGATCGTTGTTGCTGGTAATGTGTTCTGGCATACCTGCCTAATACCAGTAAATATAGTGAGAACAATTACATATATCTGAAGAAAGCATTCTTCTATTACCATGAAAAAGGTTTTTGTAATAATTTCTCATTCTTCTCTTTCAGTCTGAAGTATTTCTAATTAGAGCCCAAGTCGGCAGAAGGCATCTACAGTAGTGCCTTCGAATACCATTTTTCAACTTGTGGGCCGATGAGTCCCGGGAACATTATCGTGCTGCCACCGTAACTCCGTTCACATGCAGATGTTAGACGAGCACGAGTCTCCACGTGTCGTCCCAAACAACGCCAACAGGCTGTCAAATCAGCAGTACGGCGAGGTCAGGGCAGTCAACCGCGAGAGCTTCTTCTGCTCAGTGCAAATGTCAGACGCCAAGCGACCCATCACAGAACCACGCGTTCAGTCATTCAGTCTCGCCCGGCGGGAAGCTGATTCGGTCGCACGTGTCCAGCAGCTGTCCAAAGTAAACCTCGCTCTCCGCTGAAGTCATTCATCCTGTGCCGACGCAGAGGGGGGGAAAAATGTCTAATGTCTAATATCACTAAGGTGTACGGGGGCTTATATCCACTTTAGCGAGAGTTTCATGGGCACATACACACATGTATTCATTTTAATAGTATTACCTTTTCTACAGGAGGTCTGTTAAAGAACCTAGCTAATGTAAAGACGATTGTATAGAACAAACAGCAGCTCTCATTTAAACCAACTGTTTACTTGTTTGAGTCACCAGGCTGACTTTAAGTGCAGGTCGACAAACGCCGTAAAAACAATACTTCTGTGGTAGACGGCACAGTGTTTCTCCTTGAAACTTCATTGGCGGGTTTGTGGGAAGCGTCATTATTGCCTGGTGGGAAAATGTATCAAATAAAATATCTACGAGGCCCAGTGGGAAAAAGGTACGGGACACCTGTTGCAGTTCTCACCGATACGAAGAATTCCTCAGAGGCCTCAACTTGTGACAAAACAAGCCTTGATGTGCGAACGTTCACAGTACTGAGCCAAGGTAGCAAAACGTCTCAGTGTTCTCTGGCTTCAATTGCAAGTTGTGTAGGCTCCATACCAACCCATGTCTGTGTAAAACCCACATTTATAAGCAACTCACCAGGACTAAATGATTGCAGGACAGGGGATACAACCTTTTAACAGAAAGATCTGTACTCGTCCTTTTCCAGGTACTCTCTCTCTCTCTGCGTCGGTGTACAAGTGCCACGTCTTAATATTCATATTACTGAGTGTGCTTAGACCCCGATAGAAGCTCTAGAAATGCAATGACCAGGTGTTTATACTGTGAGCGGGAAGACGGGGCAAAGAGCCGCCCTCCGTGTGTCTGTGCCGATCCGACGCTGTGTGGGAGCAGTAATGAGACTTGCCTCCAGAGGGCGTACTTCACAGTCTCCTCGTGTGAAGCCACCGGGACATCAGCGTTTCTCTTCAGTCCAAATTCAGCCAGGATGTCGTCAAGACGCCTCACAACGTCTCAGACACTACATATTGCTCTCTGCATGAAACGCTCTCAACTTATTTCCCGGGTTTCCGAGAACGTTCCACGATCGGGTCGAGTCAGAGCGTTTCTGGTGCATTCGTGCCTCTGCTCCTGTGATGCATAACGTTATCGGGTTCATAGTCGGGCTGGACGGGGTCCTCGTATCCGATCCTCGCCGCCCTGCTTCTCTCCTGGCCCATGTAATCCCTGCGATCAAGTTTGGCCGCAAAAAAGCATCGCTGGTCACGTTATCACACGCCCCCCGCAATAGAAGAGATGATAAAGGGTAATGAAGTAAACAAAGAATAGGTTCATATAACATACGTGAGGAAATAAACCACTTCCCACACGGTGTGCCGCCGTCCTGAGAGGTGAACGTTGTCTTGGCAACACGAGGCCATATGCACTCTGACCTTGCGGTATCAGATGATTGGTTTCTCTGTGTTGTAGGCCCTCAGCCTCTCCACGGTCCCCGTGTGCTCGGCCTACACCATCAGACGAACACAGTTCTTCCCCGGTTGCTGCAGTGCCAGAAATCACCACAGGGGAGCTCCTCTTAACATCTCAAACACGAGCCTTCTAGCTTTTTTCCCAATAAACCAAGTGCATTGAACCTTGTGACAGTAGTGGTAATCTGAGGCAATGACATGGCCTGGTCCGGATTAGCATGACATAGCGTAGCAGCATGCCTCCGTGTTCGCCACTGGCCACGCGCTCTGCGGTTTCATGCTGACTTCAGACAAGCAAGTATTGAAAAACCCGCTTCAAAGTTACCCTGTTTCACCTTGGCCAGTACATACAGCCTCTGAAGCATCTTCATCTGAAGCATCCTCTTCGTCTGTTTCTCCTCCTCTTCTGTGAGGCTACAGAGCAGAGGCTCCAGACGATCTGTCCAAACAAGCAAACCACGGACAGCCTAAAAACCCTAGCCAGAGATTAATCAAACCGTCTAACAGGAAATAGATATTTCAGCTCACACGCTGTGACCTCTAGGTATTTACCTGCAGGACACTGACTTTGTATAAACTAAAGTTGAGTCAGCAGTAACACAAGCCAGGGATTACGCACACACCTCGGCTGAGTGAGAAGGCCTTTTTAGTGCCCTTCTTCAACACTCAATCGAAGCAACAAGGAACTCCTATTAAACATTAATTCACAGATCCTGGATCAACTATTAATGAACCTATATCAGTGGGTGCTTATCTGTCTGAGTACTGCCTGAGTACTGTCTGAGTACTGTCTGAGTACTGTCTGAGTGCGGTCTGAGTGCTGTCTGAGTGCTGTCTGAGTACTGTCTGAGTGCTGTCTGAGTGCTGTCTGAGTGTTGTCTGAGTACTGTCTGAGTGCTGTCTGAGTACTGTCTGAGTGCTGTCTGAGTACTGTCTGAGTGCTGTCTGAGTACTGTCTGAGTGCTGTCTGAGTGCTGTCTGAGTGCTGTCTGAGTACTGTCTGAGTGCTGTCTGAGTACTGTCTGAGTGCTGTCTGAGTGCTGTCTGAGTGCTGTCTGAGTGCTGTCTGAGTACTGTCTGAGTGCTGTCTGAGTACTGTCTGAGTGCTGTCTGAGTGCTGTCTGAGTGCTGTCTGAGTACTGTCTGAGTACTGTCTGAGTGCTGTCTGAGTGCTGTCTGAGTGCTGTCTGAGTACTGTCTGAGTGCTGTCTGAGTGCTGTCTGAGTGCTGTCTGAGTGCTGTCTGAGTGCTGTCTGAGTGCTGTCTGAGTGCTGTCTGAGTGCTGTCTGAGTGCTGTCTGAGTGCTGTCTGAGTGCTGTCTGAGTGCTGTCTGAGTGCTGTCTGAGTACTGTCTGAGTGCTGTCTGAGTACTGTCTGAGTACTGTCTGGGTGCTGTCTGAGTGCTGTCTGAGTGCTGTCTGGGTACTGTCTGAGTGCTGTCTGAGTGCTGTCTGAGTGTTGTCTGAGTACTGTCTGAGTGCTGTCTGAGTGCTGTCTGAGTGTTGTCTGAGTACTGTCTGAGTGCTGTCTGAGTACCGTCTGAGTACTGTCTGAGTACCGTCTGAGCACTGTCTGATTACTGTCTGAGTACTGTCTGAGTGCTGTCTGAGTGTTTTCTGAGTGCTGTCTGAGTACTGTCTGAGTGCTGTCTGAGTGCTGTCTGAGTGCTTTCAGCAAACCTTTAGCAAGCTTTGTAGTGCCGAGTTCCCCTTTAGTACTTATCGAAAGAGAGCTAAGCATCTTGAAAAAGGGCATTCAGTGACTATGCGTTTGATAAAAATTATATATGTTTTTTGCCAAGCTACTTACCAGTACTGAGGTCATCCCAGTGAAGTCATCTTCATGGCAGAGAAGCCATCCACTGAGCTCCCATCTTAATACCAATTGATAGGACATAAATGTATAGAGTAGGCCACATTTAAATTATTCAGCACTTTATATTTTGATGGTAAAAAGGAAGCTGGCACACATCCCAAACCTCCCTCCCATAGATAATGTTTTCATGACTGACTAGCCATTAGGTAATGTTGACTGTATTTTTTAATAAATATTATTCCGAGATTGTCAGTGAATGTATAAAGTCCTTCCCAATCACCTGGTCTTTCTGCATGACTTTAATATGAACAGGCGTACCAGATGCTTAGATACAACTGAGGAAGGTCTCCATGTTATGGTCACATTTGAACTCATCGTTATAGCAACGGGTCACTTCCCCTCGGCCATTCGTGTGCTGTCCGGTAGCCTTGTACTTCGTCTCTCTGCGGTCCGTGCCAGCAGTCTGTCCATATTGCAATAAGTTTCATCACGCAGTAATGCTCATACGATATCTCACCTAAGCTTTCTTTATCTGTGGTGGATACGCGCGAGCTTCTGGCAGGGAAAAAGTCACCAGGATTTATTCCTTTGTTATGGTCTCCAGCAATACTGTAATGCCGTTGGTGCGATGAAGTGTTTCGATAAAGCTGGACAAGCGCACAAACTGACTTTTACGTGTTTAGTTCCTCGGTGAACACAGGCCTAGAAACAAACACACCACGATACCAGTCCACAAAACGTGCTGCTGTTCAGGTACCCCCCCCAGACTGGAGTTCTGCGGGATCTCCCTGCCTGTGTTCCGGCCTTTTCGAAAGGGGCATTCTGACCACCATCACAGAATGCGGGACGGTCCGTTGCCGACGGAAATCACAGGACATTATTACAGGTCAGTCACTCACAATAGGAGTGTTTTCAGATGTACATGGTATTGCACTGTCAGCTCGTGGGTGTCCGGGGCGTGTCCTGGGGGTGTCCGGGGCGTGTCCGGGGGGTGTCTGGGGCGTGTCCGGGGGTGTCTGGGGCGTGTCCGGGGGTGTCTGGGGCGTGTCCGGGGTGTGTCCAGGGGGCGTGCCAGCGACATGTGTGAGGTGGATCCGTTTATGTGCAGGTGATGGTACGATCGGTGGCATGCTCACCTGTTTAGGAGACACCATACAGGAGAGAACAACTGTGATTAAGCTTGCAGACGCCAAATCCACTACCAGGGGTCAACAGTGAAACGACGCAATATTGCCCTGTCTGACCAACCCCACCCAACCCCGCCCAACCCCACCCAACCCCACCTAACCCCACCCAACCCAACCTAACCCCACCCAAACCAACCCAACCCCACCTAACCCCACCCAACTCCACCCCGCCTGACCCAACCCCACCCGCGATGCCCGTTCCAGTACGCCGCTACCAGGACGGTGTCAACAGAGATGAGGAACTGTCGGTCCTGAAATGAACCCGACTGGAGTAAACCCTTTCAGAGAGACAAGGAGATGAAAACCCAAGTCCTCTGGCAACCCACTCCCAATTCCTCTCTCTCGCGCTAGACGAAATGCTGACCAAATGTCTTTGGCGCATAACCTCAATGTTTAAAAAGTCTTCCAGGGAGGAGTAATTAAGGTTTGTTGAAAAGAAAAACATCCCAGGGCCTAACCGTGGGAGTTCACAGAGTCATTACCTCACACACATCAAGTCTACCGTTTTCCTCAGAGAGTACGGCCGCGCACATTTCTCTGGCCGATCTTACAGGCCCACTCCGGAGCTGTCTCTCTAGTCTGCTTCAAATCATGTAACAGAATTCCTGAAGAGTGAGACTTCCGAAAAGCCGGCCAATCCGACGAGGAGGGCATCGACCAAAACGACCAATGGGGTCTGGCTCGACCATTGTTTACATCCTGAGACGGGAACTGAATGATATCCTGTCTCTGGCTTCAAACGAGGGGAAAATCGCGGTCGCGGTCGTTCACTCTGGTTAGATCTGGATGCCATTGATGTCATCCAAAATAGAACATTACTTGGGTTTGGATGCAGAAATCTGTGTGAAAATAGTACTTGGTTTTCTTAGAATGATGCACGTATGTGTGTGCTTTAGGTAATGCAAAAAAGACATGCCAATATTTTTCTTAAACGCAGAAGGTTTTATGTTCCCTGGTCTCTTTGATAAATATGACAGACAGGATGAAGTGAAGAACCGCACATATTCCCTGGGATTAATATTGGGGAACACGTAGGTGACAGCATTTATGACTGCCTTACTCCATCTCTTTTGGCTCCGCCCCCTGTACTCCAGAGTCCACATCACAGGCCCGATTCTCCTGATCCAGAAGCTGGAGCCTCTCCCGCCACAAACTGACCGTAGAACGTCATCTTCACAAAATGCTCAAAGGCTCTCCTGCCCATTAGGAACTTGCCGATATCCGGCAGCTAAAAAATAAATAAATAAATTCATTAAGGCTTTGATTTAATCAAAAGTGCCGCTGATCTGCACTGTTACATCGTAAATTCTAAGCTCATTTCCAAATTTCCTGGCATATGCAGCGTTTACGTGGAATGCCGTCCCTGGGATGTGGAAGCTTAGCCATAAAATGTTGGTCGGCTCAACCAAGCCCATGATTGCATGAAATTAGCCACAACAAAGCATCTCAAATGCTACATGCAACGTTTAGAGCATCTCCCAGACGCAACATCTGTCGCAGTGTTTCGAAGTGCGGCTGAGAAAAACAAAAGCAGTTCACGCGTCGTAGAGTTCACGCCAGTCGTGAGGGTTAAGATTAACAATGACATGTACCGTCAGAACCCAGAACATAATACTTTAAATATGCTCGTCATCATGTCATATATATGTATTTCCCGTCATGCGCAGACAATATATTTACTGTGTTTATTTAGTTATATAACTCAACAAAATTGTATGCCACATAACATATCTCCACTGGCCCAATTTTGTTTCTACTGTTGTCGAATAATGCATCTTGCCAGACACATCCATAACTTAAAAATATACACTGATTGGCCAGGTGGTGGCACTAAAGTTGTTGAAAATGCAAAATAAAGCTGGTCACTCTCTGTTACACTCAACTTAAGAACCCGCTAGGCCAGCCCAAGCATCTTCTGCCATTTAATATATTTAAAAAACACACTACATTTTGGCACACCAGTTCAATGACAAGAGTTAATCCACATAATATCAGAGACGCCACTTGCATTATTTGGATTACATTTAGGTGAACTCAAGAAATCTGACAGTAAACTGTGGAGGTGCATTATTCATTAGCATCATCCACATGTTTGCTAATGCGTCGCGTCTCGCCATCTCTCCAAAAGACACGCAGATCAGAAAGTGAATCCACAGCAGGAAAACAAACGTATGAGTTAACTAGTTTACCAAATTATACTTGTCAACCAAAAGGTCATAGGAGCAGAGACTGAAAACCACAAAACTTCTGAGCAGTTCTAAATTGCCTTGGCTTTTGTATGCGTCCTGTGTCTGCCCAAAGTCAATATGGATCTTTTGAAATAAGGAAGCTCTCCTGCAGCTTTTCTCTGAAGAGTTGTGGACATTATCCTAGTGTGTTGATCCCATAACTGAGCATGTTCTCCTGTGAGAAAGCATATTCAGCCTCTTGACATTTATATCCACGCCTGGTCAGTACCTGGATAGCTGACCTTCTGGAAAGACCAGGTTGCTGCTGGAAGGTGTTAGTGGGGCCAGAAGGGGCTGTACTCTGGTCTGTGTGGGTCCTAACGCCCCAGTATAGTGACGGGGACACACAGAAGGGGCTGTACTCTGGTCTGTGTGGGTGCTAACGCCCCAGTATAGTGAAGGGGACACACAGAAGGGGCTGTACTCTGGTCTGTGTGGATCCTAATGCCCCAGTATAGTGAAGGGGACACACAGAAGGGGCTGTACTCTGGTCTGTGTGGGTCCTAGCGCCCCAGTATAGTGACAGGGACACACAGAAGGGGCTGTACTCTGGTCTGTGTGGGTGCTAACGCCCCAGTATAGTGACGGGGACACACAGTAGGGGCTGTACTCTGGTCTGTGTGGGTCCTAGCGCCCCAGTATAGTGACAGGGACACACAGAAGGGGCTGTACTCTGGTCTGTGTGGGTGCTAACGCCCCAGTATAGTGACGGGGACACGCAGAAGGGGCTGTACTCTGGTCTGTGTGGGTCCTAACGCCCCAGTATTGTGACGGGGACACACAGAAGGGGCTGTACTCTGGTCTGTGTGGGTCCTAGCACCCCAGTATAGTGACGGGGACACTATACTGTAAAAAATCACAGTCCTTTGGATGAGACGTTAAAACCGAGGCCTGACTCTCTGTGGTCATTAAAAACCCCAGGATGTCCTTCGATAAAGAGTAGGGGTGTAACCCGGGCATCCTTGCCAAATCTACCCCTTGTCCTCTGTCCATCATGGCCACCTAATCATCCACATATGCTAATGGGCTTCATCACTGTCTCCTCTCTACCAGTAAGCTGGTGTGCGTTCTGGTGCAATATGGCTGCCGTTGCGTCATCCAGGTAGCTGCTGCACATTGGTGGTGGTTGAGGAGATTCCCCCTTCCATGTAAAGCGCTTTGAGTTCCTTTTTCGAATATATATGTATATATATATATATATATATATATGTGTGTGTATATTAAGCAGTCTAGTTTTGAAACACTCTGTTAGTGGAAAATCTGAGACGTACACATTATTAGTTCTGGTAGTTCTCAATAAAAAGTTATTGAGCACGAAACTATTGTTACAACTGACAATGCATAATGCAACCACATTACATATACATTAAATTCACGGTGAAACAATAATCAATACAACTAAACCGTAAACTGCATTAAGACACCGTCCCATACAGTTATTGGGACAGTTCATTCGATTAAACTGACGGGGGCGCCATTGTCTTGAAAAATAAACTCTGCCAAACATATTAAATTCAAAACGTATTGGGACTTACTTTATGTAACTGTTGGATAATAAAATGGATTAAGTACTACACTTAACAATAATAATTACTATTCTGATCAGAAGTTTAATTAGTAATATAATCAAATAAGCTGAACTCATGTGTCCCATCACTTGTGTTCCTACTGCAGGATCTATT